>JAPMOS010000051.1:0-261144 GCA_027972325.1 Paratrimastix pyriformis
TAACCCAACCCTAACTCCTAACCCTAACCCTAACCCTAACCCTAACCCTAACCCTAACCCTAACCCTAACCCCTAACCCTAACCCTAACCCCTAACCCTAACCCTAACTAACCCCAACCCTAACCCTAACCCTAACCCTAACCCTAACCCTAACCCTAACGAACTCCCAACCCTAACGAACTCCCAACCCTAACGAACTCCCAACCCTAACGAACTCCCAACCCTAACGAACTCCCAACCCTAACGAACTCCCAACCCTAACGAACTCCCAACCCTAACGAACTCCCAACCCTAACGAACTCCCAACCCTAACGAACTCCCAACCCTAACGAACTCCCCAACCCTAACGAACTCCCAACCCTAACGAACTCCCAACCCTAACGAACTCCCAACCCTAACGAACTCCCAACCCTAACGAACTCCCAACCCTAACGAACTCCCAACCCTAACGAACTCCCAACCCTAACGAACTCCCAACCCTAACGAACTCCCAACCCTAACGAACTCCCAACCCTAACGAACTCCCAACCCTAACGAACTCCCAACCCTAACGAACTCCCAACCCTAACGAACTCCCAACCCTAACGAACTCCCAACCCTAACGAACTCCCAACCCTAACGAACTCCCAACCCTAACGAACTCCCAACCCTAACGAACTCCCAACCCTAACGAACTCCCAACCCTAACGAACTCCCAACCCTAACGAACTCCCAACCCTAACGAACTCCCAACCCTAACGAACTCCCAACCCTAACGAACTCCCAACCCTAACGAACTCCCAACCCTAACGAACTCCCAACCCTAACGAACTCCCAACCTAACGAACTCCCAACCTAACGAACTCCCAACCCTAACGAACTCCCAACCCTAACGAACTCCCAACCCTAACGAACTCCCAACCCTAACGAACTCCCAACCCTAACGAACTCCCAACCCGCTCAACTCCCAACCCGCTCAACTCCCAACCCGCTCAACTCCCAACCCGCTCAACTCCCAACCCGCTCAACTCCCAACCCGCTCAACTCCCAACCCGCTCAACTCCCAACCCGCTCAACTCCCAACCCGCTCAACTCCCAACCCCCTCGATCCCCCTCATCAGCTGAAATATTGCCCCGTCTGTCTCGATTCGATCCCGTGTCCTCTGGATCCCCAAAAAGTCTCTTCCCGTTGCGCTACTCGCCCATGATCGGTAGCTCACCGGAAGTCTCTTCCCGGTCACATCATCATAACAATACAATTCACCGCTCACAAAGTGCCGAAACAAGCCCGTTGAGGTCAACCGCACCATTCGGGCGGATGCGCAGCTCGCTGTTGAGGTGTGATCGTTCGGCGGGCGTCAAAACTGTCCCAAAGACGTGGATAATTCGCTCAGCAGTGACCTGATTGGCGGTGCCCAAGCCGAAGAAGAAATCCAGTAACTGAAAAGAGATGATTGAGATGATGGAGCCACAAAGAATTCGACAGACCTGCTGAGGTGTCTCGATGGATCGTACCCGAGATCGCATCAGCTCCGCAAATTCATTCAAGTCGATGGTCCCGGAGCCGTCCTTGTCGATCTCGGCAAAGCGCCGGTCAAATTCCTCTCCGCGGACCTACCACAGGGCTGACTTCTCCGCCCTCTGAATAGCACGACAGACCCGCTCCCCCAGGGCCTGCATCATCTGGGCGACCTCGCCTCGGTCGAGGGTTCCGTTGTGATCAGTATCAAAATACTCGAAAATGTCCAGCAGCTCGTCCACTTGTTCGGGCGCCATTTTGTATTGGATCCGCATCGAATCGCGATGGGCGATGTCTGCATCCCATCCGATCGATGTGTGCAAAGGATGCGAATGAGGCGCGGGGTGTGAGGGTTTGGGGTCGCGGACCGTTCGCAACCTGTTCAATGCGCCTCTTGAGTTGCGGCACCAACTTGTCCCACTCCGACTACAACAACAGAGAAATGAGTGTCGGGGGGTGTCGGGGGGTGGCCAAAAAGCGGGAATATCGACCTGAAGCAGGCTGAACTCGAGGTGGCTCTCGCCCGTCAAGCTGACGCCTTGCTCCTGTAATTGGGCCGAAAGGCTGCGCAGCAGCAAGAAAATCAAAAGTCGCCGTCAAGAGCGACCAGCATCAAAACTGTCGCAGACTCGCGGAGGCGGGCCATCTGGCTCCCCATCGAATGGTCGGCGTCCCCAAGGGCCTTCTCGAGTTCCTCGTGCAAGACCCGCAGCCAGGAAAGGCGTTTGCCCTGGAAAACAGCAGTGAGACCTCAGCGATGGAAACCATGGGCGCCCATGAAGCAAACCGTCACGGTGGCCAAGGTCCCATGCGCCAGGAGCCATGAACGCGCGGCCAAGGCCTGCTCGCGGTACGTCTGCAGCAGCGCGTCCAGACGCTTATGACGGTCCTCTTCGGCGTTCAGTTGAATTTCCTGTGGAGGTGGGTGTCGAGGAGTCAGCGGTGGTGTCCACTTGAGGCGACGGACCATCCGTTGGGCAGACTCATTCATGCGAGACCAGGCCTTATTGACCTCTGTCAAAGTAGTCTGGGTCAAGGACCTGTTGAAAAACGGTTGGTGGCAAGAGGGCAATCGGGGAGCAGACGGGTCAACTCCGATTCCACAGCCGGTCAGCTCGGTGTGCAGCTTTTGGAGTTCCTCCAGCTGCGCCATCTGGGGGGACCAAAGACGACCGGGTGGGTTCGGGTGGTCGATGACCGGCGGGTCGGGCCTTACGGACCGTGTGGTCGCGGCGCTCCGTCCAAAGGCCAAGCGAAGTCGACCGGGACCGGCAGCTCTGCAAGGTACCCTGCGCCACGGGCTTGTCGAGGCATTCCTGGAAAGTGCTCGTCCATTCGGAGACGCTGTCAAGATACCGGGCGATCTCGATCTGGATCCGCTGGACGGCCTGCTTGTCCTTGACCATCTTCTCCATCTCGGGCATGCTCAGCACACGCTCCTCCAGATCGGACTGCAGGGCGGTCCACATGGCCCGCAGCTCGGCGGCACGCTCCTTCCGATTCGTCTGGAAATCGGAAGCATGGCCAGGAGGGTGAGGATGGCCGATGGGCGGCTGAGCGGAACGATACGGCCACTCAGGGTGATGGCAGTTGCCGGTTGGCGACAGTGACTTCGCTCGGGTTTTTGCCAGAAATTGATTGAACAGAACACCAGAGAATTTTCCGCCCCGCCAACCAGGCACTAGTGTCTGCTCGGTCTTTCTACCCGATTTTGTCCAGTCGTTGGGCGTGACGGACCTTCTGGGCCTCACGTTCGAACTTCTCCAGCTTCTGGGCGCGGTAGTCGCGGCGCAGGTAAAACTGCTTGAGCTTGCTGCAGAGGGCTTGCAAATCCTGGAGGCTTGGATTCTCTCCGATAAAGTTATCCGCGAAGGCGGCCGCCTAGGGTTCGGGTGGTGTGGTTCGAGGGGGAGGGTTAGCGGTGGCGGTGGAATGCCCCGAGAAAGAAGAAAGAAAGACGAGATGGTCCTCCCCATCACCTCGGGTCTCCCTATCAAAGGGGTCTGTGCGTCCGGCTGGGACAGACGTCGTCCACGAAGAGCAGGATGTCCCGCTCCCAGGTGGCCATCATGGTGACTTGGTTGAGGAACTGGCGGCCCTTGTCGATGCTGCCCCGCACGGTCCGGCTCACCTCCGGGAAGATCTCGACCACCTGTCCCGGACCAGACACAAAAAACGAAAGGCAATGCCGAGGTGTGAGTGGGACCAGACACAAAAAAAGAAAGGCCATGTTTGACTAGGTGGATGGGACCCGACAACGAGGAGATGGGAGGCTCAGTCGCAGGCAGGCAGGCCTTCAGCCAAGCCTCAGTGATGGGAGCAAAGGCGCTACTTGGGTCGTCGTGCTCGGCCACCATGTCGCTGACGAGCAGCGACAGCTGTGTGTAGCTCGCCTGGGGTGAGAGAAATGGGGCGGTGGGAGCAGGTTCAGTTAAGGTTCGAGTCGTGGGGCGCCCGTTCGGACCTCGGTCGACCGGCCCAGCTGCTCGAGCGAGTCCATTTCTCTGACCAGGCCGGCAGTCAGCTCGCCGGCGCCCTCTGTCGGAACCAAGCACCACAAGATTCCGTGAGAATCCGGGGAAGAAGATGGCCGAACGCGGACCCTCGGTGAGGGCCTTCGTGACGAGCTCCTTCATCTGCTCGGGGTCGAACAGGGCGGTGGGGTCGTCCGACAGGGCCTTGACCTTGAGGGCGCCCAGTTTCTCCTGCAGCCGGAGGGAGGCCCGCCTCACCTCCTGCCCCAAGTTGCGATACTGCTGCATGCGCTGCTCCACCCTGGGTGCCAGTCCGCGGGCGGCCGTCACGAGGGCCTGAAGGCGGTTCATGGCCCGGGCCAGGAGCCCCTCGCGTTCTTGGAGGATCTCCAGCAGGTGGGTGGGCGTGATCCGATCGGGCTGGCCGTGCTCCTTCAGCTGGCCCAGGATGCGCGTCAGCAGGGCCGTCTGGGGCGGGACCTGCTGCCGGAGGACTTCGGCGCAAATGTCGAGCGACCGCTGGGCAGAGTCGAGGACAGCTGTGGAGGCCTCGTAGGGCATGACGCAGAGCGCGCAATACTGGGCATGGAGGAGCTCTTCCAACCTGCGACGAATCGGTCCCCGCGGTAGCAGGAGGGGGCGGAAAAGGAGAACGCTGTGGTATCATGCCACTACCCTGCTGGGGTGTCGGGGGTGTCGGGGGTGTCGGGGGTGTCGGGGGTGTCGGGGGTGTCGGGGGAGGCAGACTTGGCGGCCTCCTGCTCATACTGCTCGGCGAGTGCTGCTGCCTCCTGTTGGGCCCGCTCCTCCACGCCCGAGTTGCTCAGTTGCTCGGCCAGTTCGCCATCGAGGGCGACCAGCCGAGCCTCCAAGTCCTGCATAGGCAAGTCGTCGTTGTGTGTGAGCAAGACCGATGAGACAAGGGCCACACGGAAGCGGTCCCTACAAGGCGCCCCAAGCGAGATCCCCCTGGGCCACTGCAGACCGCATGTGAGAGTGCCCGACTCGGCTCGCCAGGGCCCGGCTCGCGGATGGCGATGGTATCTGTTCCCGGTGCGGGTGCGGGACGATCTTGCTGGGGCTGGGGCTGACCCTCGGCGGCGGGGGGCTGCTGCACGACAACAACCGTGATGGGGCCCAGCTGCTCCTCGAGCTCGGCGATCTCCTTCAGTATGCCCTTGTGCCGCTCCCGATCGGCACGCAGCGCCTGCGGGAAGGCCCCGAAAACACAAAAACAAAAACGGAGCGGAGAGCCCGTTTGCTGAGATATCACTTGGGGGAAGAGGAGCGAGCCGACGAGCGAAGGGCCCTCGCGGACCTGCGCCAAAATGCGGCTCTCGGAGCCGCCCTGCGTGAGCAAGCCCTGGTCAAGCATGGCCTGGGTCTCCTGGAGCCAGTCCTCGGTCAGCTGGAAGAGGCCCACATAGCGGCCTGCACACGAGAGGGAAACTGTCAGGTCGTTGCTCGGGAACACGTGGTCATGGGCTGGCTCGCGGACGCGCCTTCAATCCCACAGACCGCGCTTGTGCTCCTCCACCGCCAGCAGCTGGGCGGCCTTCTGCAGTTTCTCCTTGAGCGCACCCAGCAAGGTCTCGGTGTGGTCCCAGTCCCGGGTGATTTCCTGCGGCGGGTGCATTCGCGGACGGATCCCAGGTGAGCAGAGAGGAGGCGAGACGCACGCAAAGGGCGAGGCCTGTGACGGACCTCCACCAAGCGGCCGTTGAAGGGGACCGGGACGAGGTGCTGGTTGGCCATGCACTGGGTGTAGGTCGCCCGCAGGTTCTCGAACCGCACCCGCCGAAGGAGGACCTCCGCCTGGAAGCAGTGAACCTGGCGGGGGGGGGGGGGGGGGGGGGGAGGCAGGGCAACGGGAAGCCCGTCAGCCAAGGGCCCGAGGGTGGTCGGCCTGCAGACCTGGAGGGCGACTTCCTTCGTGGCGCTCTCCCCGGCGAAGGGATCCATCTGGTTGAGGGTCTCCAGGCCGGTCACACAATGCCGTAGCCAGGGCAGCAGGAAGCGGACGTTGCGCTCGACCTGGGCGCGGATCCGCTGCTCGTCGCCGATCTGGACGGCCCCCTCCTTGTGCACCCGCACTGCCTCGTCCAACAGTGTGGAGGCCCCCCGCCACCTCGCGCTCAGCTCCTACACGCCAAGGCCGAGATGAACGTGAGTGCCTTGGGCAATAGATGATGGGGTCGGGGTGACCTGGATCGAGAGGGGCCCCCTCTCGAATCGAACTGCGTTCTGCTGAACCAGCCGGCAGTGGAGGAAGCAGAGTTCGATGAAGGACATTTCCAGGGTGTGATGCCTGGCGCGGGCAGAAGAAGAAAACGCGAACCGAACAAGAATGAGACGCTCGGGGGTGGCGAGGGATGGCGCTTAGGGGATAAGGTTAGGGCGGGAGAGGTGGATCGGAGTGATGAGGTCGGGTGATCGGGGGATTGGTCGGAGAAAGACGCCGGACCTGAGCTGAACGGGCTCGATCTCGGTCATCCACCCCTCGGCCATCCCATCCTCGGAGCCCGACGGAGATGCGGCGGCATCTGCGCCTGCAGGCGGCGAGGGCCGCCCGGCCGTTGATGGACTCGACGGGGGCTGCTTGGCGCGCTGGGCCTTGAGCCGGAGGGCGTGGGCGACCCGATGGGCGACCCCAAGTGCCGCCAGGGTGGGCTGGGCTTCGGTGAGGTACCCAAAGACGCCCTGGGCGAGGTCTGCATAACGTGCCTGATGGGATGCGATCAGAACAGAACATGCCAGAGCAGGCCAGAACATGAGCATGCCAGAATATGCCAGAACATGCCAGAACATGCCAGAACATGCCAGAACATGCCAGAACATGCCAGAACATGCCAGAACATGCCAGAACATGCCAGAACATGCCAGAACATGCCAGAACATGCCAGAACATGCCAGAACATGCCAGAACATGCCAGAACATGCCAGAACATGCCAGAAGCAGGGCAGAGCAGGGCAAAACAGAAGAGGGCAGAACATGGCAGGGCAGAGGGGCGTGCCAGCGAGCAGCAGGGTGGACCTGATCGGAAGCCACCTCGCCGAAGGACTTCTCTCGTATGGCGAGCGAGGCCTTCCGGGTGGTGATGGTGTTGAGGAGGGTGTGCCAGTCTTCCGTGACCACGTTCCGATGGACGTCCACCCACTTGAGCCACTCGCCGAATCCCTGGTGGAGGAAGATGCGAAGAGGGAGCGGCGAGGTGAAGGCGCGCCAAGGTGGCTGCCCTGCCAGCCAAGCGCCGCCAGCGCAGCAGGGGGGGATGGCAGGCCTGCGAGTCGGGGGTCAGATACTGGCACATCGCCCGGTAGGTCGTGTCGAGGTAGGTGACGCTGTCTGCGGCCTGCTGCTGGTGCTCTTCAAAGGCGGCCACATCTACGGGCGTCCCCCAACCCAGGGCCGGTCCCGGGGAGGGGCTCTCGTGAGCAGCAGGAAGCACATCGTTGGTCAAAGTGGGGCAAGGAGGCCGAATTGGGGAGCTTTCGAGACCAGCGAGATGCTCCTTGACTGCATCGGGGGTGTCGCCGAACTGGAAGATGCTGAAAGCGGCCAGCTGGTCGCCCAGCCAGGCAGCAACCCGGGCACCCACTTCAACGAAGTCCTGCGGGTGGGGTCGGTCGCAGAGACAGCCACGAATATGTATGGGAAAGTCATGGGCAGCGAGATCGGACTTTGTACTGGGCCTCCACGCGGCCGAAAAGCTCTCGTTGCGTCTCCAGGCGACCCCCTAGCTGTGTGCTGGCCCAATCCAGGTCCTTCAGCGCCCCCTGATGGATGATGGAGAGTGTAACAAAGTCAAAGTCAGGGTGAGGGCTCGTTGGGGGGACGAAGGAGCCGAGGATGGCTGCCGGGGGCGTGGACGGACCTCGAGCACGACGGGGGCGGGCGCCTTGCCGAGGTCTCCACCGGCGGCGCTGATCTCGGCGTCGAGGGTCTGCAGCAGGCTCAACGCGTCGGCTTGCTCGGGTCGCACGGCAGCCAGCAACTGAAGGGCATTGTGCTGGCGGGCGACAGCACCTGCGTGCGAACCCGACGATGGTCAGTGGGCGGCAGCGGGGCCACACGGACCGGGGGAAGAGTCCGGCGTGAAGTCCTCGAGGAGGGCCCGCTCGTCGGCCGTCCAGCCCTCGACGGACTAATCGGTTGGAAAAGGTCGCAGTCACAGGCCGCTCCAAGGGAGCCCTGACGGACCTGTGCGACACAGGCATACTGAATGTGCAGCGCCGCGACGTTGAGCCGATTCTCGACGAGGGCGAGGTACGAGCGCTGGACCTGCTCGCGGAGCTGGCAACTCTCCAGCCAGCGGCTTTCCAGTGCCTGCACACCAAAAAAATGCGGGGTTGCCAGGAGGCATCCTGACGGGGCGGGGACGGACCTTGCCGTCGATCCGTGGCGCGGGCGCGGGCGCGGGTGCGGGGCCGAGTAGGGTCAGCCGGCCCCGCGACGCATCTCCAGCCAGTGGGCGCAGCGGCGCGGGTCGCAGAGGAGTCCCGGTCACCGCCTGGGTAGCCATCTGGGTGTCTGCGACCGCAGCGAGTCGGGACGGATGGCGGCAATCGTTAGTTGGGGCAAGGCTGAACTTGAGCTGGGGCTGGGGCTGTGGCGGCACGGACTGCGCGTTGCCCCGGCACCTTGAGCCTCGAGAAGCAGCACCCGGCCGAGCAACCCGATCTGACCCCGCACGTCCTCTGGGGTGGGTGGGGGGGTGGGGAGTGAGAGGTTGTGCGGGTGGCCCCCATACATGCGTGGGTTGGGAGCACGGACTGTCGGCGTCGCGGAGCTCCCAGAGGCCGCTGACGATGGAACCCAGGGAAGCGGTCGCGGAGGTGTGGGCATGGCGCCCCAAGGCGGCGGCGTAGTCTGTGAGGGCCTGGTCAAGATCTTGGCAGGCGTGCTCGTACTCTGGTGAGACCACAGGGAGGGCGAGGGGATTTCCAGATTTGGAGTGAGCCACCCGGCCGGGACGAAGCGGCGAGCGGACCCGTCTGGCGCTGGGCGCGGGTGTCGAGAAGACGCGCCGTGTCGGCGATGCGCCGCTCGTGGAGGTCGGCGAAGCGGAGCAGCAGGTCCCACTGGGCGTTCAGGTACTCCATCAGCCCCACGAAGTGCCCATCGGGATGCTCCCGGACAGCCCCCGCCCACCGGATCGGCTCGTCCAGGGCCTCCCCGGCTGAAGCAGAGGCCTCGAGCTCGGACAGGTCGGCTCGGCCATCGGCCGACGGATCCGACTGGGGTGCTGGGGTGGCGGGCCCTGCCGAGACCGGCTCGGTGGGGGCAGCGAGGCCCACCGACCGGCGGAGATCCTCGAAGACGGCGTGCGTCTGGTCGAGGAGCGGGATCCCCTCCTCCACCTTGCGCTGCTTGAACTCCTGGAAGCGCTGTTGGTCCTGTGGAGTGGCAGGGGGTGGGACGAGCCAAACACGGATGGCAAAAAAGGGGAGCTCCCTTGCGGACCGCCAGGCTGTCCTGCTGCGCTATGGAGGCCGCGCCCAGTGTGAACTGGCGCTCTCGAGAAATCCACGAGGAAAGCCGCTCCCAGAGGCGGATAAATTGGTTGCGCAATTGAGCGGCCCGATCCTAGCGTGGGACGGGATGGATGGGATGGATGGGATGGATGGGATGGATGGGATGGATGGGATGGATGGGATGGATGGGATGGATGGATGGATGGATGGGATGGATGGGATGGATGGGATGGATGGATGGGTGGAGGGACGGGGTGGTGGGATGGAGGATGGATGGGGGGTAAAGTTGATTCCCGCGGCACTTGGGGTGCGGACCCACTGGGCGGCTTGCTGGCCCAGAGCGGCCTCTTTGAGCTGGATGTCGTCCCCCAGACCGGCCCAGCGGGACTGGACATCCCGCAGGCTGCGCCAAAGCGACTCGGGCCCCTCGGCGCCGGGGACGGTGGCGAGAGTGCCGACCAAGGGTGCCGATGATGCCCGGGTCGGCCGCCATCCCGAAAGGGGGGCCGCGTTGGGTGAGGGCTGGGAGCCCAACACGCGCAGATATCAATGGAAAGGGGTCAATGCCGGGGGGGCAGCCTTCTCCTTCCCGTCGCTCGTTCCCTCCCCTCGGCCGCCGACGGACCGAGTCCGGATCTGAGGGGTCCTCGGTGGTGGCGCCCAGCTGAGCCTGCAGCTTCTGCGCAAGGGCCGTGAGCTCTTCCATCCGACGGGCTTCTTCGGTGCGCTGCAGCTGCCAGAAGGTCAGCCGGTGCCGCTGCGTCCTCAAATCGATGGGCGATCCGCCTGCTCCACCAGCGGGCCAAGTCCCAGGGTCCCAGGGACACCAGGATGATGAGGGACCAAAAATGATGAAGGACACAAAGATGATGAGTGCCCTGTGGTGCCGATCGGCTGGGGGCTTCGAGTGCGGACCCGTTTGAAGCGACGACACCGCGGGCCCTGCCCTCGCGAGCCAGCTCTGCAACAGCTGCAGGCGTTCGTCCACCTCGGACTGCAGAAGAGGACCGCCGCATGAAGGAAACGCAGATTCATGAGGGAACCGGGCGGGCGGGTCCGAACAAGGGGTGGGCTGGCAGGCTGGCAGGCTGGCAGGCTGGCAGGCTGGCGGGGCGGACCGCCAGCTCGTGGATCGAGGTCCATTCGGCCTCGGCCGTGCTGAGACGTTGACGGGCCGCTTCGCACTCGAGGCAGACGTGCTGGAAACGACCCTCGACATTCTTGGTGGCCACGCGCAGCTCTACGGTCGGAAGTGCGTGGGCAAGCGGTGGTGACGATTGGGCACAAAATAGTGCGTGACACAAGCACGCTCGTCTTTCCCCTCCATCCCTCCCTCCCTCCCCCCCCCCCCTGCTGGCTTTTGCACCGCCGCCGGGCAGCGCCGCCTCCCCAGGTTGACGACCGAACCTTGCTGGAAGACGGCGCTGTCCTCAGGGACCACAGCGCCCGGGGTGCCGTCGGCCCCCAGGGGCATCATGGCCGTCGAGTAGGCGAGCTCGAGCTCCAGCATGGCGTTGAGGTCGCGGCCCTGCGGACGGGAGCAGGTGATGACATCGAACACGGGGATGGTGCCACCAGACCCTACCGATGGCCTCCTGGAGGAGCCCCTGCACGGAGCCGAGGGCCGAGTGGACCGCCGGCAGGTCGGTCAGGTCGCGGGGCAGTCGCTCGAGGGCGAGGCCGGCCTCCTCGAGCCAGCTGTCCAAGGCGTCTCGGCGGCGCACCAGCTGGCGCTGTCGGATGGAAGCCGGGCGTCACCATAAGAGACGGCCCGGCCCGGGATGTGGCGAGCCGACCTTGGCATCTTCGGCCTGGCGGAGACGCTGCGAGGCGCTCTGGATGAGCTCCTTCCACCGGGCCGCCATCCCCTCGAGGACATCCGCACCCACTTGCAGCACCTGCATCCGCGCCCCCAGTCCAGCGGCGGCGGGTGAGCACGAAAGAATGGCGCCGCAAACCACCCGACCCAGGGGCGGGCGAGCATGCCACGCACCTCGACGGGCAGCCCCATGACGGCAACCTCAGCCGGATCCGCCTCGCGCGGCCCGGAGGGGACCAGTTTTGTCCGGTAGCTGTCGTTCAGGCTCCTGAGCGCGTCCAGGTGGCTCACCCAATCCTGGCGGCGCTGCACGAAGGCGGCCAGGCTCCTCTCGGCCCGCTGTGAAAATGCCGTTGAGATGGACCCTGTCGCGCCCAGGGACTGACCTCGAGGGCCTCCCACGACGTGACCACGGGCAACTCGGCGAGGGCGCCCCGCTCCCGGGTGAGCCACTCCAGGAGCTCCGCGGAGCGCTGCGCGTACGCCTCTCGGAGGGCCTGGCGAGCGTGGTGCAGGCGAGGGAGGGTGATATCGGAAGGCAAGGTGGAACTGGTGGCTGTGGATGAGGCCGGGGCGAACCTGGCGCTCCTCGGCCAGGGCAAGCTCCCCACGGGCGGCGCCACAACGGGCGTGCAGCGTGTCCTCGACTTGGGCGCGACGCGTCTGCACGGACTGTCCAAACACGGCATGATGGGAAAGTGAACGAGAGCAAAGCGAACGAGCGCATACGGGCAAAGCGAACGAGCGGAACGGCACAGTTGCGAGGAGGGCAGACTTGAACCAGTTCATCCAAGCCTGAGTCATCCCGGTCTGCGTGGGGGCCCAAGGCTGCCCGTGTGTTGCTCCGCTCCTGCAGAAAGAATGGAACATGATGAGCGAAGGTGTGTGGACTTTAGGCGTTGCAACGTTCAATGGAACATCGGAGTGGAGAGTTTTTTTTTGAAGGAACCATGGAAAAAAAAGATGTCGACCGCAGTGTTATTCGCCAGCAAGCAGAGGCCACTAGGACCTACTCGCAGCGAGCTAGAATCTGCAGTGGGAGACGAACCCATCATCCCTCTGGAACGCCGTTGCCTGAGCTATACACCAAGGAAAGTGGTCCGGGAATGGACCGGATGCCTCGCTGCAACAAGAAGGCCCATTTCTGCCTGATGAGGGCAGGTGGAACCCCAACGCTCCGAAGAAGACGTCCCTTCGCGGCCCTTGATGAGGTACGGCATACGCCGAAAAAGTTATGGGATGCCAAAAAAATCTCCCACCGCACACAAAACACCGACCTTGAGCGAATTTCGGAAGGCCGCCCCAAACTCGTCCAGTTGCGCCTCCAGAGAGCCCAAGAACTCGGAGATCCGTGCCACAGCTCCCGGCGGGGCCAGGATCAAGAAATTCTGTGCGGGGAGCCTGCCGTGTGAAGGAGGCACGCCGGGCGACCGGAGGGGCGGCAGACCTCGGGGGTCAGGGGATGGGTCGCCTCGGTGAAGGCGGGCCGCCCGGGAAGCGCCAACGGACGGCCCAGCGCGACGCAGATGGGATGCTCGAGGGCAGCGCCGATGGCGTCGAAGAGGCGCAGCCCTACCCACAATGGGGATGATCCGGACCGCCAGAGGGCAGGAGTGAGCGAGGGTGCATCGCGTGCGAGGCCCGTTCGGGATGGAGGTGGCAGCAAGCAGCCTGATCGCCAACGAGCACATGGGTGGGGCACGGGGCACGGGGCACGGGGCACGGGGCACGGGGCACGGGGGCCCGGACCACGCCTCGAGAGGGCCTCCAGGTCCACTCGGCAGGCCATGTCCCGGAAGAGCGGCTCCAGCTGCTCGCCCTGAAGCTGGTCGAGCCCCACGCAGGCCGCACCGAACCGCACCTGCACTGCCTGCGGGGTGTGAGGATCGGGCAGCCAGCCGGAGTGATGATCCTGTGCGGCGCCGACGGGTGGGCCGGCCGACCTGCACCTGGGAGCGGAGGTCCTCGTGTGCCTGCTGGGTGAGGGCATCCGACTGGGCGAGGCAGTCCTCCATCAGGGCTGTCATGAAGACCCGCTCCTGGCCCAGCTGGCCCACCTGGTGCCGAGCCAGCTGCACCGGCCCGCCCCAACCCAACCACCGATGCGGCAACCACAGAAGGCACAAACGGAAACCGTGATCCATGAGCGGCCCCCGGGGGACAAAAGGACGATGGCACGGACCTCGTATTCCTCCAGGGAGTAGGCGCGGGGCGCGGTGAGAAGGACCCCATCGACCCTCTTGACCCAGGCCTCGAGCACCTCCAGCCGGTTGGCGAGCCGGTCCCGCAGCTGCCGCGACCCGGCCGGGTGAGGACCGAATGGATGGGATGGGATGGGATGGGATGGGATGCGGGATGGGATGCGGGATGGGATGCGGGATGGGATGGGATGGGATGGGATGGGATGGGATGGGATGGGATGGGATGGGATGGGATGGGATGGGATGGATGGGAGATGGGATGGGAGATGGGAGATGGGATGGGAGATGGGATGGGAGATGGGAGATGGGAGATGGGAGATGGGAGATGGGAGATGGGAGATGGGATGGGATGGGAGATGGGGGATAGGAGATGGGAGATGGGGGATAGGAGATGGGAGATGGGATGGGAATGGAATGGGGGATGGGAATGGGGGGATGGGAATGGGAATGGGAATGGGAATGGGAATGGTGGCGGTGGGCAGACCGTCTCGAGGGCGTCGAAGCGGATCGCGCATTCCTGAAGGGCCGTCCGGTAGCGGAGCAGGGTGTCGCTGAAGAATGTGGCGTTGGCGTTCAGCTCCTACAGGCGCGTGGCCGGCGGTTAGTCGAAGGAGCGGGCGGCAAGGTCGACAGACCTCCATCTTGTGGGTGGAGAAGGGGTTTTCGGGGTCGCCGCTCTCGCGCAGCCGTTCGGCCAGCTGCCCCCCAGCCGGCAAAGGCGGCCACCCGGATCGGCGGTGAGATGGGGCGCGAGGAGCGGGGACCCGCGGGCAGACCTGGTGCATCTCCTGGTGCAGCGCTACCAGCCGGTCGTGATAGGCCTTGCGCCCCTCCAGGGCGGCCATCGCCTCGGCACAGGCTTCTCGGCTCCGGCACTGGGAGACCTGCGGCCCACCCGCACCACGGGCCGACGCGCCCACGCGCCCACGCAATCATTAAAGGGAATGAAATGGACGCCCACAAGGGCCGGGGCCGGGGCCAGGGCCGGGGCCAGGGCCAGGGCCAGGGCCAGGGCCAGGGCCAGGGCCAGGGCCAGGGCCAGGGCCAGGGCCAGGGCCAGGGCCAGGGCCAGGGCCAGGGCCAGGGCCAGGGCCAGGGCCAGGGCCAGGGCCAGGGCCAGGGCCAGGGCCAGGGCCGAGGCAGGGGGCACGACGCGCACCTGGTTCATGGCCTGACGCTCGTCCCGGCAGAGTCGGTCGAACTCGGTCCAGGCCTCCTGGAAGGACCCCCAGAGCGCCTCGTTCCTCTGGTGGGTCTCGGCGGCAAGCTACAGCAGCAGCGGAAGAGAAATGACGGGCGGGCGGGGTCGGCACGGGGCAACTGATGCGTGTCCATCATCGATCGGCGTCACACGGGCCCGTGGGCGTGGGCGGGTGATCCACGGGCGGGTGGAGCCACAGGGGAAGGGAGGGGGGAGGGTGAGCGCTGGCCGACCTTGGCCTTGGTCTGCTCGGCCGCGATGTTCTGCGTGAGGGCCTTCAGCCGGCCCTCCAGGCTCTGCAGCAGACGTGTCGGGATGTGCGGCCGGATGCTTTGTCCGCTCATCGGGATGGGCTGTGACGGACCGTGGGCATGAGGTAGGGGGGCACCTTGGCGGCCGCTCCCGTGGCGAGCAGGTCCGAGTGGCGCTGGGCGAGCCGGTCGAGGTCGCTGCCCATCTCGTCGGCGACCTTCTGCAGGTCCGCCAGTCCGGCGGCTTTCCTCTGCAACAGGCAACCGCCCAGAGAGACGAACGTGTCAGATGTCACGCGGGATGAGGGCGCGAGGCGGGGCGACCTCAAGCTCGGCGGGGGCCTCCCACGGGCCCAGGGCCACCTCGCCCAGGGTCAGGGCGGCCTCCTCGAGCTGCTCGTGGACATTCTGCAGGGCGATGACCAGCAACTTGGCCTCGGCCCCTTTAATCTGTCCCAGACCCAGCATGGAGGCACCCATCCGCCCTTGTGAGAAGGGAGCGAGAGGGAGCGAGAAAGAGAGGGGTGGCAAGAGAGGAACAGGAGGCCGAGGGGGAGCCGGGAGGAACCTTGACGCCAGCCTGCTTGGCGACCAGGTCCTGGAGGGTCTCGCTGAGGGCAGCCCACGCCTGCTGCGCTTGCGCCCACTTCGGCTGGTGCTCCGTCCGGCCTGCGAACATGGGGCACGATCCGCCCGCCCCAGGTCATCCTGGGTCACCCCGACCCGGGCGCCGCCAGGCAGGCACAGGTGGTCACCAGGAGATGGGCGCGCGGGGCGAGGACGGACCGGCATCGGCGAGCTCCTGGGCGAGGGAGGCGATCTCGTCGTAGCGGGGCGAGTGGGCGGCGAGGCTCTGGTAGAGGTCCACCACCTCGACTCCTTCCTGCAGCGCGCCGGGCGGAGGGAGGCGCAGACGGGGCGATGTCCCATCAGCTGACCGCACCCACACTGCGGACTCCCGGGCGGCAGCAGGGGGCGCGGGACGGCAGCAGGGGGGCGACCTGGTCGGAGGCGAGCTCCTCGAGGCGCAGGTTGGCCATGGCGGCCCAGTCGAGGAGGCCCTCGGCCAGCTCGTCGAAGCGGGACCGCTTCCGCTCGATCAGGTCGCGCCCCGTCAGCTCCGACTGGAGCGAACTGATGCACCGGGCCGCCTCCCGGAAGCAATCCGTCCTGTTTGGCGTGGTTTGGGAGGAGAGATGAGATGAAGACCCCATCGACCAGGCGTGTGGCGAGGCGAGGAGGATGGCCGGGTAGCGGACGGACCACTTGGCGAGGACGCCCTCGATGGGCTCGATGACCGCCGGCTGGTCGGCCGGGCAGACCCCCATCGCGATCAGCTCGCCCATGCCCCGCAACAACGTCTGGCCCAAGTGCGCAACCCCATCCAGAAATGAGGGCAGCTCGGCGGGACACGATGGCGAGTTTCGCCTGTCGGGTGAGCCCTCCCGTTGTGGACCCGGCTCCTCGGGACCCACCCGGCTGCACCACCCGGCTCCTGGGGGACCCCCACCCGGCTCCTGGGACCCCGGCTACCCCGCCCGAGACGGTGGAAAGTGGGGCCGCGCAGACGGTGGCCTGCTGGTACTCCTCGTAGAGGCGGTGCTTCTGGGTGGTGCAGGCCGCCATGTTGGCCCGCACCATGGAGAGGGCCCCCTCCCGCCGTGAGCAGGCCGCAACTTGCTGGCCCACCCTGGGTGGCGGACGGAACCCCGGGGCGCACCCACCAATGGCGTGGCGTGTGAGGGAAAAGGACGCAGACGTGGAAGCGGCTCTCGAGCCGCGATGCCCCCAAGGCAGGCGGCAGACCCCTCGATGAAGGCCTCGAACTTGTGGGCGGCCTCTCGGAGGCCTTCCTGCGCCTCCAGAAGCTTGGCCCGTTCGTGGCCTCGCTGCTCCACCTCGGCTTGCATCCTGCGGGCCCCCAGGGCGGCCCGTGGGGAACATGAGAACCATGGGGAACATGAGAGCCAGCATGGGGAGCATGGGGGAGCATGAGGGAGCATGAGGGAGCATGAGGGAGCATGAGGGAGCATGGGGAGAATGGCATGGGGAGAATGGCATGGGGAGAATGGCATGGGGAGAATGGAATGAGAGAAGAGCATGGGGAGAAGAGCATGGGGAGAATGGCATGGGGAGAATGGCATGAGGAGAAGAGCATGGGGAGAAGAGCATGGGGAGGAGCATGAGAAATGCGGAAGACCGCGGGGTCGAAGGAGGGCGACGGACCGCTCGGCCAGCTCGAGCAGCACGTCCCACCGGGTGCGGACGCTGTCGATGGTCACGAAGCTGCCCGTACGCTTCACCACGTCACCTGCAGCAGCGAGACGAGGCGTCAGTTTGGGAGGCGGCTCGGATGGCCGAGGGGGCGCGGACCGTTCTCGGAGGCGGCCGAGGCGGTGGAGACATCGATGGCCGAGCCGGTCAGGACGGTGGTGTTGGGGTTGGCGGCCCCCTGGGCGCCCAGGATGGCGGCCATGTTGGAGAATGTGGCCATGCACTGGCGCTGCGTCTGGGCGTCCTTCTGGAACTCGGTCAGCTCCTCCTGCCACCCCAAAAGGCGCCGTCAGGAGATGGCGCACATCGGAGGGGCGGTGCCCCCGGCGCAGCGAGCCAGCAGAGCGGGCGGACCTGCACGCGGCGGAGCGGCTCCTCGGCCAGAGGCATCCAGTGCTGCTGGGCGCTGCCCTCGGGGCCGAGCAGGTGCAGGCGCAGGCTGCCCAGACCCTCCAGCTGCTGCGCTACCCAGCCCGCCAGGGCAACCCCAAGCTGGCGGCCCCCACCGCAATGACGAATGACATCAGCCGCCGGCCGGTCCGTCAAAAAACCAAAACCAAAAAAAACCAAACCCAAAAACAAGGGGCGCCTTGGGTGGGGCAGGGCGGAGCTGGCGGGTTAGGGTCGGGGGCATGGCGGAGCTGGCGGGGGTTAGGGTTCGGGGGCTAGGGTTAGATGGCGGAGCTGGCGGGGGTTAGGGTTCGGAGGCAGGGCGGAGCTGGCGGGGCATGGCGGGCCTGAAGGTACTCGAGGCGCATCTTCTCGCGCTCCCTGAAGGACTGCGCCCGACCGCGGTACTGGCTCTCCTCCCGGGCGGCGAACTCGCGGAACTGGCGGAACATGTCGTAGAGCACGTCGTAATTGACGGCCGCGTAGGGGTTCAGGATGAAGCGGATGCCCTCCTTCTCCGACTCTGCACCGCGGCACGACCGGATCGGAGCACACGCAAAACAGGGCATGATGGGCATGATGGGCATGATGGGCATGATGGGCATGATGGGCATGATGGGCATGATGGGCATGATGGGCAGCATGATGGGCAGCATGATGGGCATGATGGGCATGATGGGCATGATGGGCATGATGGGCATGATGGGCATGATGGGCATGATGGGCATGATGGGCATGATGGGCATGATGGGCATGATGGGCATGATGGGCATGATGGGCATGATGGGCATGATGGGCATGATGGGCATGATGGGCATGATGGGCATGATGGGCATGATGGGCAGCATGATGGGCATGATGGGCAGCATGATGGGCATGATGGGCATGATGGGCATGATGGGCATGATGGGCATGATGGGCAGCATGATGGGCATGATGGGCATGATGGGCATGATGGGCATGATGGGCATGATGGGCATGATGGGCAGCATGATGGGCATGATGGGCATGATGGGCAGCATGATGGGCATGATGGGCATGATGGGCATGATGGGCATGATGGGCATGATGGGCATGATGGGCATGATGGGCATGATGGGCATGATGGGCAGCATGATGGGCATGATGGGCATGATGGGCATGATGGGCATGATGGGCATGATGGGCATGATGGGCATGATGGGCATGATGGGCATGATGGGCAGCATGATGGGCAGCATGATGGGCAGCATGATGGGCATGATGGGCAGCATGATGGGCAGCATGATGGGCATGATGGGTGGAGGAAGGGCACATCCCGAGCCGGAGCCACAATGGGGCCGGGGAGGAGCGGATGGAGGGCACGCCTGGCGGACGGATGCGCTGCTGGTCGGTGGCGGCGTTGAGCTCGCGCTCGAGGCTCTGCATCTCGTTGAGCCGCTTCTGCTGGGCCTGGAACTGCGCCTGGAAGTCCCGCACCACACGCAGGGCGTTCTCGGGGCTGCGCGCCCACGGCCCGCAGAGAAAAGTGTCACGAGTGCGGCGGTGCGGCGGTGCGGCGGTGCGGCGGTGCGGCGGGGCGGCGGGGCGGCGGTGCGGCGGTGCGGCGGTGCGGCGGGGCGGCGGTGCGGCGGGGCGGCGGGGCGGCGGGGCGGCGGGGCGGCGGGGCGGCGGGGCGGCGGGGCGGCGGGGCGGCGGGGCTGGGAGCCGGGCGCTCAGGAGGCACGGGTGGGGGCGGGTGGGGGCGGGTGGGGGCGGGTGGGGGCGGGTGGGGGCGGGTGGGGGCGGGTGGGGCACGGACTTGTACTGGGTGGTGTTCAGCTGGGACTGGAAGGCCGTCAGCCAGGCCGAGAGCTCCTCGCTGAGGATGGCGTGCTTGATGCGCTTGTCCTCCACCATGACCTCGGCATCCAGCGCCTGCGCCGGTCATGGTGAGGGCCCGTGGCGGAGCGGTCGTGGTGTTGGCAAGGGCGAGCTGGCGGCGGGGCAGTTGGGAAGGGCATGGCCAAGAGCGGGGCGAGGCGGACCCGATCGATGGCGGCGCGGTGGTTTTCCGAGGCGGCCATGAGCTCCTCGAAGTTGGCGTCCAGCTGGGCGATCTGCTTCTCCATCGGCAGCTCCCCTGCACATCCAAAGAAGATCATGGGTGGGTTCGGGGAGCCTGCCAAGGGCAAGGGCGCGTGCGCGCATGTGGGTTGGGGGAGCAGCGCGGACCCTTGACCACCGACTGCATGTTGGCCCGGGCGATCTGGTCGGCGATGAGGTGAATCTCCTGGTGCCGGGCAGCCATCTGGCCCTGCTCGATGAGCACCTGCGCCCACCAGCAGCCATCGCCGGCCCGTCACCACCACACGCCGCCCGGATGAGGAAGCAGGAGGGGGGGCCGGGTGGCGGCAGAGGGCGGCTGCGGGAGGCAGGGGCGACCTGCTGGTAGCGGAGGTCCTCCTGCTGGATCTCCTCCATGGTGCACCCGACGGTCTCGTTCTCCAGCCCCGGGAAGACGCTCTCCACCCACTCCTCGACAGCGTCACGGAGACCTGCCCAAGGAGGGAGGGGCAGCGAGGCAGAGCAGCATGCGAGGCAGAGCAGCATGCGAGGCGCGTGAGACGTGAGATCGGGACCCGCTGTGGGGTCCGGGAGCCTTGCGACGGACGGTTCAAGTAGGCCGCGTGCTCCTCGAATGCGTCCAGGGTGCCCCGAGAGCGCTCGATCTGGCGCCGGTAGCGGTGCTCGCCGTCGAAGAGATCCCGCATGCTCCGCTCCACCTGCGCCCGCCGCCCGAGCCCGGGAGAAACCGCAGCGCCAGGCAGCCATCGGTTGTTGGGACGTGGACCGCACGGGAGATCGCGCACCGGCCGAGCAAGCCGGACGGTGAGGGAGATGCGGGGCCACCGACCTCGGGGATGCGTTGGCTTGGGGGCGGCACGAACTCGGGCTTGTTCTCCGAGCGCAGGGCCAGGGCCAGCTCGGTGGCCAGGCCGCGCCACTGGGCCTCCATCTCCAGAGCAGCCGGCTTCTCAGTGGCCCCGTACCCGTGGAAGCGCTCCTCGATCGACTGCACCCCCAGTCCACAAGGTGCCAGGACAGCGTGCGGGTACGAAGATGGAGGGGTGAGCCCTTGTGTGATGTGGGATGGCATGGATGTCCCACCGATGGGCGGCGATGGACTTCTCGGTGCGCGAGGGTGGGGCGAGAGCGAGAGCGAGAGGCGGGCGAGGATGGGGGCGCACGGACGGCGATGGACTTCTCGGTGGGGGCGAAGCCGAGCTCGCGGAAGATGGCCCCGAAGCTCTCCATGAAGCTCACCTGCCCGCACCCCGCGGGTGAGAAACGCCACCAATACAACCGGGAGGGAGGAGAGGAGCCGGACCAGGGTGCCCGCGGCTGTGCGGTACTGGTCGCGGAGGGCGTCGTTGCGGGTGAACTGCTTGATGATGGCTCCCACCTGGCGCGTCTGGATGGAGCTTGTCTCGTAGCGGGCCGTGGCCTGGTAGAGCAGCCCCGTGTACCTGTCCCCAGCCCAACCGCCAACCGGCCCGGAAGGTCCCGAGTCACGCCTGGGCGGGCAGGGCGCGGGACGGCAGACATGAGGATGCACCGCATGTCGAGGGCCGGGCTGCCGGCCACCACGTCGGGGTCCAGAATGGCCGTGACGCCCAGCCCCTCTTCGGCTGCCTGCATGACGCAGTGCAAATTGCTGATCGGATCGTCCTGCACGCAGATTGGCCTCCCAAAAGATGGGTGGAAAAGAAAGAAGAAGATTCCTCGTGAACAACGCCAGAAGGATGGCCGGGGGGGGGGGGGGGGGGGGGACGGGGACGGGGGACGGGGACGGGGGACGGGGGGGGACGGGGACGGGGACGGGGACGGGGACGGGGACGGGGGACGGGGACGGGGACGGGGACGGACGGAGGACGGAGGATGGAGGACGGAGGATGGAGGACGGAGGATGGAGGACGGGGACCCAGGAAGGCATGCAGCTGAATCAGGCGCGGGTTGTACGAGTGCATCAGGTACGCCCAGAGGAACCCGTCGCGGAAGCTGCGAAAGGAATGGGCAAGCGCAATCGTGGTTGGGCGTGCTTTCCCACCAAAAAAAAAATCGGGAGCGCACGGCGCGGACCCAGACCCCTCTCTCTCTCCACCTCCTCCTCCTCCTCCTCCTCCTCCTCCTCCTCCTCCTCCCCCCGTCCCACTTCAGGTGGGCTAACTCGCACAGACTCGTCCAGCCAGCTGGTGGCGGGTGTGTGGGGCGGATAGAGGGCGGCCACCGAGTTGACCCAGCTCAGCAGGGCGTCCTAGGGGCGGTCATCGAGGGGCGGGGGATGTGGTCAGTCAGCAGGCACGTCCGGCCCTTCACCCGGCGGCACCGGAGGGTAGGGATGGGATGGGGCGACCTTGCCCCTGCGGTCGCCCTCGGTGATCTTGTTGAGGACGAGGCCCTCGAAGATGGCCCAGACCACGTCCAGGATGCTCCCCAGCAGCTGGTCGGCCACGGCTGAGGAGAGCGACGGGGCCGCGTCGTCCTCGCTGCCCACCCAGGCTGCCCCAAAGAAGCACGGTCCGCGAGAGAATGAGTGGGGGAGGGGGGTGAGGGGGGATGCAGCGGCAGACACTCCGAGTCGACGTTGATCTCGATGCCGAGCGACTTGATGTGCTCCAGCACCACGTCCATGTTAGCCATGCGCTGGGAGGAGGTGTGATGGGGCGAGCACGTCGATCAGGGCAGACTGTGAAACGCCTATGGGATGAGGTACCAAGACTCGGCACGATACTGTCCTTTTGATCCTCGAGGATCTCTAAAAGATGACCCAGGATGATCCCATCAGAAAGATTATCGGGCAGAGATTGGATTTCGATTCCGCGTTCTTTGATAACGCTATTGATCCACCGGAGGAAGCATTTATTTGTGTGTTGGATATCGATACTCATTCGCCGGGAGGGCGGCGCCGCTGCGCCTTCGAATAAAAGGATAGATTATCGGGCCTCGGTCGCTGGGACTATCTCCGATAGATAGGAAAGGCACTTTCGCCCCTCTTCGATGGCCGACCCGTTCTCGTCTTCTTTAGAAGGTGACTTTGCCTCTCCTCGTCTTGCTGTTCCCATTCAAGAAGAAGATCCTCGTATTGTCGTGCAAACTCTCCTGGCCCAAATTGACGATCTGCCTTCTTTCAGTCTGTTCTTCTCTTTTCGGAACGGTGTTTTGCGCATCGATAATAGCACCAACTCAGCTCTCTGGGCTGATACACGCCACCAAGGGGCTCTGTATAAAGGTCTTCGAGCACCTTTTGCCTTGAACCTCATCGGGCCCTCGCAATGTAGCTCGGGAAACTCCGCGACCAGCTGGCCGTTCTTCGTGGTGAAGGCCTTGGGAAGGTCACTCCTCTTCCTTGACGATGTGCTGACCCTGGCTCGATCATCCTCGCCCAGCTCTCGGATCTGGCCCTTCAGAAAGCCCTGCAAATCTCACAACAAGGCACGCAGATGCTCGTCCAAGAAGTTGTCTGTGGGCGCTTCCGTTGCGGATCACCCCCGTTCGTCCAACCTGTGGTGTCCCAGGAACGGCGCCCGTACTGCTGCTGCTGCATCAAGCGGCCACGGACCATTGCGGTGCGGCCCTGCCAGCATCTGTGCGTTTGCTCGCAGTGCGATCCCAGTCTGTCCCCCTTCGGCCTCTTTTTGCTTTAAAAGAGGTCCATCCGGGCCTCCCCTGACTTCCCTCATCCCCCCCCCCCCCCCCCCCCCCCCAGGTTTGGCTCGGTGCCCGATCTGTCGGCAGGTCTGCTGCTTTTTTCTCACCGCCGTGTGTAGTTTGCCTCTCCGCCTGCCTCTCTCCCCCACGCAGCCGATCAGCAGCAGTGGGCCTCCGTCCCCCCGTCCTTCGGCCTCGGCCAGCTGGTGCCTCCCCGGGCCGGACGTCCCGGAGCCCGCTTCCCCCCGCGTGGCTTCAACCCAGCCCCAGGCGAGGCCTCCTGCGCCCTGCGCGCCCGCGAGCCCGTCCCCACCCGTCCAGCCGGCCCTGGCGGTCTCTCCCGCCAGTGTGGTGGCGCCAACGGCCTCGCATCAGTCCACCCCGCGGCGCCTGGCGCTGCTGGAGCCGCTCGGGATGTCGTCCCCTCCGGTTGTCCTCTGCACCACACCCCCGCCATCGCCCGAGGGGCTCGCGATGGCCGGGCCTCCCGCCCGCGACCCGAGCCGTGATCTGCCCAACGGAAAGGAAACCCCGCTGCCGTCTCCACGCGGCGGGTCGAGTGGGATGGTCTGCCTTACCCCCGTTCCTCAATCGGATCGTGTGTTTGGTGTGGATCTGTGGATCTGTGGATCTGTGGATCTGTGTGTGTGTGTGTGTGTGTGGGGGGGGATGACACTCCTTCTTTCTCTCCATTTTTGTTTTCTCTGCCGATTCGACCCACCGACCTCCAGTTTTCTGCGAGTCCCCGCTCCTCGCGTGAGCCGGCCCAGCCGGGTGCTGTGGCACGCCCTCATCATCCGGACGGCGGGCCTGCATCGGTCGTGCCGAGGCCCACCTTGCCACTCTCGGCCCTCTCGGCCATGGCCTCCCTGGACGCTGCTGCTCCGTCGCCTGACTTCCCCCCGACCGACCGCCCCGCCTCATCGCCTGGACGTCCGCGCGCTCCCCTTACGCCCTTACCGTCGCCCGGCAATGGCGCCGGCCATCACCACCGCTCCGCCCGGGACGCGCAAACCTGGGGCTCCGCGAGCCTCCACCCCTCGCCGCCTCGTGGGCCCCGCACGGACCCGGCCTTCTTCGCGCAGGGCCTCAAGGAGCGCGAGGGCCACGAGCGGCGGATGGTGCGCGAGCAGCCCGACAGCGAGTTGGCCATGGAGGTGGTGGCCCGCTCGCTGCGGGTCCAGTCGAGCACCTTCAAGGGCCTCGAGCCGGCCGCGGGGCCCCTGATCAGCGCCCTGCTGGTCAACCGGGGCGAGGGCGCCGACCCCAACCCGCCGCCCCCGCCCCCGCCCGAGCCGAGACTCGCGGTGCCCCAGCCTGCCCCTCGCCCGACCGACTCGCCCGGCCGGTTCCGGTACCGCCACGCGAACCATCAAAACCCCTCTCCCACGCGCCCCGCCTCGGTTCCCGCCCCTGCCACCCCCGGCACCCCCACCGGACAGTCCTTCGCCCCCATCTCTGCCTCCATCCCTCCGGACACTCCCACCCCCACGGTACAGCCCCCCGCAGCCAAGAGCCCCCCGCGAAGCCCCACCCAACCCTTAGAGCCCAGCGCGCCCATCCGCCACCCGCCGCCGCCCGTCTCGCCCCTCAGGGGACACCCGGCATCGGCGGGTGCCACCTCGCCACGGCAGCTGCCTCAGCTTCTTTCACCCCCCGAACGTAGGGGCTTCCGTCCTTCCCCACCTCCGGTCAGCGCAATCCCCAGCAGGAAGCTCGCATGAGCTTTGTGCCTTTCTCTTTGTATTCTTAGTGATGGAACCTTGTGATTGTTCTTTGTTGTGTTGATGTTGGCATTTCTTTCCTTTCGTCGGGGTTCTCTGTTTTGTTTGTTTTTGAGAGTCTCAGCGTGTCTGAATCATGCGCTCCTCTCCGCACCAACCTCGCGGCGTGATCGGCTGTCTTCGAGTCAATTTGGAGGTTTGAAAAAAGATGCAGCAGCGCTCGCGTGTGAAAACCGGCGCTGCGGGCGTTCCATCGCTCTCTCGAGTTCTTCAATTACTCTCAGAGGTCTCATCGCCCCACTGTCTCGGCTGATAACTCATGGGGATCTTGCTTTTCGCCATCAGATGTACGCAGCCCGCCATTATTTGCTTTTTCAGCGCCCTGACCTCCTTGTATGTTCACCACCAAATCTGGGGCAGCGGGGGCTTCTTTTATGCTCTCTGCCGGCCCCTCCTTCCCCCTCGACCTCTCCACGACCGCAACCGCACCCCCCATCGCCCGCTCCTCGCCACCCATTCCCGAAGAGCACCCGGAGTTTTCTGCCGGGTCAAGGATACTTTTCGGTGGGAGTCCAGCCTCTCAAGGGCCGTCATCCGGTCGCTTCTCCGGGGCCCGGGTGGCCCGATCCGGGGGCCGACCTGCGCTCCCTGCATGATGCCCTCCGCCGCGTGGGGGCCGCCACTGCCGCCGCGCAGCCACACCTTGCGCTGACCCCTGCACCCTCGCTCTGCAGCCCCCCGGAGAACCCGCCACGCTCGTCGGGTGGAGCCGCCTCGCCCGCCCCGCATGCCGCACGGCCCCGAGTGCCCACGCTCCGCCTCCCCCGGGTCGGCCTCGCTGTGTCGCCCCGCCCCTCGCCTCCCGAGGCGCCTGCCAGTTCGAGCCGCGCCCCACCTGCGAGCCCGTCTCCGGCAACAGCCCACGCCCCCGCAATCGCAACTGCCGTCGCGCCCACGCCCGCCATTTTCAAGGTGACGGACATCCTGCAGGCGCTCCAGGCGGCCATCCATCAGCAGCAGCAGCAGCAGCAGCAGCAGCAGCACGAGGTCGGGACGGGGATGGCCGGTGTGTGCACCGAGATGGGGCCGAGGTCAGCAAGGACGCTGGCGGGCCGATGGCTCCCGAACCGGCTCTTCTTCGAGGCCTGCCTCCTGGCCAAGTACGGCCGGGCCTCCGGCGAGGGTGACCCATCCCCCGCGGCGCCCCTCTTGAGCAGGCTCTTCCCCTCCTCGGCCCCGGTCCCGGAGGAGGGGCCCGACTCGGATGCGGCCCGGCTGACCAGGGTCAGCCCCAGCTTGCCCTCCCTCCATCCCCTCCCCTCCCCTCCTCCCCCTCCTTGCGAGCTCCTCTCCCCTCACAACGGTGCGGATGCTGGGCGGGGCGGGGCGGGGGGAGAAGGCGTCCTCAGGCGTGGGGATCCTGAACCAGGCCCAGGCGCTCTACGGGGCCTTCCACCCGGCCCTGCGCCTCTTCGGCCGCTTCGCCAGCGGGGCGCTGGGACCCGAGCAGCTCAACTTCCATGTGCACGTCTGCAGGGGCCGCCTGGGAGGGCGGGCCACCACTGGGTGGCATCGGCCTCGCTTTTTCCACTCTGGGAGCATGTGGAAAGACACCCGGGGAAGGACCCATGGAGGGCGAGAGCAGTGGCCATCTTCAAGCATCATCGGGTGGGCGGGTAGCGGCGGGTGCACTTTTCTCTTCTTTTTGCTCACGGCGGCTCGATCTCTTCGCCCCAGTGTCGCGCCGCGGTGATTGCCCGGCTTGGCTTGGGCGCCACTCCTTCGTGGCCAGCGGGTGAGTGCTTGGCGGGGCCTCCAGTCCCCCTGAGTCTGTCAGCCCCGCCCCCCCCCCCCCCCCCCCCCATGCTGCGCTGACGACCCCGCCCTGACGACTCGCGTTCCCGGTGGCGCCATGGGCAGAGCTTTGGGCGGAGCTGCTCCCTCCCCTGCTGGGAGCTGCCTACGTCTATGTCCCGGCGCCGCAGGAAGAGGAGGGCGCACCGCTCGCCGAGTCGCCCCGGCCCTGCGTCATCTACCTGCTGCCGCCTCATCTGCTGTGCCCCGCCCCGGCCTCGGGGCATCCATCCCTGCCTCCCGTCCCTGTCCCGGCTTGCCTCAGCGCTCTGATGCAAGCCTGGTCGCGGGCCGCCGTTGCCGTTGGTGCGAGTGGACCTCAAGGGGCACCCGGGCTGGAGGCCCTGCTCGAGTGCGTCATCGAGACTTGCGCGAGCCTCGCCGCCCCCGACCAGCCCGTCCCTGCCGTCTCCCAGGCGGCCCCTGCCTCCCTCCACGCCCCCGCTGCCCCCGGCCTGCAACAGCAGCCTCTGGTCGCGTCACCATCGGGTTGGGCGTCTCCCCTCCCTGCCGCAGACCCCGCGACCCCGCCGCCGCCGCTTCCTCCCTCGGCCGCGGCTGCGGGTCCACCGGTGGGCCGCCCCTCGCCGCATGGCGCTTCGCCTCCTCGCGACCGCGCCCCTTCCGCCATCACCGTGACCCGATCGCCGGCTTCACTCGCGGCGCCGGCCCAGCAGCTGCGCAGCCCGGCCGCTCGCTCGCCTGCCGCCCCGCCGCCGCCACCCACCGACGGAGAGGCCGCCCGTGAGGGTGCCATCGATGAGCCTGCCGCCCTGTGCTCCCTCTCCACCCAGCTGCCCGTCTCCACCCAGCTGCCCGTCTCCACCCAGCTGCCCGTCTCCACCCAGCTGCCCGTCTCCACCCAGCTGCCCGTCTCCACCCAGCTGCCCGTCTCCACCCAGCTGCCCGTCTCCACCCAGCTGCCCGTCTCCACCCAGCTGCCCGTCTCCACCCAGCTGCCCGTCTCCACCCAGCTGCCTTCCCTGGGCTCCCCTCGTCCCCGGCCTGCTCGGCCACGGAGCCCTCCCATCTCGCTTTCCCCCCGCGCGTGCGCCTCCTCGAGCCCCAGCCATCCGAGCGCTCCTGAGGCCACAGCCCCCGGACCGGAAGGCGAGCCGGCTCATCGGATGGCCCCCTACGCGGCCACGCTTCGAGCCCCGTCGCCCGGGCTGGATGAGGGGCCGCTCCCCCGCCAACAACCCGCCGTCGGGCAACATGGCACGGGTCGGGACGGGGCGCGGCCGGATGACGGCGATTTGGACGCGGCGGCGGCCGCATCAAGGCCGGCCGAGGCGCAGGTCTCGCTGGCGCAGATCTCGGCCCCAGCCGCCCAGTGCCCGCCAGCTCCGTCGGCCCGACCCCCAGGCCGCGGTCGGGTGATGGGTGCCGCCTCGTTTGCCGCCAACCTCGCCCGTTTCCTGGCCGACCATCCGGCCCCGGACCCGGCCTTGGCCTTGCCCCTGCAGGGATCTCCCGGTGCCGCCCGGCGGAGGCGCCATTCGGTGACGGCAACCTGCTGTCTGCTCCGCCGACCGGTCGGAGCCGCGGCCGTTCCGCCCGTCAAACCAGCGCCTCGGCTGGCGGCCGTTGGGGCCGCGACTCGGGGCAAAGGATGGTCTGTGGCGACAACGGCGGCCCATGGTCGGCAGGCCACGCGCCACGCCGTCCTCTTCCCCTTCCGCCGCCTGATCGGCAGGCCGAGGCGCCCCGGCGCTGGGCTCTCTTTTCCGCCGAAGACGAGGGGCGCCTATGTCCGCCCATCCTCTCACCATCCTCCCCCTCTCGGCCCGGCCGATGGAGCGGCGCCCTCGGAGGCCACCGCCCCGGTCGGATGCGCCCCCCCACGAGTGGCCGCCCCGCAGCCGCCGCTCTCCCCGGTGTCCTCCGGCCGGCCAGATACCCTCCCGGCCGCAGCATCAGCAGCAGTCGTATGCCCGCCTTCCCCCTCGTCGGGCCGCGAGGTTGCGACCCGGGCCGCTCCTCCTGATGATGGCGGGAGGCTCTCTGCCATGGCGGCCAACGGCCCGCCAGCCCCCGGTCCAGTAGGGTGGCCCGAGGTGCGTCACTGGCACCAGGCCCTGGCCCAGGCGTGGCGGCTCTCCGAGTGGCGCGAGTGCTGCCTGGTGCGCGCCTGCCAGGAGGCTGACCAGGCCCGGGCGGCCTCCCAGCAGACCCGCGCTGCCTCGGCCGATGTGGTCCGCTTGTCACCCCCACCGACGTACGTTGACCCCTTCCGTCCCCGCGCGCCTGATTCGATCCTTTCTCGTCCTTTTCCCCTTCGGGGGGCGGGGGGCGGTCCAGACGGCCCGGCTGCACATGGCCCTGCAGGAAACCCGGCTGGAGGTGGAGCGGCTGGTGGGCTCGACGTTCCGCCGCCTGCTCCCACGGGGAGAGCAAGGGCCTCCTCCCCCAGCCCCCCTGCCGGCCCAATCCCCGGACGTTGCGGATGGTTCCGCCAAGGCGCCACATGCCCGGGGGTCACAGGCCTCCCCGGAGGGTGCGGGCGGTTCGGGGGCCGCGGGGGCGCGGGTGGCTCAGGCGTACCGCGAGTGTGCCGAGGCGCGGGCCCGCTGCGCGGCGCTGCAGAAGGGACTCGCGGACTTCGGGGCCCAGCGGGCCGACGAGCGGGCCCGCTGGGAGCAGTCGCAGGCGGTGCGCGGCCAGGCACACTCATCGGCGGTCGCGATCCTGATCGAGGAGGCCCGGCTGGGCCTGGGCTGCCTGCTGTGGTCGGTGCCGCCCCCGGCCCCGGCCCCGGCGCCGCCCTCGGTGATGGTCATCGAGGCGCCGCCCCGGGTGGTCATCCAGGGGCCGCGGACCCTCTCCCGGGACGTGACCCTGGCCCACCACATCCTCATCAGCGAGGCCCACCTGGCCCTGCGGGCCTTCAGCTTCGCACCCGCCACCGCCCCCCCGGCACCGCCACGGCCGCTCCTGCATCGGTCGGTGGGCGGCCGCGCCGCAGCTCGATCCCCGACCACCACCCCGAACTCCTTTGGAGCAGCCTCTCCAGGTCTTCCCGCCCGGCTGCCGCCCCACCCGGCGCCACGGGACCAGACCCAGAGCATTGTGTCGGCCCTCTCGATGGATGCCTTCCGGGACCAGGCCCTGGCCCAGGCCATCCACGGCTGCGCCCACCTGATGCGCGCCCGCGACTTGGTCTGCCCCAGTCCCGGGCGCGATGCCACCCACCTCCCCCGCTGCTCCCCTCCGCTCCATGCCGCCCCTGCGCCCCCTCCCCTCCCCTTCGTCTGGCATGCACTTCTTCTGCTTCGCGTGCCGCTTCCCCGTCCGATTGGGCTGGCGCTTCCCCGTCCGATCGGGCTGATGCTTCATCGGCGGCTTGGCTGCGGCTGCGGGGGGTGTCACTGTGCGGTGGGTGCGGCAGGCCCACCAGGAGGGGGTCCTCGGCCAGGAGGCACTCCTCGTGGCCAACCTTCGGTCCGTCCTGCCGGCCTTTGGCTCACGGCCCTCGCGCCGGGTGGCGGGGGGTGGTGGATGGGTGGAGCCCGCCTGACTCGGCCGTTGGGCGACCCGCTCCCTCTGCAGGGCTGCTCGCTGGCAGGCCGATGCTGCCCAAGCTCAGGCCGCCATGGCCAGGGACATCGCCGCTGAGCGCGCCCATGCGACGGTCTGCCTGGGCCGGGCCACCACCGAGCGCAACCAGCTGGCTGCCGAGCTGGCCTCCCTCCGCGCCTCCAACGAGGCCCAGGACCAGGCACAGCAGGACCAGCAGGGCGAGCGTCAGGAGGCCGTCCGGGCGGACCTCGAGGCCGCCCTGGTTCGGCTGGCCGGCTGCCACGAGGAGGCGCGGGCCCATGCGGCCCAGTTGGAGGGGCGCCTCAGTCAGCACGTCGCAGTCGCTGCGGGACGTCTGGAACGGGAGCGCGAGGCCCTCGCAGGCCTTGCTTGCCGCGCCGAGGCGGCCCTTTGTGGGGCCGCTTGCGCCCATTCGTGGCACGTCTCCGCGGCACAGGGCGAGGCGGCCCGGGCCCGGGTGGACAGGGAAACGATGGCCCGCCTGGAGGACGAGCTGGCCCAAGCCCGCCGAGCCGTCCAGGCCGAGGCTTCGGGCCGATCCGAGGCCGACCGGGCCGCAGCTGGGATGCGGGTGACTGCGGATGCGGCCCGCCAGCGGGAGATCCTCGGCCGGGAACAGCTCCTGGCCGCCTCGGTCGAGCATGCCCGGCAGCTGGACCGGCGCGGCCAGCAGGCGGGCTGTGAGGAGGCCCGGCTCGGGGGTCTCCTCGCCGAGGTCCAGCAGGCCCTGGCCGCCGCCCGGGATGCCCTCGCCGACCAGCAGCGCCAAGCCCGCGCCGAGGCCGACCGGGCTGCCATGGCCCGGGCCGACCTGACCGCCGCGGTGGGTGCGCTCCGCGAGCAGGCGCGCACCGCCGAGACCGCCGCTCAACAGCAGGCCGTCGAGGCCGCCCAGACCTGCCGCCGGCTGGCCCAGTGCTGTCAGGGCCGCTGCCTGTCCGAGGAGGCCGCATGCGCGGCGCTCTTCGCCCCATCGGGCCCGGTGCTGGGCCCCGACGGCCAGGCCGTGGAGCCGCACTCAGAGGCGGCACAGGAGGATCCGGCAGCCCGCGATCTAATGGAGGCCCGCGACGTGGCCCACCAGCGGCTGGTGCTCAGCCAAGAGGAGGCCCTCGTGGCATGGACCCGGCTGGGCGGCCTCGCCGACCAGCACGCGGCTCTCGTCGCCGAGCACGCCGCCTGGCGGACCCAGACAGTGGCCGCTCTGCTGACGACCCGCCAATGGGTCCGCCAGCTCGGCACCGCCCTGCCCCCGGCTCCCGCCGTCCCGTCCGCCGTCCCGTCCGCCGTCCCGTCCGCCGTCCCGTCCGCCGTCCCGTCCGCGGCCTCGACCGGGAGCCCACCCACTGCCGCGCCTCCGTCGCCTCCGCCGCCTCCGCCGCCTGCCGTCGCTCCCGCCCCCTCCGCCCCGCGAGAGGCCGAGCCGGTCCCGCTGGAATTCGCCAGCCCTGCATCCCCCATCCCCGGGGCACGGGCCGGGGCCGCGGCGGCCTCGAGGGCATCCTGGCTGGAGGAGAGCGAGTCCGAGATGGAGGGCATCTTCAGCCCCGACTGGATCTCGTCCCGCCAGCAGCCTGCCGCCGCCAGCGAGGACGAGGGCTGGATGTCCCCGGCGCGAGTCCCCCTTGCCCCGCCCCCGGCTGCTGCCTCGGCCGTCGGGACCCCCGCGCTCGCCCCACCGGTCCGTCGCTAAGTTCCTCTTCTCTCCATCCTCCCCACTGCTCCGTCCCCGCTGCTCCGTCCTCACTGCTCGCTGCTCCGTCCTCACTGTTCCGTCCTCTCCATCCTCCCCACTGCTCCGTCCCCACTGCTCGATCTGGTCGTGATGGGCGTGATGGTCGTGTTGGCACAGGCCGCTGCACCACCACCAAGCGAAGCAGCCCCGGTCCTGGTCCCGGTCCCGGGCCCGGCCGCCCCGCTGGCACCCGACCTGCTCACGGCCATCCGTGTCCTGGGCCAGGACCTGGCCAGGGGCGCGGCCAAGGGTCCCGTGCCCCTTGCGGCCTCGCTGGGACGCCGGCTGGAGGACATTCAGGAAGCCCTCGCTCGGCTGGCGGCCGGCTCCCTGCCCGCCCTCGCCGCCTTCGTCCGCCTGGAGGCCACCCGCCGGGCGGGGATGGTCCGCTGCCCCCACCTGGCCGCCCCGGGCCAATCTTCCCCACTGGGCCATGCGCTGGCCATTGGCGGGCGGGCTGTGCGGTCACTTCTCATCCTCCTCTTCGTATCGCCCCGCAGCATCCGGCCGGCGCCCAGACCGACCCCCCTGCCCCGGCCCCTTCGGCAACCCCTCCTGGGGCCGCCCAGGCGAACCCTCTGCCTGCCGTGGCCGGGCCGGGGGGCGCCTTCCTTCAGGCAGCTTCGCTGGGCCCTGCGGACGAGCTGGGCCTCTTCGCTCTCGACGAGTCGGCCGACGGCGAGGCGTTCGGCCAGCCGGGGGCAGGGGCCTCCGCGCCTCGTGGGCTTCCCCCGGACACGCGATCGGGCGCCCTGTCTGATGGCGCCCAAGGGCAGCAGCAGGCCCATCAGGAGCCGGTGGGCGGCAAGATGAGCCCGCCCAGTGGCGGAACCGAGGAGACAGCTGCCCTGGAGGCCGAGCTGCGATCCGCGCAGGCGCTCCACGCCCAGGCCCAGGCCGAGCTGGCCCAGGCCCTCCAGTCCGCCCCGAGTGCCCGCACATGTGCCCCCCCCCCCACCCCCCCCACCCCATGCCACGCCCCACAGCCTCCCCCCCCCCCCCCCCCCCCCACCCCACCCCATCTGACACTGGCCCGCTGGGGGCTGGTGGCGAGCAGGGCGCTGGAGGGCATGACCGGCCTGACCGAGTCGTTGCGGCTGCAGCTGCACCAGGTCGCCGCCGAGCGGGACCGCCTCAAGGGGCAGCTCCCCAGCGCCCCCGGGACCCCCACCGGTGGTGGCGGCTTCCGAGCGCTGGTCATGGCCATGCAGCAGCACAAGCAACACAAGCAGGAGCAGGAGCAGGAGCAGGAGCAGGAGCAGGAACAGACCGGTGCGAGCCCAGCCCAGGACGCCAGTGCCCCGCCGGGATCCACGCCCCGCCCCGCCAGCAGCGAGGCCGTTTCGGCTGCGGGTGGCCCCGTGGCTCATGCCCCAGCTGCGGCCGGCTCGGGCACCTTCCTGGACGCGGACCTGCTCTCGGCCTCCTCCGGGGGGGAAGCGGAAGCTGAAGACGCCCCCACGCTAGGGTTCGGGTCGGCCCCCACCCTCAGTGCCGCCGGCCCGCCCACTCCTGAGGCTGACCGAACGGAAGGGACCGCCGCTGCGCCTGCCCGGCTGCTGAGCGCTGAGGAGCTCGAAGTGGCAGCCATCCTCGGATCGGGTCCTGCCGCTGAGGGTCACGGCAGCCCCGCACCCGCCCCGAAGGACGGCCAGCCAGAGGAGGAGGAGGAGGAGGAGGAGAGTGCCAGCGAGGGTGCCGACCTCCTCCTCGAGGCCGAAGATGCCATCCAGCCCCAGCCCCAGCCCCAGCCCCAGCCCCAGCCCCAGCCCCAGCCCCAGCCCCAGCCTCAGCCTCAGCCCCAGCCCCAGCCCCAGCCTCCGGCATCGACCGGCTCGCAGCCCCTCGTTGCGGTCGCCGCCGGGGTGCCGGGAGGGGCCGATGAGAGCCAGCGACTGGAGCCGCTTCTGGCCGAGCGGGTGGCTGCGGCTGTGGCCCGCGAGCGGGACGAGGCCGGGGTGGCCGCAAGGCGCCTCACCGAGGAGCTCGACCAGGCCCGTGCCCAGGCGCGCCAGGCGGCCCTCGACCGCGACGCCGAGGTCGCCGCTCGCAGCCAGACGGAGGCGGTCCGTCCCCGGCCCGCTCAGGCCGACCCCTCATCGGCTGCCTCTCGGCTCTGCCCCCCGTAGGCGCTGCGGGCCCAGTTGGCCCAAGCCACGGGGCAGCTGGAGCGGCTGCGGGCGCAGCGGGAGAGCCTGATGATGCGATGCCTGTCGATGCAGCAGCCGACCGGCACGGGGGCCCAGGGGGCCGAGGGGCTGGGCAACCTGCTGGAAGGCCTCGAGGGGCGCCTCGCCGCCCGGGAGGCGGAGCTGGGGGCGGCCCAGGAGCGGACCCAAGAGGCCCTCGACCGGGCCGCCAAGGCCGAGGCCGAAGCCGCTCTGCAAGCCCAGCGAGCCGAGGAGGCCGCCCGCCGGGCCGCCCAGGCGGCAGCCGAGGAGGAGCGCTGGCGGAGGGCCGTCCAGGAGCGGTGCGAAGGCCCGCCAGCGCCCATCCCCATTTGCCCCGCGTCGCCACTCGCCCCGCATCGCCACTCGCCCCGGTCCGTCCTCTCGGCTTCACGGGGTCGGGTCGGGGCCGGCTTGGCTTGGCGCAGACCCTGAGACGGCTCGCCTGCGGGCTGCGGTCGGCGAATCCCGGGAGCGGGAGGCTGCCCTCCAGGCCGAGGCGTCTGCCCTTGAGGGCCAGCTGGCCGACCTGCGGGCCGCGGCTCAGCAGTGCGACCGGCTCGCCCTCGAGGCCGCAGCCGCCACCCGACGCGCCGAGACCGAGACCCAGGTCCGGCAGGTGCCCCCCCCCCCCCCCCCCGGCCCCCGGCCCCCCGGCCCCGGTCCCCGGCCCCCGGCCCCCCGGCCCCCCGGCCCCCGGCCCCCCGGCCCCCGGCCCCCGGCCCCCCGGCCCCCCGGCCCCACTGATGGGTCATGCTGCGCACCTCATGGGTCAACGGTGGGGTCATCCCGCACCCCTCCCTCATGCCTGTCGGGCAGCTGCGCGAGGTGCTGGCCAAGGAGAAGACCATGGCCGAGGGTCAGCTGGCCGACCTGCAGCCGGTACGTCCCTGCCCCTGTCCTTGCCCCTGTCCTTGCCCCTGCCCCTGCCATCCACGCTCCGCTTTGCGGATCGGCCATCTGCCTGGAGGGATGGCGCTGGCCCTGGATCTTGCTCACGGCTCGCGGCTCGCGGCTCGCGGCTCGCGGGCTGGGGGCAGGGCGGGGCCGTCTTCGAGGGGGCCCTGGAGGAGCGCCTGGCCCGGGCTCTCTTGGCGGGCCGCACCGTGGCCGACGTCGGTCCGTCTGGGGCGCCCACGGGGAGCTCACCCACCGAGCAGAGCGGCGCTCCTGCTGCACACCCATCACCATGCTCACCGCTGCCGATCGGTTCGTGCGGGTGGTGGGGCGGCGTTCGGCCAACCGACCTGTGCCTGGGGGGGGGGGGGGGGGCGGGGGGGGGGGGGGCAGCAGTGACGGTCTTCAACCTGGCCCTGGCCATCCCGCCCGGGGGCCCCGAGCTGGTGGTTGGCCCCACCCTCGAGGTCGGCCCCGCATTCGCCTCCATCCCACCCTCCTTCCCTCCCTGCCTCCATGCCGGCGCTAGGGCCTCGTGTGACCGGTTGCCGGTGGGGTGGCTGCGCAGGTGTACTACACGATGCAGGCCCTTCCGCTGCCGGCCAACCCCGAGGAGAAGATTCTTTACAAGAGGTCTGCCCGCCGCCCCATGGCCCGACCGCCCTCCCGTGGTCTTCACCCGCCCTGCCCCCCCCCCCCCCCCCCCCCGGCCCCAGTGACCCGCTGAGCCCTGCAGACGGCGGCTGGTTTGTGGCCCCCGGGGAGCCGCTCGCCCGGCTGGGGCGCCGCATCGACATGGCGCCCATCGCCGCCGCCCTGGGCGGCCCCTACGGCCCCCCCGCCAGCAGCGCGGCCCCTCGAGGGGCAGCGGCCTCGGGGCAGCCAGCCGAACTCGCGCCGGTCCCGGTGGCCCCGGGGAGCCGCCTGCTGGCCCGGCTGCATGCCGTCTGGGGGCCCGTCAAGCGGGCCCGGCTGCCCTCGCAGCTCATCAAGAGCAACGGTCCGCCCAGGGCGCGGCCCGGTCCACACGGCTGGCTGGGGCTTCTTCCCCGGCGGACACCTTCCCCCCCGCACCCTGCTCACCTGGGCGGCCACCTGGGGGGCGGTAGGCTTCGGGCTGCGGGTCTGGGCCCGGCAGGGAAAGGCCAAGGTGCTGCTCTTGGCGGCCGAGGTGCCCCTGGGCGACCTGCTGCCCATCCGCCCCGTCTGCCCCCCGCTCTTCCTTGCTGCGCGGGGGCGGCATCCTCCCGGCCGCACGCTCACATGGGCCGGACTGCCGGGTTGGCCTGGGTGGTTGGCTGGGCGGGCAGGAGGCGGACGCCTACCGGCCGGCCAACTGCCCGCTGGTGCTGCTGAACGAGCGGGTCTACAGTCCTCCCTTCGTCGCCCCCCCGGCGGGCCCGACGGGGGGCCTCTTGCTTTGAGCCCACAGGAAACACGATGGCGCTTCCAGCAACTTCTTCTTCCTCTTCAACTTGGGGGCGGGGGTGGGGGGTGGGGGGTGGTGGGACGCGATGGGTGATGCCTCTCCTGCGGGCGGGCAGCTCTGCCCTGGCGGATGTGCCGGGCCGGAGCGGAGCGGGTCATTGGGTGCCCGGGGCGGGGGGGCTGTGCAGGAAAGAGGCGGGCGGCTGCGGCAGCGGGTGAGGCATCGAGGGAACCCTGTGAATGGGTCCTCCCTGGGCCTGGGCCTGGGCCTGGGGCTGCTGAGGCTGGGCGGAGGACGCGGCGGCGGGTCCCGACACAGGGACGGGTGCCGGGACGGGTGCCGGGACGGGTGCCGGGACTCCGGCTGCGGCTGCGGCCTCACCCGAGCCGATGGATGGCGACCGGCGTGTGCGGCCCTCGAAGGCCGCTGTGCTGGCTGCATGGGGCAGCGCGGACCCGGCAGTGACGGGGGGCTGGGGCGAAGTGGGCTGGGGAGGAGGTTGGGGAGCCAGAGGGGGCAAGGGGCTCAGGGCCAAAGGAGGCTGCTGCTGCTGTTGTTGTTGTTGTTGTTGTTGTTGTTGTTGTTGTTGTTGTTGTTGTTGCTGCTGCTGCTGCTGCTGCTGGAAGGCGCCGAGGCGGTGGCGGAGCTCGCGGTTCTCGCGGCGCAGGAACTCGTTGGCGCTGGTCAGGTCGCGGATGATGCGGCACAGCTCGTTCTGGGCCCCGACGGGAAGAGAAGATGCCGATCAGCGACGGCACCGAGCCAAAAGCCCACCCCCGGAATCTCAGAAGGCCATTAAAGCGCCTCGTCGAGGAGCCCCGTCGGGAGGGAGGGAGGGGCAGGGAGGAGGGGCATGGGAGGGGAACAGGGGGCGGACCAGGTGGTGGAACGGGTCGTTGGCATCGCCTGCCGGGGCGGGGGCTGCCGCCGTCGGGGTCTGGCCGGCCCCGGGGGTGGGGACCATGGACTTGGTGCGCTGCACCTGGCTGGGTGCCCCCGCCCCCACGGGTGAGGTGACCGTCCGGGCCATGGCCGGCCTGGGGGCCCCGCCCGTGGCCGAGGTGGGCTGCGTCTGGAGAGAAGACAGCAGGAAACGACCCATGGGCCTCCCGTGTTGCCTTCGCCCTCCTCCTCCTCCTCCTCCTCCTCCTCCCTCCTCCTGCCCCCTCCTCCTGCCCCCTCCTCCTGCCCCCTCCTCCTCCCCACCCCCCACCACACACACACACACACACACACACACTACCGTAAGGCCCTCCCAAGGCAAGGGATGGCTGGTCACAAACCGCCTCCACTGAGAAACGGCCTCGCGACTCGGGGGCGACCGTGGGGTGGCGCCGGGTGGGGCGGCCGGCCCCGGGACGGCGGGGCCGACGGTGAAGCGGCCTTGCTGCTCACCAGGGGCGTGCTCCCGCGCGGCGGCTGCCGATCAGCCTGGAGCGGACACAGCCACAGATGATGGCGCCTCCTCCGGGATGGAACGGCGGGCGAGGCAGACCTCGCCATGGGCGGCGGCGTGGGCGCCCTGGAGGGCAGCCGGGGCGGCGCCGGTGGGAGCCAGCGCGCCCAGGGCCCGGGGCGGCTCCTCGTCCTCGGGCTCCTCCCCGCCGGGGATGGGCCGGAAGTTGGCCGGCCCGGGGTGCCCGATGGGGGCCCGGGGCTCGGGCTCCCCGTCGGGCCGCTGGTGTGGGATGGGCGACGGGCGCCCCGGGACACCAGAAGGGGCCGCGGGAGTGGGCGGCATGGTGGCCGGGGACTGGGCCACCAGCAGCTGCCCCTGCGGACAACCGGACGGGGGGGGCGGAGGTCGGAGTGGAGGAACAGGCGGCGTTAGGGTCAGCGGTCGCGCAGGAATCAGGGGAACAGTCGGGGACATGGCACCTGCGGGCAGAGGGACGAGCCGCAAGTGAGGGCGGGTCGACCTGCGACCCCGCGTGGCCCAGGGGCAGCTGGGGCGGCTCCTCGGTCAGGTCCGGGACGGGGCCCACAGCGGCGGGTGGGCTCGGGCTGCGGCACGGCCCGGCGGCGGCGCAGGTCGCGGGGGCAGCGGTGAGCTCGGTGGCGGTGGGGGCAGCCTGCGGGTCGATGCTGGCCGGGTTGGCCTCGCCGAAGTCCCACCTGCCCAAGCCGAATCCAAAAAAAGAGGCAGGTGAATGGATGGGACCCAAGAGGTATGGGAATGAGGCGCGGCGCCGACATGGATGAGGATGCGGATGCGGATGGGGCATCAGGACAAAAGGCAGCACGCGGGCGGGGGGCAGGTGGCTGAGGTGAAATGGGCAGGAGACAGAGCCGGCGCGACGGACAGGCCGCAGGAGTGGCCCTGCTGCATCTGGGCGAGGGCAGCGGCAGTGGGGCCCTCGTCACCCTCCTTGCGCAGCTGGGCCTGGATCCGCAGCCGCTGCCCAGGTATGTCCCAGGCCGCGCCCGCACAGCCGGAGCCGCAATGGGGGGTGATGGTGAGAGGCCAGGCGAGGCAAGGGTGGCGATCCGTGACCCGAGAGGAAGCCCATCGGTGGTGTGACCCGAGATCGGGCGATTCGTGACCGGCGGCGGGGCGGGCGGCGGACCTCCTCGAGGGGCGGCAGCCGGCTGAGGAGGGCCTCCACCAGGAACTGCTGCTTCTTGGCCTGCGAGAAGAACTTGTGCTTCAGCAGCTCGGTCGCCGAGGGCCTGCGGGCGGGGCGAGGGCGAAAAGCAGGGTTGTGATCCAGTCCAACAGGGGATGTGGCCGTCGGCTGGCAGGGGATGCGACGGGATGTGACACCGGACGGGGAGGAGCGGAGGGCATCCGGGCGGACCGATGGGCGGGGTCTTTCTGGAGGCACTGCTCGCAGAGGTCCTTGAAGGCCTTGGAGTAGTGGGCCTGGTTGGGCTGGTCCTCCAGGGTCGGGGGTGGGTTGGAGAGGGTCATCAGCAGCACCTTCATGGGCGGGTACTTGGCCAGGGGCGCCCGCCCGTAGGCGAGCTCGAGGGCCGTGATGCCGAAGCTCCAGATGTCGGCCTTCTCGTTGTAACCCGTGGCCTGCTCGACCACCTCGGGGGCCATCCAGCAGGGGGTCCCAACGAACGTTTGCCTGCCATCCACGCCAGTCAGTCAGTCAGTCAGTCAGTCAGTCAGTCAGTCAGTCAGTCAGTCAGTCAGTCAGTCAGTCAGTCAGTCAGTCAGACAGTCAGACAGTCAGTCAGGCAGGCAGGCAGGCAGTCAGGTAGTTAGTCAGTCAGTCAGTCAGTCAGTCAGACAGTCAGACAGTCAGTCAGGCAGGCAGGCAGGCAGTCAGGTAGGCAGTCAGGTAGTTAGTCAGTCAGTCAGTCAGTCAGTCAGTCAGACAGTCAGTCAGTCAAGCGGAGGGCAACAGCCATTCGGAGGCGATTCGGGTGGGAGCAAGGGACAGGCGGGGCCTGGCTGCAAGCCGTGGGGGCAGACCGGTTGCGACGCCTGACGCCGCCCTCGAAAAGGAACGCCGACACGCCAAAGTCGGCCAGGAAGACGCGCCCTTCGGTGTCGATCAGCACGTTGCCCGCCTTGATGTCCCTGCAGCCGCCACGACCACCCAAGGAGATGAGGACAGGTCGCCCCATCGAGGGGAGGACCGAGCCGGGGTCGGGCGGGGCCGAGGGCGGCGCCGAGGGCGGTGCCAGACCGGTGGATCTGGCCGTTGTTGTGGAAGTACTCGAGGGCCTTGAGGGCCTCCCGGAGAACCGTGGCGATGACGGGCTCCGAGAACCCCGTGGGGAAGGCCAGCTTCATGATGTCCAGGCACGAGCCTGTGCCGCATCACCCACCCGCATCGATGGACCAACACCACCCATCCACCCACCCATCCCTCAATGAGCGGGGAAGGCGAGACGGGGGCTTGCTGAACGGACCCACCAAAAGAGGCATCACCAACCAGAGGTGCACGTCGTGCGTGAAGGCCACGTGGTAGCGAACCACGTTAGGATGGTTACAGAACGACATGATTTGGATTTCTTTCTGCGGACAGTTGAGAAGGCCGCTGACCGAATCGGCGGGGGGGCAGACCCGAATTTCGTCGAGAGATGAAGTGAAAAGTTCCAAGTTAATCAGCTTCACAGCAACTTCTTCGTTTAATGGGATGCAACGAGCACGGTAAACAACAGCGCTGCTTCCGCGACCAATCTCCTCCAGAAGTTGGTATGCACTATGCTCGGCGGGGTAGGTGTGAGCTTGTGGGGCAGGTGCAGCCATTTTGTTTGAGTAGATATACGGTGGTTGGTCTGGGTGTGTTTGACGCGCTTATTGCGCTTTGGATAGCACAGCCGACGGAACCAGGCAATCTGAGCACACGCAGGAGGGCGATCTTTGCGCGAGCAGCCTCGGCACCGCCACATCTCATGGCTGATGGAGAGACACTGTTAAATTCAGTTTATTATAAGTCACTCAAGGCCAAGTTTCCCGAACTTTTATCGAAAGCGACAGACAATCAAGGGATTATTTGCATCCCAGACTCGGACTCGCTGGCGGGGATTGTTTTGGACCAGGACTTTTTTGGTCTGCGTGTTACTCTTTCTTCTTTGAAGGATCTTCGCACGGTCACACAGAAACCCACATCCTGCGACCGTCTCCCTACATCCTGGGTGAGTTTCTCACGGCGAATGGGCACGCTATTGAGTACGACGAGAGGGAAAGGCTTTTCCGGACGAAGGATTTCCCTGAGTTACGCACAGTTCGCGTTCTGCACGAGGAGAGCTGCTACAACAAGCGTCTTAAGCCCTATCGGATGTTTCTTCTGCAAAGGCCATTCCGCCGGCAAGCCAGTGGGACAGCCGGAGAAGGGAACACGGCATCTTCTCGAGGGACTGGCTCCTCTTCGGGATCGTTTGCCATCACCACCATGGCCCCGTGCTTCACGCCTGCCGAGTCTGTGTGGCACGCATCCCGTTTGCCTTCCTCATCATACGCGATTCGTTCGGGGGTGGGGATAGAGCCTCCGAAGCGCTCGAACGGCTTTCCACGGGCCCGAATAGGGCGACCATCGTCGAGTGTGGCGATACCCTTACCACACGGGTCTGTTGGTCACCCGTCGCCCCTTCAGCTCGACTCGGTCTTCGCCGACCCCACCGTAGGCACGCAAGTTCGCACAGTCGTACATGTTCGTCAGAGGGTGTGAACAACACGCCCAGAGCGTCATCCAGGGGATGGTGGACACGGGCTTCCAGACGCTCAGTGTGCTCTGCCCCGAACTGGCCACCTGCGCATCGAATAGCAAGCACCATTTCGTTCTCACCAGCATTTTACACAAGTCTGCCCCTGGCTTTTCCTTCATTCTGGAGCCCTGTTGTTGTCCCTTTGCCACCTTCTTCTCCAATGTTGTGATCTCTCTGCTCTCTGGATTTGGTGGTAGTCTCGTCCACGGGGCGATGGGTCAGCTGCTCTTCGACTCGGTGTCGAAGACCATGGCAGCCGAGGACGCGGCCATGGGCGCCCTCCTCGATCAGCTCGCTCCCCTCCGGCCCCAGGCCTTCGGTCTGTGGAACATGGTGCCGTATGCGCCTGACTTTGCCTTGGTAGGGATCCCCGACCACCTCGTGTGCCAATTACCACTGACAGTGGAACTGCTCAAGTCGCTCGAGGGCTGTCTGACCCCGCTCCACAAGCTCCATGTGCTCCAACAGGTCCACCACCACATCCTCCTCCTCTTTACGCACGCACCATCCACCAAGTGCACCCACCATTCGATGTCGATCTTCGGGGTCCTCTCCTGCCTTCTTCTCCAGGTCTTTTTGACCCTGGGCCGGGAGATCGAATTGCACCTGACCCGGCTGAACGCGGCCTCCAGCCCGGCACCTTCGACTCCACCAAGTCCCATGCCTTCTCTTCCCCCGACTGGCCCTGCAACCGGTGTGATGGCCGCGACTGGGGCCGGACAAATCGCCAGCCGACCCGCCACCCCGCCGTCATCCCGGGGCCAACTCGCAGACACCCAGTCAGACCCTATGCTCTCGTTATGCCGCTCCCCCGCGTCCGCTCGACACGATCCAATTTTATCGGCCTTCCTCAAGGGTGGCCCCATGCCCTCCCAGACCTTGCAACAGCAGCCGCCCCCCAGTCCCCTGGCCACTGCCCCGGAGCAGTGCCCCCCCGGTGGTGGCCCCACGAACAGCACCATCAATTCCTCTCTGTTGACTCCCCTCGTCCGGACGGCCGAACAAAAGCGAGCACTCCAGGCTGCCGCCCGTCTGTGCGCATGCCTTGAAGAGGCGCCTCGGTTTCTCATGCTCCTGTTCTGGTCCATCCGGGCGGGTAGTTGCTCAAGCTCTGCCCCTCACCACGGACGACCTCCTCCCGCTATACATGTGGGCCCTGGCACAGGCCCAACCCCCGCAATTGCACTCAAATGCCCTCTGGGTGCGTGCCTTCGCTCCGATGCCTCCGGAGCAGGGTGAGTTGGCCTTTTCCCTGGCCACGTTTGAGGCTTCCATCGAACATCTCGCCCGTGACGGGCCCCGTTTGGTCAGGGCGGCTCTCACAACACCGCCCCAGATGTCTCTCAATCCCCGTCCGAGTGCTTCGGGTGGGCCCGGAGCCGGGTCCCCTTCGGGGTTGGTCGTGCTCGGGCCACTCCAACCCGGACCGCCCCTTGATCCGGCCTCGGCCCGGGTGGGCTTTCGTCCAGGTAGCGAAGGCCGCACCATGCGGCTGACAGCCACCACCGAATGCTTCGACTTCGCACCCGTCATCGCCCCTCGGGCTGCTGTGCCACCTGCTTTCGCACCACGCACCTCCGGTCTGGGCATTTTCCTTTCTGGGCCGTGTTTTGTTATAATCATCCCCTTGTCAGGACTTCGATGATCGTCCCGGAAGGTCGTGAAGGATTGAACAACCTGAAGGCGGAGCCTGTCAAGGATTCGTTCCCCTGGTCAAAAAAACTCCAAATAACAGATGCCCTCTTTCTCAATCCACCCGCCAAGAGATTCCTCGGCGTTTGTTGGTTTCTTGCATGCCATTAATTGGACAGAACCACTGATTCTCATTTTGTTGTTGATACCCGTTGTCAATTTCACGATTTTCATGCTCACCAGAAACAGATCGACATTCCAAATGATCTGGTCCTCTGTTTGTGGTTCGTTTGTTTTCCCTTGGTTTGGCTTTCTCGATTAACCTCTTTCGCCGCTTGAAGCTGCATTGACTCTCCTTATCTGGCCCTTGAACAAGCTTGGGCGGCGCTACTGGCGCAACTTCGCCAGTCAAAACTATTTTGACGAGCAAGGAGCGTTTGTTGCTATCTTTTTTGGCCTTCCCATGCTCGTGATTTTGCTTTGCATCATGGTCCGCCACGCTCCGCCCCTCCGCTTTGATTCCTTTTTGGCATCAGGTGAACTGGGTCTGGAAGATGGGAAGTCTATTTATCAAGGTCAGCAAGTTGCACGTCAAAAAGGTTGCCGCCAAGAAGGCCCTGGAAGCAACAGGGGGCACGGCGGCAGGACCCTCTGACCTGTCCACATCATCACCTTCGGCGGGCCAGAAGAATAAGGACCTGTGAGCTGTTCGGTGGCGTTCAAAAAGAACTTGCGTCAGCGCCCACCACCGGATCCTGGGACCGCCGATTCGGCCGCTTCCTGTGGTGGTTTTTCCTGGCGGAAAGCGGTGAAAAAGGTCCATCTGGGTAGAGTGTTGCTGATCAAGGTGGGGTCATTCACGGCCACGTCTTCTGGTTTCCCCTCCTCGAAGACCCGTTCGGCGAGTTCTGGCGGAAGTTTGGGGGCCCACAACACCTCCTGGAGCGCGTGCGGAAGGGTCTCCTTGACCAAGAAGGTGTCTGGGCCTGGATCCTTGAGGTGGGAGAGATACCCGGCAAAGAGTTCCCGATGGGCATCGGTGATCGCAGGAGGCGGGGATCGGGGCATCTGCCGGTAAAGCTGGAGCAGCTGCTCGCTGGCCAGCATTGCTTTAGGCGATAAAAAAAATAATCGTGGTTGGACACTTGAACAACAGCGGACCGCCTTCCATCTCGGTGCACGAGACTTGGGGCCAGCCGAGGAGGATGAACAGGTTCTCGGGGTAATCAAGGCCCGACACTTTCAACTCACGAGGCTGAAAGTGTTCCATGAGGGCTCGGAGCTGGGGGAAGTGTTTCGTGAGGGCTTGGAGTTGCGGAAGCCCTGCATTGTAATCGCTGTGAAAAAAGAGAAGTTGTCGACGATATGACCCTTGGGCCAACCGACCCAGCCATGACGCTTCCGGAGGGGCACAAGGTAGTGACCTGGGAGATGAAGAATGCCTGCTGGCTGGGCGAGAGATATGGGAGCAAGCCCTCCATGATCCAGACGGAGGGCAGGTCCGCCCGGAACCCTGCCGTCAAGAGCTGCTGGGTCCAATCGGACTGCCGGAAGTCGACGGCCACCGGTCGGATCCTGGGACCGTTCTGTGGATCTGCAGCCGGGAAAACTCGCTCGCGAAAGGCGAGTACTTCGCTCTGATCGAGTTCGAAGAAGGTGCATTCGCGGGGCACCGAGAGCCGCCTCGATCGGCTGTCACCCCCGCAGCCGGCAATGACAACCTGTGGAATTATGTTCGCGTACTGTGTTACGACCGCATCAAATGTCAAGTGCCGCTGGACAATGCAGTCGACGAAATGGGCGGTTGCTGTGGGAAGAATTTTTTCGATTCTTGACAACCGAGGATGAGAGAGAAGCGCGAGAAATGGCCGCAGACGCATCAAAATGTTTGATTGTCTCTTCGGTGGTAAACTTTTCTGCGAAAGGATCGAAGAGACGCCGCTGCCCCTCCGGCTTGGCGCTCTCCATGGACCGAAGACCAGCCACCCACTGTGACTGGTGCCGCCAAAAATGCACAGATGTGTGAGCGTTTTTTGTTGTCGCAGACTGTTTTCCCCACTGGATTCAGCTCCATCGCGGCAGCAGGTGAACGAGCGAGCGCGAGTTTTTCTGCCGGAACATGTCGCCAACCCCCATCCACGGGATACCGGCTCTTCCCCCGTTTCCAAATTATTTTGAACGATCGCAGTCGGCCAACGTGGCTGAACCAGGTGCCCCATGTTGTGATGCGGCCCTGCAATTAGATGTGAGTCCTTCTCCGATGGTGTTCTCAAATTGGGTGCCCGGTCATGAGTACGTGAAAAAAGTCGTGATCCAGAATCTCAGCGGTTCTGTCACGCAAAAGGTGACTTATCGAACCCCGCAGAGCCGTTTTTTTTTCTTACCCTACCCTTGTGTCTATAACATCCCACCCGGACACTGTTTTTCGGTCGATGTTCTCTTTCGTCCCACGGAATCGGTCCGTCCTCGCGCACCCTTTCTGCCTCCGGGGCCCACATGGCGGCCTGAGCTAGATCGTCATTCAAGAGTTCATCGAATTCGAGTGTGCCCGGGGGTCCTTCCGAGTCCCGCTGAGCGCCGTGCCGGCCCCGCGGGATCCGTCCAGGGGCAAGACCCACCGGCAATCGAGCCCCCTGTCACGGCGCGACGAAGAGGTCCGTGCCTCCGGGTGGCTCGCGACATCTCCATCACATCCCATCCGTGCGGCTGCTTAGCGGCCGCTCTCCTCGAGTCGCGAGGGGCGCCGCATCACGGGCGGCCAGCTGACCAGCCCGCCCCGCCGGCTCCTGCACGGGGACGCGCTCGACGTGAAGATCCTCTCATCGAGCCACGTCGCCCCCAAAGGCATCGGTAACGGTCTGTCGGCCTCTGCTGGCTGCCGGCATCTGGGCCGGGGGGCGCCGCTCCACTCCTCGTGGCTGCTCGCCGTCTTTCCCGGCGCCCCATCGCCCGCTCCCTTCGACCTCTGTTGCTGCTGCTGCTTCTCCCAGTCTCGTACCGGCCGGCCTCCGAACAGGAAGCCGCCTATGACATCCGCCTCGACGCGGCCTCGGATGAGCCCCCATCCTCTCCGCCTCCGCTCCTCCCGGTTGGCCGCCCCTCCTCGCGCGGCGCCCCCTCAGGAGAGGCCCCGCCCCTCGAGGGCGGTGCGCTCTTTGCCGAGGGCGGTGCGCTCTTCGCCCGTCCGGGTGCCCCATCGACCCCCTTCCCCCTGCCGCGCCCCGCCACGCCCGAGGAGCTGATTCGCCAGCTCCGCGACGTGGCGCCGGCTCCGCTGCGGCCTCCCGGTGGCGCCCAGGCGGCCCAGGCGGCCCAGCAGCAGCAGCAGCAGCAGCAGCAGCAAGGGCCGTTTGCCGCCGCCCTGGCGGAGGGTCTTCTTATTTCGGCCGGCGGGGCCGATGCCGTGGCGGGGGCGATGGCGGCCCCGGAGGAGCTCAGCACCATCGACGAGGGCGCCTCGGCCAGCGAGCGGCCCCTGCGCTCGTCGTGGGCCTCGGGCCTGGCCTCCCACCGCAGCTCGACAGGCAGCGCCGATGAGGAGGCCGCCCCCCTGCCCCGTCCAGCCGGTGGCCCACCCGTGCCCACCCGAAGGCAGCGACCCTGCTCGGCCGACCCGCGCCGCCGCAGCAGGGGCCCCCAGGAAAGGATGGCCCCGCCCCCTCCACCCAAACAACAGCAGCCGCAGCCGCAGCAAGAGTCCGAGCAGCAGCAGCAGCAGCGGATGCGAGAAGAGTCCGAGCAGCAGCAGCAGCAGCGGATGCGAGAAGAGTCCGAGCAGCAGCAGCGGGTGGGGGAGGTTGGGGAAACGGGTGGAACGCCCGTGGCTGCGCAGCCCGTCCCCCCGGAGCCGGCGGCCATCCCGGGCCCCAGCAGCAGCCATCCTCAGGCCATCTCGAGGCCGCCGGCCCCTGCCGAGCCGCCTGCTGACGTCCTGAGCACGCCCCCTCCCCTCCACCACACCCGGCACCCGGCCGTGCCCCGGCTGACCCTGCTCCCCTTCGACCAGATTGCCGCGGGGCGCGGGGGGTCCCCCTCCCCCTCCCCCCTCCCCCTCCCCCCTCCCCTCCCCCGCGCCTGCGTCCGCCTCGCACAGCTCGGGCCCCGCTTCCAGTGGCCCGGCCCGCCATGGGAGCCCCGCATTCTACGTGAGCCCCGTCATGGAGCGCAAGGTCCTCGCCGCCCGTGCGGCCGCCAGGCCCTCGGTCCGCAGCCAGCAAGGCACCCAGGGCACCCAAGGGCCCGGAGCCTCCCTCCCTCCACCTCCCCATCTCCTCCCCGCTCGCTCCCCCCGCTGACTTGGGCCTTCCCGGGCCTGCGGGCTGCCGAGCAGCAGCAGCAGCAGCAGCCGCTTCCGGGCCCGTTCACCCTGAGCGCTTCGCCGCCCAGTCCGTCCGGCCCGCCCCTCCGGCCCGCCCCTCTGCCCTCCTGCCCGCCCCTCCCGCCCGTGCGCTGTCCGTCCCGCCTTGGCCTCGCCTCCTCGTGCCGATGGGACCCTCTCGTCCAGGCCGGGCCTGCCTCAGGTGGGGGGTCGGGCCTTGCCGGCACCCGATGGGGGGTCGGGGCCGCAGTGGGTGCGGGCGGCGCGGCCCTCACGTTTGTTCGTCCGGTGCCCGTGCCCGTGCCTGCCGCAGCCGAGCTGTCCCCGGCCCCATCCCCGACGCCCAGCTCCGCCCTGGACCCGGCCTCGGACCCCCGCTCGCGAAGCCATCCCAGGTCCGCCCCGGGGCGTCCCGCGGATGGGGGGGGGGGGATGCGCTTGCTGGGAGGGAGAAAGGGTGGGAGGGCTGTGCGCCATCTGCTGACGGACGGCTGGCGCCCCCTCAGCACGCCGCCCTGGAAGAAGACCGAGGCCAACCAGCGGGCTGCCCGGACGGCCAACCGGGCTATCATCGGCTCCACCGTCCGGCCCCTGGTCGAGCTGGGCGCCGCCAAGGTGGCCCGCCTCGCCCAGTGGAGCTCGTACACGTCCGCATCGCCCGGCCCCCCCGGCCCGACTGTGGGGTGGGGGTCGTGTGGGTGGTGGGAGAGGCGGGAATGGGGCAGGGGGCCGCTGTGTGGCGTCTCATCGCCATGGCGCTGGGGGCGGGGCGGCGCAGCCACCAAACGTGCGTCACGGCCCGATCCTCGTCCCCGGACGGCGGCATGCGCCCCTCTCGCGCGGCCTCCTCGGGGAGCCCCTCCCCGCCGCCCGCGGGGGCCATCGCCCGCCCATCGCCTCCCCCAGCTGCCATCTCACCGGCCCCGCTGCTGAGCCGCCCCCTGGGCTCGGGCCCGGGCCCGGGCTTGGATGACGACGCCGACCAGGACGCGCCCCTCCGGTCAGCGGGCGATTTGTCGCGTCTCATGGGCCCCGAGTCCCCACACGGCGCGGCCCAACTGACCGTAGCGCTCGGGGCGTCCGCCTCGCAGCAGCAGCTGCAGCAGCCCAGTGAGGCCGCCTCCTCGGGCGATGCCGAGCCGCCCCTCCAGGCGAGCGCCAGCCGGGCGAGTCTGCACGCCCCCCGGCGGGTGGAGAGCCCCCGGCTGGGCCCCGAGCGGGGCGACGGGTGCCCGCTGCCCTCGGCCTCCCCCCCGGGTCTCGACCCGCCCCAGCCCGGCCGCCCCGGCGCCCACACGCCCCTGGCGGGCCCGGCGGCGTCTGCGGGGGGGACGATCCGGTCGGACTCCTCGCTGGCCGTCGCCGCCACGTCCCTGCCGCTCCTGTCGCCCCGCTCGGCGGCAGCGGCCCCCGCATCCTCGCGCCACCTGCGCAGGACCACCCGCGCCATTCAGGGTCCGCCGCCCCAGCCCCCCACCCTGCCGCCTCTCCACCACTGTCGCCCCCACCACCGCATCATCGTGCGCCAATGTCGTTCCCACGCATCACCCGGATGGCCGCCCAGGGCGCCCGCACGCGGACCTGAACGAGGTGGACGCGAGCATGGTCCTTCTCTCGCCCACGGCGGGCAGCCAGCCCCTCGCCGCCTCCCCGGCCGCCGACTGGGCCGAGGTCCGTCGCGCCCCTTGCCGCCCACCGCCCACCGCCCACCCCTCCGCCGAGCAGCTCCCAGCCAACACCCGCGTCTGGCCGACTGTGCGAACAGGACCCCTCGCCTCCACCCGCCCCGCACGTGAGCCCCGCCTCGACGCCCCGCTCGATGCCGGGCACGGGCGCGGGCACGGCCCCAGCCCGGGTGCGCCCCTCGCCCCCCACCTCGGCCCACTCGGTCCACGGGCCGTCGCCCCTCGGGGCCCGCAGCGCCCTGGCCGCCGCCACGCCCCAGGGGGGCCTCCCCACCCAGCCCGGCGCGGCCGCGCCGACTCCGGTCCCGCAGCGGGGGGGCGCCGGCCGGCCCTGTTCGGCCCCCCACGTGCGCTCGGTGGGGCCCGCGGGCCTCATGCCGCCCCCCGCGGCCCGGCAGCTCTACGCGCCGGCCCCCATCCGCAGCCGCAGGGGGCGCCCCGCCCGCTCGGTCTCCGCCCCGCCCGCCCGGCCTGCGCCCGCCCGGCAGCTGCCCCGCCCCGCTGCCCCGGCCGCGGCTGCCCCGGGGGCCGGCCAGGCGGCCCGTCCCGGGCGAGCCACCGCTGAGCCGGATGCGCATGCTGGGCTGCCATCCGCCCGCTCGGCCAGGCGCCCCCAGGCGCCCCCACGCCGGGTCCGCACCCCCTCCCTCCCTCCCTCCCCTCCCTCCCTCCCCATCACCCCCCCGAGCATGCCCAGAGCATGTCCTTGGCCCTGCTCCTGTGTGGCCATCTGGGCGCAGCTTCTTCATCATTAAGGTTGGGCTGCTGTCCGGGATGGGTGGGCGGGTGGGCTGCGGTTGCGGCTGCTGCTGTTGCTGCGGCTGCCGGCAGATGGCGACGGGCGGCCGCATGGGGGTCGCGGCGCGGCCCAAGCTGCAGGGGCTCCTCGACGGCCAGCAGCCGCCTCCCTCCCAGCGAGCGGCGGCCACCCCAGGGCCCCGCGCCCTGCCGCCCACATTCACGGGGCCCGCCCGCTCGGTGAGCGCCCCCACCCGAGGGCGGCCCGGCCGGGCGCGGCAGCAGGGGGTGAGCCTCTTCGAGGACAGCATCATCCCCGCCCCCGAGGCCAGCAATGGGGCCCTGCCCCACCGCCCCACCCACGCAGCCATCGTCCACAAGCGTGCCCGGTCCGCTCGGGCCCCCGGCACCTCCATTTCCTCGGCTCGGGGATTGCGCAGCCTGCCCCAGTCATGCCTCACCACCCTCCATTCGACTGCCCTCCTTTGGGCCTGGGCTGGGCCTGGCAGGACGCAAGCGGCCCGGCTGGGCCATGCGGCAGCCTCGGGGGGCGCCCCGGGGCCCTCGATCGCCTCACTGAGCACGGCCTCGCTGCTGGCGGGCTCGCTGGGGCCTCCCGACCGGTCGGCCTCCCCGGGGGAGCCCCAGCCCCCCAGCGGCCCGGGGGCGTCGGCCTTCTTCAGCTACCAGGCCGTCACGGGGGCCCCCCAGCCCACCCCCCTGGCGGCGAGCTCCTCCGCTTGGCTGCCCCGTCCCGGTGCGGTGGCCTTGACGTCCCCCGGTGGCCTCACCACCCCGGGGGGCGCCTCCGCCAGGCAGCCGCTCCACCTCTCGCTCCCCGCCTCGGCCGCCTCGCGTCGGTCCTCCCCGATCACCCCCAAAACGGCCCGTCTCACCGCCAGCGCCGCCCCATCACCGGCACGGGGGCGGGCATCCTCGCCCAGGCAGGGCCACATCCCCACCCGCGGGGGCCGTCGCCTTCCCAGGCGCGGACCCAGGCGGCGGCCGGGCGGAGCAGCAGCGCCGGCAGGGATGCCTCCTCGCGCCGCCCAGAGGCCGATCACATCTCCTCGGCCGCCCGGCCGCTGCAGGGGCCCGGCAGGAACCCATCGCCCCGCTCCCGTGCCCCCGCAACAACCGGTGCCCGGGTGCCTTCGCCCCTCGGGACTCGCCCCCCATCGCCCCGCGCCGAAGCGCCGCCCGCAGCTGGTGCTGGTGCTGGTGCAGGCACAGGGACGCCCCGGCACGTGGCTGCTGGGGGCCTGCCGAGCCGCGGTGTTTCCCCCAGGAGGCCCGCGCCACCCGCCCGAGCCCCGCCCCCGCCCCCGTCGCCAGCCTCGTCCGCCATTCCGGGCTCTGGATTGGCCGTGGTCTGCGCCCCACCCGCCCCGCCACCCTGCCCTTCGCACTGCCCTTCGCACTGCCCTCCGCCCTGCCCTCTGCACTGCCCATCCTCTGTTCATCCTGCCCGATCGCCTGGGCCCACGGATTTCCTTCTCGGGGCAGCTTGGGCGCCCGCCCTCGGGTGCGGCCACAGCGGCGTCCTCCCGACCGGCGACCCCGAGCAGCCTCCCGGGCGGCCCCCTCGAGCTGGACGGGTGGGGGGCCGCGGCCTCGCCCAGCCGCCATCCCCGGGGCGGCTCGGCGTCGTCGCTCTCCGCCGCTGTGGCCCTCGCTGCCCCCGCAGCCCCGCAGCCCCCAGCGAGAACCGCAACGGCAGCACCAGCGGGAGCCGTCCCCCAACTGCTGCCGCCACCATCGGCCCGCGGCGCGGGGCCCCAACTGGCGCCGCCCCCGGTTGGGCGGGGCAGCGAGGCGGCCCTGTCCAAGTTTCTCGAGGGCCTGGCGCCCCTCCTCAAGAAGGGCCCCGCCCCCGGCCCGGCCGTCGCCATCTCGCCCCGAATGGGCGGCCCCCAGCAGCCCGCCCAACCGGCCAACAGCCAGCCCGGTCCCCAGCAGCAGGTGCCCCAAGGGCACCAAGGGCCCCAAGGGGCGGCACCATCCGCGCCTGCGGCTCTGGGGCCCTGCGACGGTCCCCCGGCCGGCGAGGTTGCCGAGGATGTCGAGCGGCGGGAGGACGCGAGCCCCCCGCCCCCTGAGACCGATCCTGAAGCGGCCGCCCGGCCCCCGTCGGCCGTCCCGCCGAGCCCCACCCCACCCCCCCTGCGCCCGTCGTCCCTGCTGGCCATGCCCCGCGCCTCCTCGTCGCCTTCGCGCCCTCGCGCCGCCCCACTGGCGCCCCCGCCCACCCCCGAGGGCCCTCCGCCTGGCGGCCCCCCCGCCCGTGCCGAGGCGGGTCCCCCCGCCGCGGTGCTGAGCGCGGCCAACAGCGGGGCGGCCCTGCCCAAGTCGGTCACGCCCTGCCACCCCAGCCCCGCCGGCCGGACGGCCTCCCCGCCCCGGGTCCCCTCGCCCACGGCGCGCCGCCCCGCCACAGCGGCCGCCTCGACCTCCGCGTCAGCCGCGATGCTGATGGCCTCCGGGGGCCTCAGCAGCTCCCTGGGCCAGGCAGCCTTCGCCCTGCCCGGGGGAGGGGCCGCCGCCGAGGGCACCGAGCCGCCCCCCTGGGTGCCGGGCGGAGTTCGGTCCCACGTCAGCCACCCCGACCATCCGCGCAACTACCTCAACGCCCCCATCCCCCAGTCCGCGCCCACGCCCGCATGCCCTGCCCTGTCCCCTGCCCCCGCTCCTTGCCCCTGCCCCTTGCCCCCTGCCACTGCCCTTGGCGTCGCCACCGTTCTCCGCACACCCGCCCGTCTTCATTGACTGTCCTCCGCGCCCTCCATGCCGTGCCGGCCAGAGCCTCGCCCGAGCTTTTGGCGGCTGCAGGCTGCCCGCCGCGCGCGGGGCCCGAGGTTGTGCACACGGTGGCCCCGGGCTCGCCCACCGAGGCCCAGCCGGCCGGGGCCCAGTCGCCTGTCCTCAAGATCGCCCGCCGGGCCGTCTGCCACCCCCGGGGTCGCTCGCCGCGCCACGGGGCCCCGGTCGACGGTCCGGCCAGCCCCATGCCCGCACGCCCCCGCGGACGCCCTTGGACACACACCTTGGGCACCACCCTTGGGCACACACACCTTGGGCACCACCACCCTTGGGCACACACACACCCCGGGCGAGAGGAGGACCCAAGGGGCCACAGTTCCTCATCAGCGCGGCGTCACCCGGCCCACGTTCTCCGGCTGTCGGTGTGCGGGTGTGCGGGTGTGCGGGTGTGCGGGTGTGCGGGCGGGTCGGGGGGCGCAGAAGCCGAGCGGCAGCTGGTGATGGCCACCTTCGATCACAGCGACCTGATGTCGCTCTACATGGAGCAGCCCCCCGTCCCCACCAAGAAGGAGCGCCGCGACGAGCTGCTCTCCTCGCCCGAGGTCCGCCAGCGGCGCTGCCCCCCGCCTCTCCTCGCGCCATGGCCCATGGCCTGCCCTGGTTGGCCTGCTCGGTCTGCTCATCCGCCGCGCGGATGCGGTCCCCGGGGTGCGGCGGTGCGGTGCGGGTGGGCTGGGGCAGGTGGTGTTGAGCCCGTCGCCCATCAGCAACAAGGGCAAGCTCTTCGCGGCCCTGGACAGCTTCGCGGCCCGCTCGCTGACGCTGCGGGTGGAGCGGATGCAGAACCCCCGCGACCCGGCCCTGTCCGCCCGGCTGGCCGAGCTGGGACGCAGCCGCATCGCCATCCCCGATCAGCCCATGCCCCAGACCCCGGTCGCCCGGCCCCGGTCGCCCCCGCCCCGGGCCAACCCGGAGGACGTGCGGGCCGTGCGGCAGCTGGTGGCCACCACCTCGCAGCGCCACCGGGACATCGCTGACCCTGCGGCCGCCCCCACGGGCGAGCGGGGCAGCGTGCCCGCGCCCACGGCCGAGGAGATGGAGGCCATGCTCCTGGGCATGTCGCCCCGCCGGGCCCGGGCCCGCCTGCTGCAGCACGAGCGGCCCGCCACGGCCGGGGGCGCCCGCCGGTCGCACTCGAGCAGCCCCAGCCCCAGCCCCGTCCCCGGGGCCCGCAACCGGTCGCCATTCTACGCGCCCACCAGCGCCCAGACCATGGCCCGCTACCGGGACGTCTCCCCGCGCAGGGACCGGGACCGGGACCGGGATCACCAGGCCCCCGCTGCCGCGCCCCTCGAGACGCCCCCTCGGCCAGCCGCACAGGCGGTGGCGCTCCCGGGGGACCTTCGGGAAGAGGCTGGGGCGGCGGCGCGTGGGGGCGAGGAGGCCGACCAGCTCCTCACCGGGGTGCCCACGGCCTGGGGCGGCGGCCCCGCAGCAGCGGCGGCGAGCTGGTGGGCGGCCCCCGGTGCCGACGAGACCGCCGAGCCGCCCCCCGAGACGGCTGCCCCCCACGCCAGCCCGCGCACCGCCCGGCCGGCCCGGCCCCAGTCGTGCGGGCCTCGCATCCACGGGGCGGCCCGGGCAGCCAGTGGGCGGCCCTCGTCGGGCAGCCCCCGGCGCCGCCTGGTGCCCCGGGTGTCCATCATCAACCCCACCTCGCCCCCGCCCTCCCCCCGCCCTCCGCACCCACCCACGGTGGGCCACCACCGGCCCGTCACGTCGCCCACCAAGAAGCCAATACCACGGACGCACACGCCCCAGCCCCAACAGCAGCCCCCGTCGCCCTCCCGGGCCCGGCCCGCGTCGCCCCACCAACAAGGCCAAGGCCGCCCGTCGTCTGGGGGCGCCGCGGCCGGGCGGCCCGCCTCTCCGGCTCACGGTCCCGGCAGGCCCGCAGCCGAGGGCGAGCGGGTCGTTGCCCAGCCCGAGGTGCGCGACGGCTGGGCGGCCCGCCCCGTGCGGAGCGCCACCCCCGGCCAGCGGACTCGCCACGCCGAGGCGGCCCACAGGCCGCCCAGCGCCAAGAAGGGCCACCCGAGGGCCGCTCCCTCCGGCGGGGAAGCAGCCGCCCCGGCCCCAACCCCGGAAGCCGCCCGGGGCCCGTCTTCTCTGCTGCCCCCCGCCGGCGGGGCTGCGGGCCCGGCGGTTGAGCCCATCGTGGCGACGGCCAGCCTGCTGGCCTCGCTGCTGCACGGCACGCCCAGCGCGGTCCCGCTGCGGGTCCAGGACCAGACCACGGCCCAGCTGCTTGCGGGCATCCTGGGCGGCCCGACCACACCCGCCGGCGCGGCCCCGCCGCCCTCGCTGCGGGCCCTCAAGCGCATGCAGGCCTCCGTCTACGGGCCCGCGCCCGCCGGCCGGCCGGCCACCTCGCCTGCCGCCTCATCCCCGGGCGGCTCGCCCTCGCCCTCGGGCAGCCCGCAGCGGGTCGTGGCCCAGGCCACCTTCCCGGGGGTGGAGGCCGCCCTGGAGCACCAGGCGCCCCACATGTACCACCACACGACCCCCCGCTCGTCGGTCGCCTCCTCACTGGCCGTGGCCCCACCCCGCCACCCCCACCCCTCCCGGGGGCCGCCGCCCTGGCCGCGTCGGCGGGGCTGCTGCCCGGGATGCCCGGTGCCCCGGCCTACTCGGTGCTCGTGGACCCGGCCCTCCTGCGGGCCAGCCCGCACCCCCTCGCCAGCACCCTCACCACCCGCCCGGCGGCCGTGAGCATGCTGGCGGCGGATCCCCAACTGCAGCAGCCCGCCGCCGCCCCGGCTCCGCACCTCCAGCGCCAGCAATCCCCGCAGCAGCCTCGGCTCGATACCCCCCTCCACCCCCGAGACCGACGGCTGGGCCGTCCCGCATCCGCCCACGGGCCCGCCGCATCCGCCGCCCCACCAGCCGCGTGTGGGGGCCCCCTCACCCCCGGCGATGCCCCGACCGGAGCGGGTCGACGAGCTGATGACCGCAACCCGGCTCGTCCAGCGTGTGCTCCACCCCCCGCAGCCTTCCCCCATGTCGGTGCCCATCCCCTTCACCGGCCACCAGGCCCGGGGGACGCCCGAGGCTCCGGTCGTGGTGATGGCCACCGCTCGGGGCGGCTTCGTCCCCGGCCCCGGCCCCGCCAAGAGCGCTCCCAGCACCGACGGCATCTCACCACCACGCCGACGGCGCACCGCCAGCCCCCATGTGGGTGGTGCCACGCGGTGACCCCCCCCCCCCCCGTTTCGCGATGATGACAGACTTTTTTCGGGGTTGTTTCTCTTGTTTCGATCCTGTGGAGTTTCCCATCCATTTTCCGCTCCTTATGTCACAAAGAGTCAGAGCCTCTTTCCGGTCGTTTGCGGCATACTGCGCAAGCCTACACCAGAGCCAGAACAGCCCCGAGGAGCTGGTCCGCGACCGGCAGTCAGTCTTGTGCAGATGTCGGACTCGGCAGAGCTCCTGGAGAAGTGGCTCCTGGAACGGGATGTTGACCTGAGCTCGTGTTCGATTCATCACTTTCCCGAGACAGGCCGAGGTTTGATGGCGAAAAAGACCATCACCAAAGGCACCCCCATCCTCTCGATTCCGTTTGATTTGCTCATCACCACCCGTCAGTTTATGCTCTCTCCTCCTCCAACCAATGGAAGATGTTGTGACCCAACCCCATGCGCCCGGTCGGGGCACTGCCATGCCTTTCTGGCCCGCCTCTACGCCGAGGAGCGGCACCTCCGCGACCCAGTGCTCCTGCTCGTGGGCTTTCTGCTGCACCACATGGCCATGGGCGAGGCCTCGCCCTTCTATCCCTACTTGCACACTCTGCCGTGCACATACTCCATCCCCGTGTACTTCCCGCCCGTCCTGCTAGCTCATTACGCGCCTGATGAGGGCTCGGCCGCCCCTGAGGAGGGGGGCGAGTGCACAGCGAGCGGCGATGGCCGCGGCGATGCCGATGTGCTGCACATTCATCGCACCCGGCGCCGGAAGGTCCGAGAGCAGATGCGCACCCTGCAGGCGCTGCACCGAGGGCTCTGCGACCTGTCCCGAGCGTGCCCGGCCCTCTTCCGGGTGCACGGCTGCCAGGAAACGACCCTTTCGTTGCATGCTGTCCGATGGGCGTGGAGTTCGCTGATGACTCGCTGCGTCTACACCGATATGGACTCCCTCTTCCCCCTTCCCGCCCCCCGGACGGAGGGCCTGGGACCGGACGTCTACGGGATGGCCCCTTGGTTGGACATGATCAACCACCGCGATGGTGCGCAGACGAAAGGTCGCTACGACCCGGCCACTCATGCCTACCTGATCGTGGCCGAGGAGGACTTCGCCCCGGGGCAACAGATCTTCATCTCCTACGGGCCCCACGGAAACGAGGTCTGCCTATGGGAAGGCTCTCACCCGTCCACCATCTCACCTTCCTCCGCTCCTGGGTGATGGGCCGGTGCTGCAGCGCCTGCTGGCCGAGTACGGATTCGTGCATGATTCCATCTCCCCCCACGACGTGCTCCTCATCCCCGAGCCGCTGCTGGAGGCCCAACTCGATCGGTGCCCTGCCTCCGATGCGATTCGGGCGTTCCTAAAGAGCCTCATCGGGCCCGATTTCATGCAAGCCTGCTCCATCCAGTGGTCGCCACCCGCCTCCGGTGGTGCCCCGAGAACGCCTGAGCTCTCCTGGGCCCTGGCGACCACCCTTCGCACGATCTTCTATGCCATCCACGCACGGACAACTCCCACCGAGCGATGGAGGGCCGCCTTACTGGATGAGCGGGGGCTCAGCCGCGACAGTGAGCGCGACCTGTGGGGCTGGGTGCGCGACCTCGCGGTGCAGGTGCAGGCGCAGTGCTCCCACGACATGGAAACGCTACCCACTCTGGAGCAGCTCTGGACAGAGGGACCCTCGCCCCGAAAAGCCGACTCCCTGCTGGAAGAGGGGAGACTGGCCTGCATCAACCCGCCCCTCTTGCGATCGTGGTTCCAAAAGTGTTGGCAATCCAACCATGCGATGATTCGAGGAGACGCTGGTTTCGTGTCCTTCCTGCTGCATTGCTGCCGGCAGATGGGCAGGTATCAAATGAGTCTCCTGGAGGAGATCATCCAGGTCGCACAAACAAAAATTAACAGATATTCTTGAGGGCAGTTATAACCGCCTCCCAGGCCGCACTAACATGAGAAGATATCACTTTGTCTGGCGCGTCTGTCCCGAGGCGGAATTTTGTTGGGCAACGAGCACGCGCCCCGGTCAGCCCGACTCTTTTTTCTTGAGGGTTGTGTTTGAGGGAGGATGCTTTCCTCGCGTTTCGCGGCGTTGATCGCGGCATCCAATGGTGGTATTGAATCCAACGGGACCTGGGTTGGCGTTGTTTTGGCCCTCGTGGGCAACTCTGTGATTTCTCTCAGTTTCATTTTGCAAAAAATTGCGCAAATGAAGGCCAGCCAAAGGAATGTTCCGTTTACCAAGATTTGGATGTGGTGGCTTGGCCTGTTCTGCATGGTGGGCGGCGAGTTTGGTGTCTGTGCCTCCTTCATCTAATCCTGCGGTCAACCATTTTGCGCCACCCCGTATAGAATTTCTACGCATTTGCCTTTGCGCCAGCTGCTTTGATTTCTCCTCTGGGTGCTCTTGGTGTGATCATGAATGCCATCCTTTCCTTCATCTTCCTGAAGGAGCGCATGAACCCGTCCGCACCTTCCGCCCTTTGCCCGATCCGGTCCGTCCCTCCCTCCTCCCTCCCTCCTCCCTCCCTCCCTCCCTCCCTCCTCCCTCCTCCCTCCCCTCCCTCCTCCCTCCCTCCCTCCCTCCTCCCTCCCTCCCTCCCTCCCTCCCTCCCTCCCTCCCCCCTCCCTCCCTCCCTCCCTCCCTCCCTCCCTCCTCCTCCCTCCCTCCCTCCCTCCCTCCCTCCCCTCCCTCCCTCCTCCCTCCCTCCCTCCCTCCTCCCCTCTTCCATCAACTGGAAGCTGCCCCGGATCGCCAACAGGCACGTGGTCGTGTACGCGCTGATCTGCGCCGTGGTGGGATCCTTCACGGTCATGGGTGGCAAGGGTGGCTCGTCCCTCATCCAGACGACGCTGTCCGTCAGCAACCAGCTCTTCCACCCGCTGCCCTGGATCCTGCTGGTCATCTGCGGCGTGACGGCCGTCACCAGATCCGCTTCCTCAACAAGGCCCTGCTGCACTACCGCAGCAGTGAGGTCTACTACGTGCTCTTCACGACAGGCTCCATCCTCGCGGGCACCATTCTCTACCAGGTCCCGATGTCCCCCCCCCCCCCGCTCGCACCCCGCACCTCCCCGCCACGCCCCCGCTCGCCCCTCATCAGCCCTTGTCTCCCCCCGCAGGAGTTCAACGACCTGACCTGGTACGGGACGATCAGCTTCTTCCTGGGCGTGGCGGTGGTCTTCTCGGGCATCTACCTGACCACCTCCACCCCCAAGCCCAACGAGGCCGCCCCCGTCGCACCCGCCACGCCCTCGCCCCAGCCCGACGCCAAGGGCGAGGAGCGGGAGCCCCTCATCACCAGCGAGGAGGCCAAAGCCAGTCCGCCCATGCCCATGCCCATGTCCATGCCCGTGCCCATGCCCTGCCTAGAGTCTTTGCGCCCTTCCCCCCCAGTATCGCGATCCCAAACCGGCTGCCTTTTTCACCGACCTCTCCGCTCTCGGCCTGCCCTGTGTCTGTGCTGTGTCTGTGTGTGCGCCTTGCTGCGCCTGGTGCGGCCTTGCGGCGGGTCGCGGGTGGAGTGGATCCAGAGGCCGACCTGGAGGCCCCGCTGCTGGGTGTCGAGGCCCAGTACCCCCAACTCGCCACCGCCGCTGCCGCCCCCGGCAAGGTGCCCCAGGCTGTCTCTGCTCAGGCCGGTGCCCCCGCCCCCGCCACCGCCCCTGCTGCGGGCGCTGGTCGGCCGCGCTCGAAGAGCGTCGTCGGTCCGTGGCCCCAGCCCGAGGCCGTAGGTGGGTCGGAGGGCAGCCCCTCACGAATGCTCACCCGTGGCGCCTCTTTTCTGTGGGGCGGCGCAGAGACGGTGGGTCGGGCCGTCCGGGACGCCACTCTGGCCGCGGTGGGCCAGCCGGTCCAGTACGTGGTCCACCACCAGGACCTCACCCCCACCGACGGTGCCGCCGCCCCGCTGAGCACCTCGACCGGCTCCGGCCACTCGGGCCGCATCCCACGCCGCTCCAGGTCTGCCCGCCGCTGCGCGCCCCCTCGCCCGTGCTCATGCCCGTGTCCGTGTCCGTGTCCGGTGCTCATGCGGCCCCCGTTTTCCCCTCGGCTGGGTGCTGAGCAGCCAGGTCATGTTCGAGCTGAGCTCGACGGCCCCCGCGCCCGCCCAGGGCTACCCGGGCCCCGACCCGACGACGCCCCACGGGGTGACCGGAGACCGCGCCCCCCTCCCCTCGGCCGCAGCCCAGCCGCAGCCCCAGACGGCCACCCTTCAGGCCGAGCCGGCCCTGGGCCCCGCCCCCACCACCGGCCCCGACCCCACCGCCACCCTCGCTCCCCTGACCCTGTAAGAGGGCCCGGGCCGTTTCTCTTTCTCTTCCGTCTCTTCCACCGCCGCCTCCCCTCTCTTCTTTGCAAGAGCCTCTGTAACGCCTCTTGGTTCTTCTTTTCTCTTTTCGAGATCTTTTATTCGGAATGGCTCGATACCGGATGCAATAATAATTCGGTCGCAAATCGGCGACATGAATCAACAAGAATACTCTTTTTGTGCTGTCCTTGTTCCTGACGCCCTCGGGTGCCAACCCCTGCCAACGCCGCCCCAGAAGCTCGGTCCCCTGACCATCTTTTTCTCCTGGCGCTGCCCTTCGACCACGATCGGCGGATGTACCGCGTACGAGAGGTCATGACGGCGATCATGTTGGGTGACGCCATGGCGACAACATATAAATCGGGCGGCCATGATGGTCGGGGTATGGCATCTGCATTCTCCCCGGGCGCCTGGGTCTACGGCAGCACGACCTTGATCGCATCCACAGTTGCGAGCGCTCTTGGGGAGCGAGGCCGAATCGGCACCGAGATTCTGGATGCGCTAGCACGGAGGTCTGCTTACCGGCCGAACGCCTCCCTCCCACTCTGCCGCTCCAGGCACCACGCCACGGTGGCCACCGTGCCCTGGGACGCGACCTACTCGCAGGTGCTGGCGGCCTACGAGAAAGGCCGCGACTGGCGGGCCGTCGCCAGCACCTTCCGCAACCCGACCTCCCTCCCTGCCGAGCCCCGTCCGTCCCGCCCCGCCCCGCCTGCCCGTCTGAGGAGACCCTGTCCTTCCTTGCCTTGGATGCCCTGTACTGGGTGTGCCGGGCGCGCCCGTTGGGCAACGTCACCGATCGGGCGGCGCTGCTGTGGGGGCGGGCAGCCGGCTCGAAGACGGCGGGCTTCCTGTGCGGGCTGCTGGTCCTGGTGGCCTACCACATGGACGACCCCGAGGCCCTCGCCGAGCAGATCGGCACCTTCGTCGGCCTCACCCACATCCACCCCGGTCCGTGGCGTCCGACAACAGCCGATGTTGTGGATGCGACCCCGGCTCTTCGCCGCCCAGCCCCTTCGCGACCTTGACCCCGTCCGTCTGCCCCCGTCGCCGCGCAGAGGCCCTGCGGACGGCGCACCTGGTGGCCAGCCTCTACATGAGCGCCCAGCGGACCCGAGGGGAGCAGCTCGAGTGGTCCCGCTGGGTGGACGTCTGCCCTGCCCCATCCCCATCCCCATCCCCATCCCCATCCCCATCCCCATCCCCATCCCGGCGCCCATCGACCGCCCTCTCGCGCGGGGCCGCCCGCCGATCGCCCTCCATTCCTCTCGTCCTGTCATGCAGGTTGCCGAAATGTGCTTCCCGGGCCAGCAGGGGCCCTCCGCGGGGGGGCTCCTCGCACAGCTGCGGCGGTGCAACAGCCCGGCCGAGGTCATCGAGACCTTCGGTCCGCCTGGCCTCCCGCTGACCGTAGGCCCTGGACGCCGCCCACTGACGACTCACCTTTCGCCTCCTCCACCCTGGGCAGGCGCGGGTATGCTGGGCTACATCACCGATACGGTGCCCATCGCTATCTGGCTCGCTGCGACATCCATGCACACTCCGTACGCCCAAGTCCGCCTTCCCTTCGCCACAGCGCAGACCACGATCCCACTAGGTCATGCAAACGACGTGCCAGGTCATCAGCCAGAGCCGGGCCCTCTGTCCGGGTCTCATTGGAGCCCTCGTGAGTCCGCTTCTCCTCTTCCTTCTTTTCCTTCCCCTTCCTTCTCCCTCCGATTGACCCGATTTTTCTTTCTCCCAAGGCGCATTTGCGGTGGCCTTCCAGGGTCCTCACGCCGCACCCATGGAGTGGATGGCCGGCCTGCCACCCCCACCTTCGTGAATCTGTGGTTGGTGAGTCGTGGTTACAATCCCGTTCCTCCTTTCCGGGGCACGAAGCCGCGCCGCGTGGGCTCCCTGCCTGCACGGCCCGCATTGCCCCTGGTCGACCATGTTCAAGCTCGCAGTTTTGCTGACTGTCGCGTTGCTGGTCGAGACTGGCTTCATTTACAAGCGACTTCCCGACCAAGTAATTATTCATTGGAATTATCAGGGGATTCCGGATGGATTTGGAACCAAAACAATGCTGCTCTCTGCATTTCTGATCTCCCCCCTGCTCACGATGATCACGATGACTTGCATGGCCCTCTTTATCGAAAAAATCCCAGACCAATTCATCAACATCCCCAACAAGCCCTACTTTCTCGCTCCCGAACGCCGACATGCTTCATTGTCCTATGTCAAAGGTCAAGTGATGGCGCTGGCCAACGGGATCACCATCTACAACATGGTTTGTTCATCCTGATTATCTTCCGTCTATCTCATCTGCGCTTGGCAGGCTCTCGAGTTGAACGCATACCTGGGGAACGCGCAGCCACAGTGGCGGATGGGCCTCTTCACTGCCATTTTGACCGTTGGCCTGATGGCGTGGATCTGTGGCACTGTGGTTTTGATCATTTTGCACTTCAGGGTGCCCCGTGCCGTCACCACAGCCTCCACCTCCGCGAAAACGGACTGAAAGAAAGCCATCCTGCCGTGTTGTCCTCCCTGCCCACCAGCTTCCCCACCTCTTCCAACCACGTTGCGCCAGCGGGCTCGAACTCTGTTCGTAATAATTTGGGCCGAATGAATGCTCGCACGGGACCCTTCGAGTTGTTTCTTGAAGGCTCAGACCGCGCGACGGGGAAGCTAGGACCGTGCGGCTGAGTCCGGGAGGCCCTGGAGGGGGTTGGGCCCCCACCTGAGGACCAGCTCGGTGCGGTGTCGCCACTGATCGGCCCGGATTGCCTCGCTCACCCAGGTGCGCACCCACTCCTGCAACCCAGATGGAGGGAGGACCCCATCGACGGTCACCCAGAGCACGGGGTGGCGGGCATCGGCTGGCGGGGGTCGGGGTAGGGAGGGCGTCGTGCTGGCGGGGGTCATGACGGGGCGGAAGTGCTGCCCGGGGGCGGGTGTGATCGTGTCGCGCAGCCTCTCGAAAGCCTCGTGGACGTGGCACTGGAACTGGGTCTTTTCGAAGCGTTCCTCGCCGTACCCCTTCCGCTGTCGTGCGGGGGAAGGGAGAGAAGGAGTATGGTGCGGGACGAAACCCACCACCGGCAGGACCGACAGACCGCGGCAGCCACGTGGGGAGGGACATCCAAAAAGAAGACAATGTCAGGACACGGCAACCCGGAATCTGTGCTCATGCACCAAGCCATGTCAAGGCCCTGTGCCACGGAATAGGCTGTTCCCGAAAAGGCGTACCTATCGCAGATGACTGTCGTCCCTCTCTCCAAAGCCGCGACAATGAAGTCTCTATTGATGTGAAGGAGGGGTATGAAAGCAATGGTTGTGAGAGTTGACGCACCGTTTCTCCCATCTATTCCGGCTGTAGAGCTCGTGAATCTCGGTGGGCGTGAAGTTTTGCTTTTTTTGGAGAAACATGTCAATTTGCCGCCCGGTTTGAGTTTCCCGATCTGGGGGACACCGTAGATCAGAGTGATCCCAAAAACCCGCAAACGGCAGACCCGGAAAGTTGATTTTGATGGCTTTGTCCTCTCCGTGCTGCTGTCTGAGGAAAGTTATGAGTAAATCGGACTGTGTAGACTTCCCGCAGCGATCAAGCCCCTCGAATACAATGAAAAGTCCTCGCGTCGATGACATCCGAGTTTTTGGACGCGATTTGAATCCGCGCGGATAGTCGGGATGACCGGTGAAATCGAGCTCTTCTTCGGGTCGTGCTCGTCAAGTTCCGAGATGGCTTTCCGTACTGTCCCAACCACTCCGATTGCCGACCAAAAGACTGGGACCAGGTCCATTGGACGTTTTTTTTCTTGATAACATTTCTTCAAACCTCGCTTCTATTTTCGTCGTCGTCGTCGCTCTCTTCCTTCATTTGTTTGCAGTGGCCTTCGCAAGAAGGTGACTGTGTTTCAGCAGCCTCATTATCTGGAGAACTGGATTCAAGGACTCTTCAATTCGCTCCCTCAAGAGCAATTGCATGGGTGCACTCTGGTCAGACAATGACGACCAGCCTCGAGAGCTCATCCTCACTCATTTTTTTAGGTGATTGGAGGTGATGGCCGCTTTTACAACAGCGTCGCCATTCAAAAGATCATTTGCATGGCAGCCGCCAATGGAGTGGGTAAACTTCTGATCGGCCAAAATGGTCTTCTTTCCACCCCGGCCGTCTCCGCTGTGATCCGCGAGACCCATTCCTACGGTCTGCCCTTTCATCCCACTGTCGGCACGCTCACCACCGACTGCTCCAGGTGGCATCATTCTGACTGCCAGCCACAACCCCGGCGGGCCGAATGCTGATTTCGGCATCAAGTTCAACGTGAGCAACGGTGGCCCTGCCCCCGAGTCGGTGACGGACCGCATCTATGCGGCCACTCAGGCCCTGCGCGAGTACAAGATCGCCGATCTGCGCCCGGTGGAGCTGAGCGCCGTGGGCACCACCAGCCCGCTGCCGCACTTCGTGGTCGAGGTCATCGACGCGTGCGAGATCTACGCGCGCCTCATGGAGCGCATCTTCGACTTCCCCGCCATCCGGGCCCTCTTCCGGCGGCCCTCGTTCCGCTTCCTCTTCGACGCCCTCAGCGGAGGTCTGGCTGCTCCCCCCTGGGCTCGCGCGGCCGGGGCTCACGTTCCGCCTCTGCTCTGGCAGTGACCGGCGTCTATGCCAAGCGGATCTTCGTGGACATCCTGGGGGCCCCGGCCGAGGCGCTGGTCAACTGCACGCCCCTGGAGGACTTCGGCGGGCACCACCCGGACCCCAACCTGACCTACGCCAAGCACCTCGTCGACCGCATGTACGCCGCCCAGGGCCACGTCCCCGTCCTGGGCGCGGCCAGCGATGGCGATGGCGACCGGAACATGATTCTGGGTCTGGCCGCCCCGCCGCCTCCAGGACGGTCTGACACGGATCGTTGACAGGCGACCACTTCTTCGTGACGCCCCCCGACTCGGTGGCCGTCATCGCCCACTACTGGCGCGTCATCCCTTACTTCGCCCGTGAGGGGCGGATCAAGGGGCTGGCCCGCTCGATGCCCACCGCGGGGGCGCTGGACGTGGTTGCCCAGCGGATGGGCGTCGAGTTCCACGAGACCCCCACCGGCTGGAAGTTCTTCGGCAACCTGATGGACGCCGGCCTGCTGTCGATCTGCGGCGAGGAGAGCTTCGGCACGGGCTCGGACCACATCCGCGAGAAGGACGGCATCTGGGCCGTGCTCGCCTGGCTGTCCATCATCGCCCACAAGAGCGCCGCCCTCCGTCCGTACCGCATCACCCCCCCCCCCCCCCCACCCACCCCCACCCCCGCGTGCTCTCGCCCTTGTGCTACTCTGCTGACCGTCGTATCGCCCCTCCGGTTGCCGGTTGCTGGTGGGTGTGCCCCTTCCGTGCCGGCAGCCCTGGACAAGTGCGCCACCCCGGCGGACATTATGCGGGAGCACTGGACCACCTACGGCCGCCACATCGGTCTGCCACGGCAACCCGCCCGGCGCCCCCTCACCAGCCCACCCGTCCCCCTTCCCCACCGCGGCGCCCCTTTTGCAGTGATGCGGCATGACTACGAGAACGTCGACTCGGCCGCGGCCGCGGCCATGATGCAGCACCTGATGACGGCCGCCGTGGGTCACTCGGAGGCCGACCTGAAGGCCCTCGCCAAGGACCCCACCGCCCAGAAGTGCGACAGCTTCACCTACACCGACCCCATCGACCACTCCGTCTCGCCCAACCAGGTGCGTTGTTTCTTGCCGCCCGTTGTTTGACTCGGTCTCACCGCTTCGTTTTTGTTCCTCTCTCGCAGGGCATCCGGTTCTACTTCAGCACCGGCTCGCGCTTCGTGGTTCGCCTGTCGGGCACGGGCTCCTCGGGCGCCACCATCCGCCTCTATTTCGAGGCCTACGACAGCAGCCCCGCCGCACCCACGGCTGACCCCAAGAGCTCACTGGCCCCGATCGTGGCTGCCGCTCTGAATGCTACGCGGATTGCCCACTTCACTGGCCGCGATGGGCCCACGGTTGTCACGTAATTGCGCCTTGAGTTCGGGGAAGGGTGGAGAGCGACACACCGTTTCCCCCCGTTTCCTGTAAAATAATTCGAACGCGGACACTATTCTATTCCCGTTGAGAGGGGCGTCGCATTGTTGTCCAATTTTGAACCCATTCAAATCCCTCCGGAAAGCCCTGTCCAACCTGGGCAGGAATGAAGTTTCTTTTTGCTGTGCTCTTGCTCCTCCCCCTGTCCTGGGCCGTGAAGTTCGAGCTTCCCGCACAGGAGGTCCAATGCTTTGATGAAGAACTTCCTGGGGATTTGCTTGTCACAGGGACTTTCAAGGCCCCTAAGCTCTACAATCAAGATCTCGAGATTTTGGTCTGTTGACTCTTCAATGGCACGTCCTCACCGCACAACTCTGCAAAGATTTTCGGTCCAGGCGATACCACCATTCTCAAGCAAAGTCAGACTGTTTCCGAGCGTTTCGCGTTCACCTCCCAGGTTGCTGGTGATCATCGAATCTGCTTCAGAAACCGTGTGTTCTCGAACCAAGGCACCAGTCTGTGATCACACACGCACCCCTGTCGGTCGTTCACGAATGCCACAGGCCTGGCTGGCACCATGATCGTGGAGCTTCAGATGCGTATGGGCTCCTTTGCGGTCGACTACGAAGAGATTGCGACCAAGGAGGGCCTGAAGGGTCCTGTCGACGTGGAAATTCGGCGGATGGTGGACTCTGTCAACGATCTACATGCTGACTTGATCTACATGCGCGGTCGGGAGGAGACCATGCGCAACACCAATGGTCTGCTTCTCGCGGCACGGTAAGGATCATCGATGAGTGCTCTTCTTTTTGCACGCAGAGAGCACCAACTCCCGCGTGATGGGCTTCTCCGTCCTCTCCATCTTTATCCTGATCTCGATGGGCATCTGGCAGATCCTCTACCTCCGCCGCTACTTCCTTTCCAGGCACATCGGCGGCGTCGGCAATTAGCGAGCCTCTCCTCTCTCACATCCACCTCCCCCGCAGAGCGCAGAGCGCCATTCTCTCCCTCTCCCCCCTCTCCTCCCCTCCGGACCGTCGTGTATCATCACACCACTCCAATGAACAGCAGAAAGAACGACAAGATTCCTACAGCATCCCGTCTAGTCGTCGCCGCCCAGCCCTGCCCGGGTCAGAGCCACTGCTGCCGGGGGTGCCGTCGCAAGACGCATCAGGGACCGTTGCAGGTGGTCCACCCGGCGCGTGTCCCGGAGCTGCGCCAGGGCGGCCGCGTGGCCCACGTGGCGCCTCCGCCGGATGGCCGAGTGCACCCCGGTCGGAGTCATGGGCGGCGCGTGGACCCCTGAGGGGCTGTATGGAGAGAGGTTCACCCCGGCGGCGCCCCCCCGGCCGGGGCCTGTCTGAAGGGCGCTGAGCCTGAGGGCCCCGTCGTCGCGGAGCTGCGAGGGCGGGTCGGCGAAGCGGATGTGCGGCGGCCGCCGGTAGGGCGTCGAGGTCAGGCTCGACTCGGCCGGGGAGATGGGCACGCTGGCCCACACCGAGACGGCCCCTTCGGGGGTGAGGGGGCTGAGGGGCAGCGTGAGCGGAGGGGGCCGGTGCGTGTCGAGGGAGTCCCACGCCAGCCCGGGCCGGTGACTTGGATGGCCCCCAGCAGCAGTGCCGAAGGGCGACCTGGGGCCGGGGCTGAGGGCCGGAGGGGGGGCCTCCAGAGCGGTGGGTGGAAGGAAGGGCGACCGCCGCGGGCCGGCCGGAGAGGGCAGCGGTGCGATGGTGCTGCGATGGGGCACCCCCGACGAGGGGCGCCGGGGTGACACGGAGGCAGCCCGCAAACCGGGTGACCGGGGCGTGCGCGACCAGGCCGACCCACCGCCCGAGGCGGGTGATGCCAATGGCCGGCCGGGGGAGAGGGTGGTGGGCGTCTGGGGGGCCGTCGCCGTGGGGGAGTGCATGGGGCTCCGCCCCGCGCTGCAGCGCCGAGGGGCGGGCGATGTGAGGGGCACCGGAACCCCCGGACGCGGGGCGGCGGAGGGGCTCAGGAGGCTGGCCGTGGTGAAGGACCTCGCCAAGGCCAGCGTCGCTGCGGCTGCGGGCGGGGGCATCGTGAGGGCGTCCGTCAGCGGCCGGGCGGCGGGCGAGCTGAGGGGCCGATCGGGGGAGATGATCACAGGGACCCGGGCAGCCGGGCTGGGCGGAGCGAGCGAGGGCGTCCCGAGGACGGTCGAGTCGCGCTCGTCGACGACCTCGTACTCGCTGCTGTCGCTGCCGCTGCCGCTGCCGCTGCCGCTGCCCTCCCCGTCCCGCCCCCCATGGCCCTCGGGCCGGAGGGGCTTCCGGTAGCGCCGCAGGAGGCGCTGCAAAAAGGCCGACGACTCCAGGGTGCTCTTATGTGGCTCCGAGGGGGGCGTGGCCGGGCGGGCCTGGGTCCGGACGGCGATCCGGGACCGGGCCCCACGCGACAGCAGCGCCGGACGGGTGGGGAGGGGCGTGGCGGAGGATGGGCCGTCGTCGGCCGAGCGAGAGGGGCGCGACGTGGTGGCAAGGGAGGTGCTTTGGTGGCCTCGGGTAGTGGCAGCGTTCTCACCCCCCGCGTGGCAAACGCCGTCGCCTTCATCGTCCGAGGACGAGGACGAGGACGAGGTGTCCACGATCCATTGCCGGGGCGAGGCCCGCAGCGATCCTTGGGGCTGCTGCTTGGTGGGAGATTGCCTCACTTTACCGGGTTGGGCCTTGCCCCTGCTTCCCCCCGAAGGCCCTCCGAAGACCTGGGCAAGCCGGTGCGCCGGAATGACGCCCGGCTCGCATTCCTGGTCGCGCCGCGCCCACAAGGCGGCCGGGGTGAGCTGTTGGTCACGGACACGACGCTCATGAACAGATGCTTCCAGAGCCTGCAGCTTCTTATATTGTGATTGGAGAGCCGGGTGATTGAGACCGGACTCCAACGGGGAAACAGGCTAATGGGGGGTAATGAGATGGATGACGAGAGAGGCAGACTTTTCTCGCGATCATTGGCGGAGGAGAGCTATTTTTCGGGAAGAACGGCGGTTGCGGTGAGTCCTTTGGTGGTTGAGGAGGGGGAGAGAACTGCTTTGGCAGGGCGTGCGTCTGCTGGACTCGAGGTGGTGGGGTGAGGCTTTTTCTGGGCTCATCGTCGTCGTCATCGTCATCGAAAAATCGAGGAACGTATTTCTCTAATCGACTCTTCATCAATCCCTCTCCGTCTCTCGTTCAACTGTTTGAACAAGGGGTCAGTTGCTTCCACCGAGAATGCATGAGACATGCCGGCCGTATTTAAAAAATGAGCCTCAGTCAACAACACATCTCAAACCCTGGACCCTTCGAAGAAAAGGTTCCTCGGGAGGACGTTACAAAAAAGAAGCGGGTCGATACTTTCGATGGGGATCTCGCCGATGAAAATTTTGTCGAGATTCTCTGTGGTTTTTTGAGACCACAGTACGCTCCGCAACTCGGATGGCGCCTCGTCGGGGCTACCGAAACGGTCCGAGTGGTCGGCAAAGAGCGCATAATGTCTGGCCTCGAGCGGAGGAGCGGCCGTGCGGGGATACTGCTTCAGGAAAAAGTCCGTGAGGGAGCTGGGGATCAAATCGCTCCCAAGGCCCGGACGTGCTGCCCAGCCACCAGATAGGGAAAGAAAAACTGTGAAATATGCCCATTTCGGAAAGGCCGGGCTACAGGCGTGCGGGGGAGCGTGACGAACAGCCTGCTTCGCCAACGGAGACCCGGAACCCGCAGAGGGCCAACAGGTTCTCGGGCCAGTCCACCCCGGGGACAGGGCTGCTGCCATATTGGGTCCACCGGTCGATAGTGGGCCGGGCGAGCGGATTGGCCCGGTTCATGTTGGAGTCGACCACATCGCTAGCCGCCCAGTGGCACGTCACCCACACGGAATCACCAATAAGCCACACGTCCTGTTTCCGTACTAGACCTCGGGGAGGGGGGGGATGGGGGGGAGGCTGGACGGACCCTGCGATGTAGCTGCCGGGGGCACACAGACGAGCGGTGGTGCTGAAGAAGCGGGTCGTCTGGGGCAGGGTGAGGTACATGACCTGGCCGCGACGCACCAGACAAAGAGCGTCGTAAAGTGTTGTTGGTGAGTGCACGTTGGAGGAGCAAGGGGAAAAAGGAGAGGGAAAAGGAGCGGACCAGCCCCTCGATGATCCAGAGGGACGGCAGGGCCGGATCGAACCCAGCCTCTGTGAGCAATCTGGGCCAAGTGGGCTCGCTGAAGTCGCACCCGCACGGCCGGATGGTGGGCCGTGGTCCGGCGGGGGCGGCAGGTCCATGGGCAAAGATGTGCTCCCGGAAGGCAATCACCTGAGGCTGATCCAGTTCGAAGACCGTGCAATCAGGTGGGATGGCCAGGCGGCGTGCGCGACTGTCGCCTCCGCAGGCAGCAATGACGATCTGCTTAATGGACTTGGCTTTCTCCACAACAATGTCATCCAAAAATTTCGTTCTGGCTGCCACAAAAATCACGAGAGAGTCGAGGGTCACCGAAGGATCCACGCCAACCAAGGAATCGAGAAATTTAAAGCCAAAATCCCCCGCGAACGCCCGCGCATATGGGTCATTGAAATGGCGAACTCCATCCGGTTTTTCGGACTCCAGGGCGCGACACGCGGCAATGTACTGGCCAGTTTTGGCGAGTGTGTTTAGCTCAGCCGGAGCTTGCATGCTGGGAAGAAGGGGACAGGGTTTGAAATTCAAAGGGCCAAGCACTCTGGGCACGCTCCACTCCACGCGAGCAACAATCGATGCGACCGCCACCGCTCACTGTGCGCTCGCGTGCTTCCAGCACCGGGGAGTGGTCGGAAGACGAGGAACGCGATGAATTGCTGCATCGGGCCCAAGCACTCCTCCGTCCGGAGGGAACTGATTCGTGGGATGCCGTGTGCATTTCTGATCTGCACTTTACGATCCCCGGTTGTCATGCCTATTTTCCGTCTGTAGTTTTTGTGGGCTTTCTGATGATGAATGCTCGTTAGGCCGGAGAGCCTCGAACCCACCCTCGCTGCCATCAAAACGCTGGTTGCGACTGCCCGTCCCAAGCAGTTGCTGATCTTGGGCGACCTCTTCCATGGGGCAGTCCAAATCCCCCACGCATTCGATGCTGACGAGGCTCCTCCCACGGGGGATGAGCCGCTCACCTCGCTGCAGCTGGTCGAGACGGTCTTTCGCCACCTGAACGGCCTCGGCGTCCCGGTCATCGTCATGGGTCGGCCTCCGCCCCCACGGCCCCCATTCTTTTGCCCTTCCAGGCAGAGAGCCGCCGGGTGAGTCACTGACCTGACCTCGATCTGATTGGGGTTCCTCTTTGGTTGGTGGGCCCGGGGGGGGGGGGGGGGGGGGGCGGGCGGGCGGGCGGGCGGGCGGGTGGGCAGGGGCAACCACGACCGGAAGTGGTTTCAGCTGATGGAGCTGCGCGCCCGCTGGGGGGCCGCCTACCCGCACGTGCACCGGTATAACGCCGACCTGCTGATGCTCACGGCCGGCGCACAGCCGCCCCGGGAGGGCTCCGTCCACCCCCGGGCCTCCCCCTCGCCGCCCGAGCATGAGGGCGGATTCTCCGATGGTGCGGTTGCCGGGGCTGCTGGGGGCGAGGCGAGCCCGCCCAGGACGCCCGAGGGCGAGCCCCGGTCGGCGGCGCAGTTCCAGGGGGCCCCCGAGCGGTTCTGCTTCGTCACCCACGACGCGGCCCACCCGGTCTGGGTGAGCCACCACCCCCAGTCGGTCGACCGGTTCCTGCGGGGCAACAGGCGCTTCCTGCGCTCGCTCATCCCAGGTCCGCCGCAGCATCCCCCGACCTCCCCCCGACCCCCCTCCTCATCCCCCCTCCACCCGGCCGCCGCCTTGGGGAGGATCATTTTCCCATCTGCCGCCCGTTGACCCGGCCGCCGCCTCCGCGCACCCGCACCCGCACTCGCACCCCAGAGGGGAGCTACCTGGTGGCGGGCCACGTGCACATGATGCGCCACCACCCGGCGGAGGGCCTCGCCTCGACGGGCTGCTTCAACAGCCACAGCGAGGAGACCTTCGACCCGCTGACGTACGTCCGCATCCGCGAGGAGCCCGCCCCCGGCCCCGAGGGCGCCCGCTTCGTGGTGATGGCCCACCGGCGCGACGGGGCCCCCTACGCAACGCCCCCCGAGCAGGCCGTCGAGTTCGAGTCGACCCTGCGGCGCCCCTCGGCCATCTCCTCCCCCGCCCCGTAGGCATCCCCCTCGGCCATCTCCTCCCCGCCCCGTAGGCATCCCCTCGGCCATCTCCCCCCCGTGGTCGGTCGGGCCCCGGCTTGGGAGAACCCGAGGCGGTGGCTCCTCCCCCGGCCTTTCGGCCCCTCCGATCCCCTGCTCGTCGCGGCCCTGACCTCCGTCCCCCCCCCCCCCCCCCCCTCCCGCCCTTCGCCCTCCCGCCCTCTTCCTTCCCCGTCCGCTTCCTCTCCTCTCCTCCGGCCGCAGTCTCTTTGCGATGGGTTTAGATGATGTGGTTTGGCATGGCTCGGGTCTGCTCAGTGGGCTCTCTGGGCCGCTGCGGTTCTTCGCCCCTTCGGCCCCTTCGGCCCCTTCGGCTCTTTGGGCTCTTTGGGCTGTGGTTCGTTTCTCCGGGGCCCGTGGCGCGTCGTCAGCGCCCGGCGCCCCTCCGTCTCCTCCCACCGTCTTCGTCTTCGTCTTCGTCTTCGTCTTCGTCTTCGTCTTCGTCTTCGTCTTCTTCGTCTGGTTCTCCGTCGCCCGGCCCTTGGGGCCCGTGGCGCGGCCCCTCCCTCTCCCTCCCCGACGTGCCGCTGTTTGTTTATGGTGATGGTGCTGATGGTGCTGATGGTGGTGGTGGTGCTGATGGTGCTGATGGTGCTGATGGTGCTGATGGTGCTGATGGTGCTGATGGTGCTGATGGTGCTGATGGTGCTGATGGTGCTGATGGTGCTGATGGTGCTGATGGTGCTGATGGTGCTGATGGTGCTGATGGTGGTGGGTGGTGGTGATGGTGGTGATGGTGGTGATGGTGGTGATGGGTGGTGGTGATGGGTCTGCTGTGGCAGTTTGGGTTTGGCTGGCTGATGTTCGCTCGGATCGGACCCACCGCCCGCCCGTGAGGGCCGGGTCGCTGGCGGCCGGTCATCAACAGGTCCCCGTTGGGTCGCTGGTTCGGGTCAGGGGTCGGGTGTCAGGGGTCGGGTGTCAGGGGTCGGGTGTCAGGGGTCAGGGGTCGGGGACCATGTTGGTGATGATGACCATGTTGGTGATGATGACCATGTTGGTGATGATGACCATGTTGGTGATGATGACCATGTTGGTGATGATGACCATGTTGGTGATGATGACCATGTTGGTGATGATGACCGTCAAGGCCAGGCGGGGACGGGACGGGATGAAATGGGATGGGACCGATATTATTCGACCGCCCGGCAGGCAGGGCGGCCCTGAGAACGGGGAGCGACAGGAGGGAAAACAAGAAAGAGGGAGCGGGGGGAAGGGCCGGGGCGATGGAGTGGGAGGAAGGGAGAACGATGGCGAGGGTGAGATGGGATGGGAGAAGGGCCGGGCCGGCGGGCCGGGGGCACGAGGGAGGAGCTGCCCGGGGCCCAAGGCGGTTGCCACGCAAAACCGGCCGAAGGGGGCGGCCAGGCGGAGCCAAGGAGGGATGATGCAGCTGCATTTGGACGCGCGGGATGGCGGGATGGCGGGCTGCTCAGCTGCGGAAGGAGTCGAAGAGGAATGCCGGGATGACGGCGTCGAGGGCCTGTCGGGGCAGGTGCCCAAACCGGCAGAAGTCCTCTGCGAAGTGCAGCAGGGCCCGGGTCTCCCCGTCCAGCTCGGCGGGGCGACCCTCCTTCATGGCCTGGGCGAGCGCCTCGCGCTGGCCCTCGGTGGCCACCCGGAGGTACTGGCCCAGGTACTCGAGGAAGCCCTGCAGCTGGGAGGCGTGGAACTGGCGCAGCAGGGTGGCCATGCCCACCACCAGCGGGATCCCGTCGATGGGCTCCTTGCCCGGCTGGCGGGCCAGCAGCAGGTGGCCCACCGAGGGGTCCAGGGCCAGCCGGGGCAGGGCGTACTGCTGCACGAAGAGGAAGGCCACGAAGTCCAGGCTGGGCAGCGGGTCGGTGGCGATGTAGATCCGGTCGAAGGGCTCCCCCATGCCCGCCGCGTCGAGGTACTTGGCCAGCTCGGAGAGCAGCGGGTTCTCCTCGCTCGGGTAGGGCCGCTTCTCCGGGCTGCCGGCCGGGGGAGAGGGAGGGCGACCCAATGGGCCACGGGTGAGCGGGGGGCACAATGGTTAGGGGTCGGCTGGGAGATGGTGGGGGGGGCGGGGAGATGGTGGGGGCGGGGGCGGGGGCGGGGCACGGACTTGCGGTAGTGGGCGCGGATGTCCTTGAGGAGGGACGCGTTGAAGTTCTCCAGGGTGCATGCGAGCACGCCCGAGTCCAGCCGCGCCGTGAACTGACCCAGCCCCATAGGCAGCCCCCAGCCCAGCCCAGCCCAGCCACACAGCCCGACGGACGGACGGACGGACATGTGAGCCCCTCAGCCTCAGCAGCCACAGCGGGGTCAATCCCATCCTGGGCAGCCGGCCCCCCGGGGGCAGGGCATTGAGCAGGGCAGGGCAGGGCAGGGCATTGAGCGGGCGGGGCGGGGCGGACGTTGAGCTCGTTCTGGAGGAGCCGCCTGAGGAGCTGGCACTGGCCGATCTTCATCACAAACTCTGCCGCCCCCCGTGGGTGATGGTGGGTGATGGTGAGAGGGTCAGTGGCGGTGGGCGGGAGGGCACCGGCTGAGCGCGCATCCCGCCCGCCCAAACCCCCGTGGCCCGTGGCCCGTGGCCCCTCGCTGGGAGTGGAGCAGCCGGCGGCGGGCGGCGGACCGAGGAATGCCGGCCAGAGGCGCTGCAGGCGCTTGTCGGCCGCGGCGGCGATGCGGGCGTGGACGGCGGCTGGGGGCGTGCCGTGGAGGGGCAGCAGCTCGCGGACGGTGTCGGCCAGCTGGGGGGCCAGGGCCCGGTCGACCTCGGCCCGGTAGACCTTGACGAAGTTGTTCAGGTGGGTGGCCACCATGAAGCCCAGCAGCCGGTCGACCCCGCACAGCCCGAAGACCCCGACCGCCTTGTGGACCAGCCCCACCGCCTTGATGCCCACCAGCTCGCTGCGCTGCTGCAGGTCGAACCAGGCCGACAGGTAGTGGCTGTAGAAGGCCCGCCGGGGCTGGGACAGCTCGAGCAGCTCCCGGGTGAGCCGCCCCACGAAGTTGCGCGAGATGTCCCGCTCGTCCTGGGGCGGGTAGCTCGGGATGGGCACAGCCGTGCTCTGGTACTCCGACTGGTCGTCCGACACCTGCGCGGCCCGGCCCGGGCACCGCCATGGGAAACAGATGGTGAGGGCGGGCGAGCGACCACCGGGAGGCCATATGGCGGGCGGGGGAGCACGGCGCCCATGCGGGGATCTGCATGCGTCCGGGCCTCGTCGTCGTTGGGGCGACCAAGGCGGGTGTGGTGGTGGTGGTGGTGGTGGTGGTGGTGGTGGTGGTGGTGGTGGTGGTGGTGGTGGTGGTGGTGGTGGTGGTGGTGGTGGTGGTGGTGGTGGTGGTGGTGGTGGTGGTGGTGGTGGTGGTGGTGGTGGTGGTGGTGGTGGTGGTGGTGGTGGTGGTGGTGGTGGTGGTGGTGGTGGTGGTGGTGGTGGTGGTGGTGGTGGTGGTGGTGGTGGTGGTGGTGGTGGTGGTGGTGGTGGTGGTGGTGGTGGCCGCCAAGGGGGCGGGGCGGGCGGGGCGGGGGGACCTTGATCTTGAGGAACTGGTTGCACTCGCGCTCGATGGAGTAGTTCATGATGCGGCTGAGCTCCTCCTGCCAGATCTTCAGCCCGTACAGCGAGATGTAGTCCTGGATGTACTCGAAGCTCCGCTTGAACCCGTCCAGCCGCTGGGCCAGCGACTGCAGCCGCATCTCAAAGTCCTGCCGCCCCCACCCCGCGACCGCGCCCCCATGGCCCGAGTGGGTATGAGGAAGAGCGGGGCAGGGCGGGCAGGGGCATGGAGGGGCATGGAGGGGGCGGGGGTCTGGCGCGGACCTGGACGCGGTGGGCGGGGAAGTAGAGGGCGTTGTGCATGGCGAAGGTGATCTGCCGGACGAGCTCCTTGCGGACGCCGTCCTCGAGCAGCTGGCGCGGGTCGACCTGGATGATGCCCAGCAGGGTCGTCTGCATGGCCAGGATGCCCTCGGTGAAGACCGAGATCTGGTGGGTCGCCGCCGCCAGCTGGCCGCGCAGCTCAAGCTGGGCAACCCTGCGCCACACCCACCGCACGCCCCGCAACCGCACCCACGGCAGCGCAGAAGGCGGAGACGACGGGACGGTGAGGGTCGCCCCGAGGCGGCATCCTCCTCCTCCTCCTCCTCCTCCTCCTCCTCCTCCTCCTCCTCCCTCCCTCCTCCCTCCTCCCTCATCATCATCATCATCAGGGGAGGCGGCAAGTCGGTGGAGATGTGCGCCTTGTGTCGCCCGGGGGACGGGTGGGGGACGGGTGGGGGACGGGTGGGGGACGGGTGGGGACGGGTGGGGACGGGTGGGGACGGTGGGGACGGGTGGGGACGGGTGGGGACGGGTGTGTGTGTGTGGCGGACTCTCTGAGCTGGTCCTTGGAGATGCGCGCCTCGAGCTCCTTCAGCTTGTTGGTCTGGATGTCGATGACGTCGTTCAGGATGGTGAACACCGAGACGGGCACGATCTCCAGCACGTGCCGCACAAAGTCCACAAGCTTGCCTGCCGACAGGAGAGCCGCAAAAAGGCCATCAGAATGATGATGGTGATGGTGATGATGATGGTGATGGTGATGGTGGTGATCGGATGACGCTGATGATGGTCGGATGATGGCGATGATGGTGCTCGGGGGTGATGCGATGGATGATGCCATTTGGCGGGTGCGGGGTGCGGGGTGCGGGGTGCGGACTGGAGTAGTACTGGGCGACGGATTCCTGGTCGTCCGACTGGGCCTGCATGATGCGCACCAGCGGGAAGTCCAGCACCGAGGCAAGCTTCAGGAAGGCCGCCCGCAGCCGCAGCACCACGCTGGCCTTCCTGCTCGTAGCGGCCACCGTCACACCCCCCACATCACACCCCCCACATCACACCCCCACATCACACCCCCCACATCACACCCCACATCACACCCCCACATCACACCCCCCACATCACACCCCCACATCACACCCCACATCACACCCCCACATCACACCCCCACATCACACCCCCACATCACACCCCCCACATCACACCCCCCACATCACACCCCCCACATCACACCCCCCACATCAGGCCCAACCCGTGGTGAGTGGTCACAATGGGGGACGGCGGCACTCCGTGGCACCGAGGGCGGGGGGGCCGGACTCGCGGATGATTTCCTGCATGAGGGGGATGTACTCGGTGCTGATCTCCCAGGCGTAGGACATGTCGGCGATCAGGGTGATGTTGACCACGACCGCCTCCTGCACGTGGACGGTGCGGATCATCTGGGTGAGGGCCGCCCGGGTGTCGGCCAGGAACTGCTTGATCTGGATGGAGCCCTCGATCTGGTGGAACTGCTCCACCTCCTCCAGCGCCACCACCAGCTGCTGGATCTTCCGGCCCACCGAGGTCGCGTCCGCGTAGTCCAGCGAGCCGATCTCGGTGCTGATCCGCCGGAACCATTGCTGCGAACGCCCCCCCGGCGGGTCGAGGAGGGTGGTGGGCGATGACAATGACAATGACGATGACCATGACCATGAAGAGGAGGAAAAGGAGTGGTGGGTGGTGGTGGGTGGTGGTGGGTGGTGGCGGCGGCGGCGGAGATGGAAGGGGGCTGGCGGACCTCGAGCTCCTCGTTCTTGGTGACGCGGCTCAGGTTCCGCTCCCCGCCGAAGTACTCGGCTGCCCACAGCCCCAGCCAGCCACACAGCCACACACAGCCACACAGCCACACAGCCCCAGCCAGCCACACAGCCACACACAGCCACACACAGCCCCAGCCAGCCACACACAGCCCCAGCCAGCCACACAGCCCCGTATGGCCGAGTGGATCAGGCGGAGGGTCAGAGGATGGCGGGCGGCAGCCGCCGAGGGGTGCGAGGGTGCGAGGTGCGAGGGTGCGAGGGGCGAGGGGGCAGGGCGCGGACCGAGCTCGGTCATGCGGTCCGTGCACTGGGCCTTGAGCTTGTCCCACCGGTCGCGCTTGCCGGCCAGCAGGGCCTGGAAGAGGGTCTTCAGGACGAACTCGAACTGGGCCGTGTCCACGAAGAAGGTCAGCACGGCCTTCCGGGGGAAGGTCCCCGCCAGCTCGTCGCCGATCCGCTTCTGCTTCGTCGTCAGGTCTGCAGCCCCCCGGCCCCCCCCGCACACCGCAGCCCCCCGAAGGCCATCATCGATCATCATGCTGGGCCCAAGACCGGCCAGCAGCGGGGGTGGGTGGGAGGGGGCGGCGGGACGGACGGAGCATGAGCCAGCGCAGGGTGCTGTTGCAGTTGCGCAGGCACTGCATCAGGGCCGGGATGTTGTCCAGCACGTAGTCCTCCACCAGCACCCCCTGCAGCCCCGCCAGCCCAGAGGGTGATGGTTGGACGATGACGCCGATTGGACGACGGTGATGACGATGATGGCGAGCGTGCCTCAAGCGACGGCAGGCCCCACCGCGGCCGGCAGAGTCCCCTCCCTCTCCCTCGCCCCTCCTCCCCCACCGCCACCAGGGGGTGCCCCCCTCCCCGAGGACCTCGGTCAGGTAGCGCCTGAGCTCGGCCGAGAGGTCGGCGAGGCGCTGCTGGTTGCGCTGGATGAGCATCCGCACGTTGGCCGGGTTGATGGTGTTGGCCAGGGCCGCCCGGGCGGCCTTGTAGGGCTCCCACTGCTGGGCCAGGTCGACGGTGAAGCCCATGTAGAAGGACAGCACCCAGTTGTCGGCGAAGTACTTGTCGCAGATCTCGCGCATGGTGGCCGCCTCGGCCTTCAGGGTCTCGGGCACGAAGAACAGCATGATGTACAGCATGGCCGCCTGGGTGGCCAGGGCCGTCGAGCGGTGCTCGGGCGAGGGGTACGCCTTGAGCTGGTTGTAGATGTCGTCGCTCCGCAGCCGGCCCACCACCATCTGGATGACCTCCCGCGGCAGGGGGAACCTGCGCCCCCACAGGCCCAACCCCCCGGAACCGCCCCGATGGGCCCTGGGGTCGGCGCGCAAAGGCAGCCAGCCCGGCCCGCTCCCGGCAGCCCTTCATCGCTCCAGCCTCCCTGCCCCGTGCGTGCCCACGCCCGCCGCCCGTGGGAGGGGGTGGCCGACCGAGCGAAGTACTCCTCGGGGTAGTTTGGCGGGCGGCGGGGCACGGGGCCGGCCAGGAAGTTGGTGTTGCGGCAGAGGCGGCACACGTCCTCGACGTTGCTCAGGTCGTGGACGCCGCCCTTGCCCCGGTAGTAGGCGATGACCATCCGCTCGCGGACGACGCCCTCGATGCGCGCGTCCAGCACCAGCAGCATCACCCCGTACAGGTAGATCGCCTCCGAGAAGAGCTGCTTCCCGTCCGTGTCCCCCAGCACCGTCTGCAGGGCCGGGCGGGAGTGGGGGGGGGGCAGGTGAGCGCACAGTGGCAAGACCCCCACATGGCATCCAGGACCACGGGGCACCAGCAATGGTGGCCGGCGCAGACTTCGAATGTGTGCGAGATGTAGATGCCGTTGGAGAGGTTCTCGATGAAGGTCTTCAGGTCCGTGACGTACTTCCAGATGCTCTCGAAGGCCAGGTAGAACCGCTCCAGCCGCTCCAGGTGGTTCAGCCGGAGCTCCTCCTCGGCTTCGACCAGGTCCTACCACACACCCAGTGGAGTCCGGGCCAGAATGGGTTCCGGGGTCCGGGGGCGCCGAAGTGACAGACCTGTCGAGATTGGACACGGTGATCACAGGCTTCGGCGGTGCTCAAATAGCGAAAATCGAAAATAACTTCCCCGTACTGAATAAGTGCGAAGTGAATATCAGAAGAGGTGGTCAATGAAACAAACTTTCTTGATATCATCCTTGTCCTGCTGAAGGAATGGCGACGGAATGTGCTCCGAGAGCCGGAGGAGTTCGGCAATAATGGCGTTGCCTCGCGAAACAAGCTTGAGCAAGCTTGTGCGGACGGGGTCGCTGCCTGACGAGGTGCTCATGAGGACAGCAACAAGGTTGGGCTACTAGTGCCGCAGGTCCACTCTGCTAATCTTGGGCAGTTTGAAAAAAACGCCGAAGCCAAGAGCGGTGCATGTCAACCAAACTTGACTTTGGAGAGATTGATTTTCAGGGCCCACAGTCCTTCTCGAGGCTCGGGAAGGGTCTGCTGCCTTCGCTCCCGACCGCTGATTTCCTCTTCTTTCCAAGTTCATGGGCGCACCTCGATGTGGGGGAGCAAAAAGAAAGGCGAAGGTCTTATTCGTGACTGTGTGGCTTTTCACATTTTTTTGGCCTCTCACAGAGGATATGATGATTCCACGGGCCCTCGGGAAAAATGATGATTCCGCCCTTCCCCAGTATCGGACCCTTTCCGAGCGCAAGGTTCGGCCCGCGATGTTTGCTTTGCCACATTTACGTACTTTGGGGCGGATGGTTCCTGTTCACAGGTTGTCTCTTCCCAGTTCGTCGATCAGGGCCGCGCGGGGGAGATGTCTTCGTCGCCCCGGGTGATGGCCGAGTGGGAGTTCCTGCCCACGCCCTCGCTGCTCGAGCCCAGCCAAGCGTCCCGACAACACAAGGCCATGCTCGCAGCCCTCAAGGCGCGCCAGGTCCGCCTCCCCCGTCCCCAGCAGCCCTACCGCCCTGCCCGTCCCTCACTGACCCGGCTGTTGTGCTGCTGCCCCGCAGGCCGGTGTCGCGAACCCGTACAGCGTGTTCAGAGAGTCTCTTGCCAGCGGCGGTCTGTCAGTGCCTCCCTCCTGCAGCCCCCATCCCCCTTCATCCTGGCGCGGCTGACCGGATGGACGGGGCGGCTCGCCCCCCGGTTGCGCAGACTCGGTGGTGATGAGCCTCTCGATGAGCCGCGACCGCGACCGCGCGCCCACCCCGGAGCGGGAGCCTGAGCAGTCCCCCAAGGAGCCCACCCCCGCCCCTGAGAAAGGTCGGCCCCTCATCCGATGGGCCATCACTCCGCCATCATCATCGGCATCGCGCCCCGCCCGCCACCTCCCGTCCGGCATCCCCAAAGTCACCCGCGTGCGCTGGCTGGGGGCTGGCCATTTGGTGGCAGTGGGTGGAGGGCGGGCGCTGGGGCGCAGCGTTTCGGTCGGGGCCACCCAGCGCCGCTCGGCCCAGCGGCTCTCGTCGTCCTTCATGGGGCCCGAGCGCACCAGCGGCCCCAAGGCGGTCGACTGGAAGCCCCCCGTGGGCCACTACAACCCCCGCTACACGGCCATCCTCTCGGAGAAGTCCGTCGGCGCCCAGGCGCGCCGGGCGGCCGATGGGCAGGGGGGAATGTTGGTGTGAGGGTGGATGTGGGCGGTGGCAGGAACAGGGTGAACCTACTGCTCATACATTTGCGGTTGCTGCCGGTGGCGATGTGGCTGGGCGGGGCGCAGGTACGGTGCCCTGGAGCCCCAGCAGTGTTCGGCCATCTTCATGAGCCGCAAGCGGTGGCCCGAGCTGGGCGGCCCGCCCCTGCCCGCCCGCAGCCCCACCAGCACCAGGAGCCCAAGTCCGTCCCCACCACACCACACACCACGGCAGCCCCACCAGCACCAGGAGCCAAGTCCGCCCGCAGCCCACGTGACATCACACGCGCCACCGGCCCCGCCCATTCCGCCCGCAATGCCGCATTGACATCCTCCTGGCCCGGCCTCACTCGCCCCCCCTCGCGCTCCGCCCCAGGTGCCACTCTGCGCGCCTCGGCAAGCCCCAGCCACGCCGGCGGGCTCGCTGGAGAGGGGACGACAGGGTCGCCCCTCCGCCAATCGGCCGCCCTGCGGGGCCCCGGTCCGCCTGCCCTTGCCCTTGCCCTTGCCCTTGCCCTTGCCCTTGCCCTTGCCCTTGGCGGCCCCTCGGCACGCCCCCAACTGCGATGCCACCGCCCCTCATCCTCGCCCTCGCCCCCTCGGCCACTCAGAACCGTCGGCCCCCGTGACCCGGACCCACCGAGGCCGCAGCCCGGCCACGGCCGAGGGTGACGACGCTCGGGGCCGCACCCCCGAGGGCCAGGAGGTCCGTCCCCATCCCCCGGGCCTCCATCCCCCTGCGCCTCCATCCCCGGGGCGCACATCCTGGACGGCTCTTGCTTGGGTCGTCTCCAGGGCCGCCCCCAGGCCTCGCAGGCGGCACCGCGGCCGACCCCGGCCATGGGGAGCTCCTTCTTCCGGTCGAGCACGGCCAACCACCCCTCGGCCGTCGGTCGGTCGCCGCCCCCTCCCCCTCCCCCTCAGTCCCTCCCCCGCCATGCCATGACGACCCAGGTCCCGACCCGGGCAGCCACCTCGCGCCGCCCGCACCCTCCAGGCTCGCCTCCCTGATCTGCCTGTTGCCCGCCCTTCTCCGGATCGGTGCCGGTGCCCGTCTCGGTGGGGGGGCCCCGGGGGCAGTGCGGGCGAGCGGCGGGTCGGACGTCTTCTACGTGGACCACGACACCAACCTGGACGCGGTCCGCCGCTCGAGGCCCGCCTTCGCCGCCATGGACCGCCAGCTGCCCCGCGACGTGGCCCCCGTCACACGGTCCGCAGCCCACGCCCCCCCCGGCACGGCGGTGGCCCCTGCCGATCGCATCGGGACCGGGAGCGTGAGCTTGTACCCCCCAGCCTCGTTCACCGGCGGCTGCTTTCGGCTCCTTCTGGCGGGTCTGCGTGCGGTTTGTGGGCCGGTGGGCCACGGGGGGCGGCGGCGTGCGGGCAGCAACCCTGTGCGTCTGCTGGACCGGTTCTACGACTACTCGGCCGACCCGGTGCACGCGGCCATCCTGAGCCCCGTCGCCATGCACCGCCAGCTGGCCCGCCCGGCGGGCTCCTTCCGCACCTCGCTCTCCCTCCTCCAGTACGACGTCCGCCCCGCCGCCCCGCCCCGCATGCCTCGCCTCCTCCGCGCCCATCCGCCCCCTCGGTGATCCACCGACTGGCTGGCCCGCCCGCCCTGACCGCTCACCGCTGGGCACTTGGCTGGGGATTGGGGGCTGGGGCTGGGCATTTGGCTGGGGCTGACCGCGGTCGGTGGACCTCGGCGTTCCCTGGCCACCCCACCGTCTACTCCTCCCGGGCCGGGCTGACGGGGCCCGCCCGCCGCCCCGCCTCCGAGTCGCCCGCCCTGGAGCTGGGCCCCCCCGAGGACCGCATCAAGGGTCCGCCGCCCCCACGCACCCCCTTCCCACTATCCTCCCCTTCCCTCCTCCTCCTCCTCCTCCCCCCCCCCCCCCCCCCCACACACACACACACCCGTTACTTCGTTCCTTCTTTACACGACACACACACACACACACACCACCCCCACCACCACCCCCTTCCACCACCTGTCGGCGGGGTGGCTCATGTTGTTGGGTCGCTGCGCTGTGCTGCGGGTGCCGCTGATCTCGCCTGGCCTGGGGGGGCAGCGGCCGAGGCGGCCCTGCTGCCGAGCCGGGACCACATCATCCCGCTGAAGAAGCACATCACGCGCGAGGCCGCCGCCGCCATCGCGGCCCACCACACGGACCTCTTCGACAAGGCTCGCACCCCGCACCCCTCCGCCATCCCTCCGCCATCCTCACGAGCCTTCCACCATCCTCACCGCTGCTCGCGTCCTGCCCGCCTGCCCTCGCCGCCTCCCTGCCATCACGTGCCCCGGTCTCACGCGCCTGCCGCGGTGGGGCCTGGTTGCTGGGGGTTGGGGTTGGGGGCGGGCGGCCATGGGGGCCATGGGGGGCTGCTGCTGCTGCAGATGTACGACTACGACGACCGGGTGGTGCGGCAGCGGGTCCTGACGCCCGACATGGGCAAATACATGGCCCGCGACTCGCAGACCAGCTCCCAGGTCGGCCCGCACACCCCCGCCATCGCCCATCGCCCCCCATCCCCACCCCCACCCCCTTGCGACGAACCGGCCCGACCGCAGCCCCGCCTGCCCCTTGCCCCTTGCCCCTTGCCCCTTGCCCCTTGCCCCTTGCCCCTTGCCCCTTGCCCCTTGCCCCTTGCCCCTTGCTCCTGCTCAACTCCAGTCCTTCGGTGGGTCTGGGGGGCGGTCGCTGCAGGGGCACCTGACGGCGGACCTGATGTACGACCCGTCCGACCGGCTGGTCCACCGGCGGTCGCCCGGGTGGACTTCACCCACGGGGCCACCCGGGAGGCCGTCAACAAGCCCCTCCGCACGGACCCCTCGTCGACAAGGTCCGCTCCCCGCCCGCCCTGCTGCCCCTGGCCCCGCTGCCCCCTGGCCCCTGGCCCCTGGCCCCTGGCCCCTGGCCCCTGGCCCCTGGCCCCTGGCCCCCTGGCCCCTGGCCCCCTGGCCCCTGGCCCCTGGCCCCTGGCCCCCTGGCCCCTGGCCCCCCTGGCCCCCTGGCCCCCTGGCCCCTGGCCCCTGGCCCCTGGCCCCCGGCCCCCTGCCCCCCCCCCCCCCCCGCGGGCCCGCGCTCACGCCGCCTCGCTCTGGGCTGGTGTCCTGGTGCTGCTGCTGGTGTGCTGGTGTGCTGGTGTGCTGGGTACTGCGCCTCCGGGCTGCCGGCAGTTCTACCCGACCCGGCTGAACGCGGTGCGTGCGCGGCCCTTCACGGCCGACTTCACCCGGTCCTCGGACCGGACCATGGCCTGCCCGTCCCGGGTCCAGCGGGCGTCCATCATGCACGAGCTGCACGACGTCCCCGACGACGCCCTCGCACACAGGCGGTCCGTCGGCCCCCGCCAGACCCCTTCCCGCCCGGCCAAGGGCAGCGCAGCGAGGAACCGATGGAAGGAGGGGCAACCAGGGCAGGGTTGGCACCCGAGGGCGCCAGGAACAAGGGACGCCCCCCGGAAGAAGGCGGGCTGAAAGAGGTGTCTTGGCGCCTCCTCTGTGCCTAATCTTCTGGCTGCCCCCCGGGCAGACCCCCCGAGGCGAACTTCGGGTGGGCATGAGCCGCGAGCAGCGCAATAAGACCTGCCGGCCGGCGCCGGCCCAGGAGCGCTACTACGACTACTCGCTGGACGTGATCAAGCCCCGGGCGCCCACCACCAAGATCGCCCTCTCCCCCCTCCGCTCCCGCCTGTGACGGGGCCCTCGCCCGCCGCTTGCCCCGCCACCACCCGAGCCCTCCGGTCGGCGAGGATCCGACCCCGTCGGGGCGGCGCGGTCTCGACCCTCCCGCCTCGCTACCCCCCCCCCCCCCCCCCCCACCCCCCCACCCCCACCCCCCCCACACACACACACACATCCGAGTGGAAAAAAGAGCCCTCTCTCTTTCGTTGTCTGCTCATGTTCATTCTCCTCTCGATCATCCCCTCTCGTTCTTTCCCCCTTCGCATTCCGGCTGTGCGTTATCTTATGTTTTTTTATATTGGTGTCTCTCATGAAAAAATCGGCTGAGACGTCTTCGGCGACGGGGGTTGGGTCGGCGTTGGGGTGGTGATGGCATGAAAGAAATGAAAGACTCCGCGGCTGAATCGTCCTCTGGGTTGCCGGGGGACCCTCTGCCACAAATCTCAAGCAGCAAAACCGTCGCTACTGCACGCTCAGCCGACATCCGGCCGGCGTGTCCCTTCACGGAGCTGCCCATCTCCCCAGAGATTATCGATGGCCTCCATGCTGCGGGGTTCGTGCAGGCTTCGCCAATCCAGGCAATGGCACTGCCCCCTTGTTTAATGGGACGCGGTCCGACCTATTCGCCGATTCATTCTGACTGTTATGAAACGATCTAGATGTCATTGCGCAGGCCAAGTCCGGGACGGGGAAGACTTTGGTTTTCTCGATCGCGGCTTTAGAACACGCGTGGAAGGCCCTCAAGGCCACCCTGTCGCGGCCATTCGACGAGGCGACGAGCGACCCCCGCGTGCTGATCGTGGTCCCCACCCGCGAGGTGGCCCTGCAGGTCAGCCTCCTCCACCCCGGGGTGCTCGCCGCTGACGCGCCACTCTCCTGGCACATCACCACAGATCCACGACGTCATCCACCTGATCGGGGCGGGCCTCTTGGTGCCCCCCACGCCGGCCCCCTGCATACACTACCCCTCCGAGGCTCACAGCGGCCCCGTGGGCCCGGTCGGGGAGGAGGGGAAGGAGGAGGAGATAGGGGAGGCGGCGGGGGACGGGGACGTGGATAGGGACGGGTTCGATGAGAGAATCTTTGCGGCTCCAGCCGTGCGCTTCCGGAAGGACCAGCCGCTTCCGGACCCCCGACCGCATCACCCGGGCAGTGGCAACAGCCCGACCGTCAGCACCCCAACGAGCACCACCACGGCCACCGCCACAACAACCTCCAGCGCCAACAGCAACCGCACTACCACGGGCGCACTGTCCATCGCCTCGAGGCCCCTAGAGGCGCCCCATGGGGCCGCGCCCCCGGAGGAGGAGGGCGAGGAGGAGGGCGAGATCGTCGAAGAGCAGCCCACCGCCAGCCAAACGCCCGCCCCGTCCCCCAACCCAGCGGCGCCTGCACCATCACCGATCCCTGCCCCGTTACCGACCTCTGTCGCATCACCGGTCCCTGCCCCAGCCCCCAGTCTTGCACCAGCCCCAGCCCCAGCCCCAGCCCCAGGTGTCCTGCCATCGCAGCCCGCCGTGGCCGCGTCTCCTCGTGTGGCCCCAGCCACTCCCCTCGCCCTCAGACCCACTCAGGCTGCCCCCGTCCCTATGGGCCCCGCGGCAGGGGAGTCCCCTGGGGCTGCGGCTCAGCCGCGGCTGAAGTGCGAGGTCTTCATCGGGGGCACGCTCGGCCAGGGCGACCGGCAGCGGCTCGAGGGCTGCCACATCGTCGTCGGCACCCCCGGTCCGCACCCCCGCCGGTCCCCCCCCGCCGCTACCCTGCACCAATGGCTTTGCCCTCCCCCGCCACTGGGTTTGTGCCCCTGGCGGCTCTCACCACGCGCGCACCCCCATCTGGCAGGCCGGCTGATCCACCTGCTCCGAGCGCGGCAGCTGAGCACCCGCCGGGTGCGGCTCTTCATCCTGGACGAGGCCGACAAGCTGCTCGACGAGAACCTCCGCCCCCAGACCAGGTCCGCACCCCCCCCCCCCCCCCCCACCCCCCCACCCCGCCCTTCGGCCCCCGGGCTCCCCTCCGGATGCGGCCTCTCACCGCCCGCCCTTCTTCCTCGGATCGGTGCCGCTGCGCACTCGGGTGGTCCTGGCGGTCGCAGCCGGATCTTTGAGGAGCTGCCCCTGTTCAAGCAGGTCCTGGCCTTCTCGGCCACCTTCCCCCCGGAGGCCCTCCGGCACCTCGAAGTCTGTGCTCACCCCCCCCCCCCCCCCGCGCACTCATCACCACCCGAACACTGATCGCCCTGGGGCCTCTGGTGGTGGGGGGCAGGCCTCGATGGCGAGCCCTGTCTTCCTGAGCCTCTGCGGGGGCAGCACCTGCCTGCAGGGGGTGGCCCAGTGCTTCCACCAGTTCCCCTTCATGCCCCGCCTGGCCGCCCTGCAGCGGGCAAAGGTGGGCCTCCTCGCACAGTCCGCAAAGCCTCCTGTGACCCCCCTCCCGTCCCGGGAGCTGGTGGGACCCCCGGCAGCCTCGACGACACCTCACCTTTTCCTCGGCCCGGGCGCAGGATTCTGGACGGGTGCCCCTTCGACCAGTGCGCCGTCTTCTGCCCCACCCAGCAGTCCGCACCCCCTCCCCCCACTCCCCTCCCCGTCTCCTGACAATCATCTCCAACTGGCGCCCGGCCCCCCTCTGCCTGTCCCGTGTCCGCCTGGGCAGGGTGGACGTCCTGGCGGAGCAGCTGCGGGCGGGCGGGTGGCCCGTGTGCGGGTTGCACGGCCAGATGGAGCAGGTCGCCCGGACGGAGGCCCTGGAGGCCCTCAGGCAGCACCGCGTCCGCGTCCTGGTCGCCACCGACGTGGTCCGCCCGCCCGCCCGCCCGCCCGCCCGCCCGCCCGCCCGCCCGCCCGCCCGCCCGCTCGCCCGCTCGCCCGCCCGCCCGCCCGCCCGCCCGCCCGCCCGCCCGCCCGCCCGCCCGCCCGCCCGCCCGCCCGCCCGCCCGCCGCCTCACGGGAGCTGGGCGGTTCATGTTGGCGCTTCCTCTGCCGGCTATTTCCCTCCATGCTGCTGCTTCGCGGGCCCATGCTGCGGCATCGTCCGGGGGGGCGCCTCGCATGGCGGGCAGGCAGCGCGCGGGGTGGACGTGCCCAACGTCAACCTGGTGGTGAGCATGGACCTGCCCCACGACCCCGAGACATACCTCCACAGGGTCGGCCGGGCGGGCCGCTTGTCTGCGGACGCCTCGAGCGGCGCCGTCGGAGGCCGGGATGGGCGGCCGGGATGGGCGGCCGGGGGATGGGCGGCCGGGGGATGGGCGGCCGGGGATGGGCGGCCGGGATGGGCGGCCGGGATGGGCGGCCGGGATGGGCGGCCGGGATGGGCGGCCGGGGATGGGCGGCCGGGGGGAGGGGCGGCCGGGGAGGGGCGGCCGGGGAGGGGCGGCCGGGGGGAGGGGCGATCGGTGGGTGGGTGGCTCATGTGGCCCTTGGCTGGGGATGGTGTGGGCAGGCTCGTACGGGCTGGCCGTGACGCTGCTCAGCCACACCGAGCGGGCCGCCTTCGAGGCACTGACGACTCTCTTCGAGGCCCGGGTGGCGCCCCTGCCCGTGCCGCTGCCCCCGCCCGCCCAGTCCGCTCTGCCCGGCGCCTCCCTTCGCGCCTCCCTCCCGGCCCGGAGCCACCCGAGCTCATCTCCCGGCCCGCCCTCCCCGTGTGGCGGCCAGGATCGACGCCTTGGTCCGCTCGCTGACCGCGCCGCCACTCGACCCGTCCCTGGCCGCCTCCCTCAGGCAGCCCGCCGTAGCCACAGCCGCCGCGGCCCCGTCGGTGGTCGTCGCCGGCGCCGCGGCCCCACTGCCCGTCTCCGCCACCCCAGCACTGTCGCCTGCCTCCGCCCCACCACCATCGCCTGTTTCTGCCGCCCCACCGCCTGTTTCTGCCGGCGCCGCCCCACCGCCTGTCTCCGCAGGCGCAGCACCGCATCCTCCCTCACCGTCTTCGCCGATCTCGGCTGCGGCCCCACTCGCCCCACTCGCCCCACTCGCCCCACTCGCCCCACCGTCTTCGTTGGTCACCGTGGCCCCTCGAGGAGCAGCCCGCACCACCTGCCGGCCACTTCTCCCGGCCAGGAGGAGGCGACGCCCCAACCCCAACGGGCCCGAAGGGGCGACCGCAACCGCGCAAGGCAGGGGCGAAATCCCGGGTGGCTGGCACTGGTGTCCCTGCTGTGGGTGGTGGGTCGTCGATTGGTGACAAACAAACTCGCCGTCTTTTCAACCCAGCCCCCACCCCGATGGAAAAACAAAACGTCGGTTTGGCCGACATCGATCAAACCCTTTAAAGGTTGTAATACTGGTGCTTGGCCTCCTCAAGAGTGAGTGGCACGTAGTCGCCAGCGTGGCCGGCACAGCCAAAGGCGCGCATCTTCGATTCGACCATGTCGGTAATGGCCTCACGGGCAGGGCCGAGGTAGTCACGGGGGTCGAACTTGGTGGGGTCGTCGTGGAACACCTTACGGATGGCAGCGGTCATGGCCATACGGGAATCAGTGTCGACGTTGATCTTGCAGACACCATTGGCGATGGATGCAACAATGCTCTCCATTGGGACACCAACAGCCTCAGGCATGCGGCCGCCATAATCGTTGATCATCTTCTTGATGTCAGCGGGGACAGAGCTCGAGCCGTGCATGACCAGAGGCTTGTGGGTCCGATCGGAAATGGTCCGAACGAGATCGGTGGCCAGAACGGGGGCGCTCTTGAACTTGTAAGCGCCGTGGGAAGTGCCAATCTATCCACACGGACGTGGGTTCGGGGGAAAGTGATGTGCAAGGAAGAACAGACAGCAACAGCGAGGGCATCAACACCAGTTCGGTTGATGAATTCAACAGCCTGGTCGGGGTTGGTCAGCTGAACGTGGCCTAAAAAAATTGATCAGAAAAACTCCCCTTCGTAGTTCTCGACGGACCAGAAACATCCTCCTCAATGCCGCCAAGAGTGCCGAGCTCGGCCTCGACGGAAACGCCACGGGGGTGGGCATAGTCGCAAACCTCCTTGGTGATGCGAACGTTCTCCTCGAAGGGGAAGTGAGAGGCATCAATCATGACAGAGGTGAAGCCGAGGGCAATGGCCTCCCGAACGGTTTCGATCTTATCACCGTGGTCAAGATGGAGAACAACGGGGATGTTGGGGTTGAGCTCCACGGCGGCGAGCATGAGGTGACGAAGATAGTTCAGGTTGGTGTACTTCAGAGCACCACGACTAGAGTTATTATACAACACCAGCCATAGTCAGATACAAGGGAAATAAGGAACCGCAAAAAAAAAAAACAGGACAGACGAGGCCTGAATGATGACGGGGGAGTTGCAGCGGGCAGCGGCAGCCATAATGCCCTGGAGGCTTTCCTGGTTTGCGATACGAAGGGATGATTCGGAAAAAAGACAACAACAAGAAGGAGACCATGTTGTTCACGTTGAACGCGCCAACACCATAGCGGCCCTCACGAGCGGCCTCAAGAACTTGACGAAGAGTGGCGAAAGGCTACCGGCGAAAGGAAAAAACATGAAATGAGCCACGAACAAAAGCTTTTGCGAACCATTTCTCAGTCGATATTGGTAATACTAACCGGGGCGAGTGCGCCAGATTTCTTGACTGGGTGGCAAAACAATGAGAGTTCGGCTTCCGAATTGTTTGTTTTTGGAAAGGCCGGGTCTTTCGGCAGTTCCAATGCGCTCATGGGATCGGATATGGCCCTTCGACTCGACATAATGGTCCAACGCGCATTCCAAGACATCGTGAGGAGGCAATACACGATTCAACAAATGAGGTATGTGACGAGTAGGAAGGAGGTCTGCAGGGACGATAACTCTCAACACATTTACGTTGGGTGGGTGACATTTGGGCAGACATGGAGGCGGGGAAAGAGGGTGTGGAGAGAGAGAGAGAAAGAAAGGGGTTCTCGTGTTCCCATTTCCGGGCCCCGGTGGCTCGGTTTTCCGGAATATGGGAGGGGGACGGAGGGGGGACGTGTTGCTGGGATCAGCCAATGGCCCAGTTTTTTCGGGTGCCGAATTTCTGTGACCCCCAGAGTGAGCTACTAATTTCTCCTTGTTGTTGTGCTCCCGTGCCTCTATTCCTCCTTGTTTTGCTTTGTTGCGTCCTCGTCGAGGGGGCTATCTCAGAGGACCATCGATTGGGTCTTCTTGTTTTTTCCCCCTGCCGTTTGATCACCTTCTTTTTTCGGTGCAGGAAACCCATTGGTCCCTTCTGGTCCTTCTCTTCAACACCCCTCAAGAAGTGCTGAGGAAAACGAAGCTCCATATTTTACGGAGGTCACAGTGAGCTCCTCAAACCCGACCGACCCTTCCCATGGGTACCGAGGGGACACCCTCACTCTGCAGATCGCTGCCAATGTTGCCCTCTCCACACTGACTGCCCAGTGGGTGTTCTCGTGCAACGGCCCTCCCCAGCAGGCATCCGTGGTCAACTGGTGGCGGGGCAACGGGGACGTGGTCGATGTCGCGGGGGGTGCCACCTCCACCCCGACTGGGCTGACCTACGACCCGGGCTTTGCCGGCGGGGGCTGCTGGAGTTTCTCGGAGGCCACGCACCTGCTGGTGGTGAGCCCCAGCCGGCACATCTTCCAACAGCCGGTCGACGCGACGATGGCCTTCCTCATCCGGCCCCGCTACTTCACGGCCGAGGGGGACCTCTTCTGGACCCGGCCCGACACCGCCGACACGAACCGGTTCAATATGTACCTCAAACGGGCCACCACCTCGTTCTGCATGGACTACCGGGCACCCGATAGCGCGTTCCACCCCATCGGGTGCGCGGGGCCCCTGCCGGACAGCGTGTGGACCCAGGTGACCGTCGTCCGGACGGGGGCCCTCTACTCGTTCTTCTTCAACGGAACCGCCGTAGCGGCTTACACCGACGACAGCGCCCCCTTCCCCGACCTGCCCACCGAGTCGGGCTTCTACATCTCGGGGCCCCGGCCCGGGTTCGGCTTCACGGGGCAGCTGGGCGAGCTGCTCTTCTTCCAGGCGGCCCTCGGCCCCCTCGAGGTGCGCGACCTCTACCTGCGCACGGTCGGGGGCCTCTGCACGGCCGCCACCATGCCGGCCCCGCTGACGGTCATGGGGGCGGCCGAGTGGCGGGCCACCCTCGCCCTCACGGCCGCCATCCCGCTGGGGCCCATCGGGTTCCGCATCACCGCCGCAGCCGATGCCGGCGGCCAATCGGTCGCCTCGCTGCCCCGCAGCAGCACAACCGCCGGGGCTGTCACCGTCACGTACGGTCCGTCCCGCCGCCCACCCAAACGAAAATGGAGCGCGAAGGGGCCGCGGGCGAGGGGGAGGGCGTTCGGGCACAGACTTCCTCATCGCTCTCATGCCGGTCCGGGGGGGGCGACGCAGCGCTGGAGCCGACCCGACTGGACCTGCCCGGGGCGCCCATCCCCTTCCGCACGGAGGTGACGGCGGCCGTGGGTCTGGCGGCCCGGGTGGTGCAGGGCCTGCCCTTCGGCACGGTGCAGGTCGTGGTGACCGTGACGGCGGGGCTGCTCTCGCTGGACCCGGCCCTGGCCATGGGGGCCCTGGCGCCCGTCGACGGCTACCCGGCTGCCGACTGGGCCGCGGGGGCGGCCGCCCTGGGGTTCGCCGGCACCGAGACGGCCGTCAACGGGGCCCTGGCGGCCCTGCAATTCCGCCTGCCCGCAGGGGCCGGGTCCGCCTCGGCCGCCGTGAGCGCCTCGGGGGCCGCCTCGGGGCAGGGCACCCTGTCGGGCGGGTTCTCCTTCCTCCAGGACGACGCCTCCCCGAGCCTGTTGGCCCTCACCCTCGCCACCAGCGGCCCCAGCGGGGTGGCGGGGCCCCGGGCCGATGGCCAGTCGCCCGCGGCCATGGGGGGCGACACTGTGACGGTGACCATCGTGGTCAGCGAGCCCGTGGCGGCCCCGCTGGTGTTCATCGCCGGCCGGGCGGCCGCTGTGACGGGGGGCCCCACCGCCTGGCAGGCGGCCATCACGGTGGGCCCCGCGGACCCGGCCGGCCAGGCCCAGTTCAGCGTGGCGACCGTCTTCGACCTGGCCGGCAACCCCATGGCCGGACCCCTCACGAGCGCCACCGCGGGCCCCAGCGTCTTCAGGATCATCGGTCTGGTGACCCTCCCCTTGACGCCCCCCCCCCCCCCCCCCCCCCCCGCCAATCCGCCCTGCTCTGCGCGCCAGCTGACTCTTCCCTCTCTTCCTCTCCTCCCTTACTCTCTTTCCACACCCCACCGCCAGCTCCCGTGAGCGGCCTCAGCGAGCACCTCGCGTCCGGCCTGACGGTGGCCGGGGAGCGATACGCGGCCCTGGTGGAGGCCGTCGACCCCAACGGGGCGCCCGTGGGCTGCACCGCCGCCAACCTCGCCGACAGCCTGGCGGTGGCCTTCGGGGGGGAGACCCCCGCCGGCCTCACATGGCGCTGCGCTCAGGTCCGCCGCCGCCGCCGCCGCCGCCGCCGCCTTCAGCTACCGCACCCCCCGAGATGTCCCCCGCAGAAGCACATGCCCGCATGTCCACATGCCCACATGCCCCGCACCCTCTGTTTGGCACATCCGTACGCGTCCTGATGGGCACCCTCTGTTTGGCACATCCCTGTCCTGATGGGCACCCTCTGTTTGCACAGGGCGGCCACCGGTTGGCGCCCGTGCCGCCGACCTGGTACCACATGAACATGCTCCAGGGGGCCGCCCTGACGGTGCCTCCGGGGTCGAGGATCTACCAGTGGGTCTTCCTGGACCCGGCCGCGCCCCCGCGGATGCTCTTCATGATGCTCGAGGCGGGCGGGTGGGACCACCGGCCCTACTGGGGCCCCGACCTCATCGGGCAGGACTTCCCCTCGGACCCACCCTACGCTCGGGTGGGTGCCGGGCCGCTGCCCCCGCTGGGCCGCTGGACGCGGATCGAGGTGGCCGCCAGCCTGATGGGGCTCGAGGGGGCCACCGTTGCCGGCGTCTCCTGCGCGGCCCGGGACGGCCGGGTGGCCTACGGGGCGGTGGGGGTCCTGGGGGCCGACGGGGCGGAGACGCCCTGGTTCGAGTCGGCCTTCCCCGGGGCGGCCACCAACCTGCAGTCCGGCACCTTCTGGATGCACTGGGTCTGGCTGGGCCCGGCCAACCTGCTGGACCCCTTTGCGGGGCCCCTGCAGAGCCCCGCCGGGCCTGCGGTCTTCATGGCCACCTGGGCCCCCACACGGGCGGGCGCCTTCCCCCTGCGGCTCACCACCAACACGGGCGCCCTGCTGGGCCCTCAGAACGTCACCGTCCTGCCCGGTCCGTGCGACCACCCTTTGCCCCTGCCCCTGCTGCCTGCCCTGCCCCCGCCACACCCTTCACGCCCGTCGCTCGTCTGGGGGCTCCGGCCGCAGGTCCCATTGCGGCGGCCCAGTGCACTTCCCTGTGCCCCTCGGCGGGGGGCAGCCTGGCCGCCGGGAGCCCGGTCGCCCTGACTGTGGCGGCCTTCGACCGGTACGGCAACCCGGTCCCCTGCACAGCCGCCCTGGCCTCCGCAGGGGGATTCGGGCTGAGGTGGGACGGCGGCACGGCCGAGGGTGCGGCCAACTGGACCTGCGCCCCCGATGATGGGACCGGGGGCCAACTCTTCGTGGCTACGGCCGTGCCCCCCACGGCCGCCGGGCCGCACAGCCTGCAGGTCTTCCTGCGGGCCGACGGGGCCTCCGTGGGAGGGAGCTTCTCCGTCGCCGTCACCCCCGGTCCGTCGCCTGCAGCCACCCATCCCCCGTCCCGCCTCACGACCACACCTGGGCGCCTCGGCTGCAGGGGCGGTGAGCGGGCCCCAGAGCCGCTACCTGGCGGGCAGCGTGGCCGTGGCGGGGCAGCCCTACCCGGTCCTCGTCGCCCCCCGGGACGGGTACGGCAACCCGGTCCCCTGCACGGCCGCGGCCCTGAGCCCGGGCCCCTTCGAGGTGCTGCTGAGCGGCCAGGCACAGGCCAACCTCACCTGGCGCTGCGCCTACGGCGGCCACCGCAGCCAGCGGGCTGCGGGGCTCCACCAGCACATCCTGACGCCCCCTGCCCCCTGGACGGTGCCCGCGGGGGCCCAGCTCTTCGCGTGGGCCTTCCTGGACCCGACCGATCCCCCCACGGCCGTCCTCCTGCAGTGGCACCTGCAGGGCGGCACCTGGGTCCACCGAGCCTACTGGGGCCCCGACGTGGGCACCACCGGGGCCGTCCTGGCGGGCCCGCTGCCCCCGGCGGGCCGCTGGGTGCGGCTGAGCGTCGCCGCGGGGGCGGTGGGGCTGCCGGGCGGGACGCTGGTCGACCAGGCGGCCTTCTCGGCCTACGACGGGCGCATGGCCTGGGGCGCCGCCGGGACGGGCGGCCCCGAAGACGACGGGGCGAGCCCCAGCTGGGTGGAGGGCCCCCTGCCGGCCGGCACGACGACGCTGGCCCCGGGGGGTTTCACCGAGCCCTGGGTGACTTTGGGCCCGGCCGACCTGCTCGACCCGCTGGGCGCCGGGGCCCCCGACCCGGCCGGGGCGCCCATCTTCGTGGCCAGCTGGGCCCTGACGGTGGCGCCCCCCGAGGCCCAACTGACCGTGACCACCCCGGACGGGGAGCCGGTGGGGGGTCCCACGGCCGTGACCCTGATCGCGGGTCCGTCCCTCCCCCTCCCTCCCTGCCCTTCGGTGGCGGCACCTGCCCCCGCACATTCCACATTCCACGCTGCGCTGACACGCAGGACCCCCCGTGGCGGCGACCAGCGAGATCCTGGCGGCCGGGGAGGCGGAGGCGGGCGTCGCCTATGCTCTGGCGGTGGCCTCGCGGGACGCCTGGGGCAACTCGGCGCTCTGCGGGGCGGCGGCCTGGGCGAGCCCGCTGGAGGTTTCCCTGGACGGGCTGCCCCTGGGCGGCGCACTCAGCTGGTTCTGCATCGACGCCCCGCCCCGCCGGAGCGAGCCGGCCGCGGCGCCCCGGAGGCACCACCTGGCGTGGGATGTCCCGCTGGCGGCCGGCGGGCCCGAGGAGCGCTTCTTCGCATGGGTCTTCCTCGACCCGGCCCAGCCACCCAGCCGGCTGCAGCTTGGCTTCCAGACGGCCGACGGCTGGCGCGGGGCCGGTTGGGGCCAGTCCCTGGTCGATGGGGGGGTGGCGCCCATGGGGCCGGTGCCCCCTGCGGGCCGCTGGACGCGCCTGACCGTGCCGACCGAGGCGGTGGGGGTCAACGGGACCCTCGTCACGGCCATGAACTTCACCGCCGACGGGCGGGTCACCTGGGGCGGCCAGGGCCTGCTGCTGCCCTCGGGCCTGGAGGTGCCCCGCCAGGGCAATATCACGACGACCGACCCCGCCGCCACCGCCGAGAACACCGAAAACGCCGACAACGCCGACGGGATGACCCAGCTGGGGCCCTACAACTGGGTCGACCCGTTGGGGCCCATCCCGGCCCTGGGGCTGACCCGCTCCACCAGCCGCGCCGTCTGGGCGGCCCCCACCATTGCCGGGGCCTACCCGGTGCGGCTCGCCTTCCCCACGGGGGGCGGCGACCTGACGTGGTCCCTCACCGTCGTGGCCGGTCCGCGCCCTCCAACTCCCACCCCACCACAAACACCCCATCCCGCCATCCGGCCCAACCTCATCCCGTCGCTCTTCCCTCGCGCCCGTCTCCGCCTGGGGGGCTGCTGCTGCTGCCCAGGTGCGCCCGACGCTGGGACAAGCTCGTGGTCGCTGGTCTGCCCGGGGGGCGGGAGCAGGCTGCGGGCCGGCACGAGCTGCGCGGTGCGGGTGGCCCTGGCCGACCGGTACGGCAACCCGGTCAACTGCACGGCCGCCACCGCGGCGGGGGCTGCCGGGGGCGATACGGTGGCGGTTCGGCTGAACGGCACACAGCCCGACCCGCTCATCGGCTGGGGCTGCTCGGCCGACGGGGGCGCCCTGGTCGGCACCCTGACCCCCACCCGGGCCGGAGAGGACCTGCCCCTGACCGTCCTCCTGGCCGGGGCGCCCTGCACCCCAGGGGCCGCCCTCATCGATGTCACCCCGGGTCCGCCGCCCTCCCCCTCCCCTTCCCCCCCCCCCCCCCCCCCTCCCCCCGCCTCCCCTGCGGCACGCCGACATGGGCTTTTTCCATCCTCCGCCCCGTGGCCCTGGGGGGCGTGGCGCAGGGTCCCCCGTGGCCAACGCGAGCAGCCTGACCTTGATCGAGGGGCTGACGGTGGGCCGCCCCGGCACGGCCCGCGTCACGGTGCGCGACCCCTACGGCAACCTGGCCCCCTGCACGCCCGCTGCCCCGGCCAACTTGTCCCTCGAGCTGCTCTGGGATGGGGCCGCCGACGAGGCGGCCCTGGCCAACGCCACTTGGGGCTGCGGGGAGGGCGGCTCCTTCGTGGTGACCTTCGTGCCCGTCGCAGCCGCGGGGGCGCACCTTCTGGGGGCGGCGCTGCTCCTCGATGATGGCGGGCGTGCGGCCCTCGCCCCCGATCTGGTGACCCTCGGAGTGGGTCCGCCCTGCCCCCTCCCCATCCTCCTCCCCCTCCTCCTCCCCATCCTCCCCATCCTCCTCCCCATCCTCCCCATCATTGCCGGCGAGCCTCTTGCTCCGCCTCCTGGATGGGCATGCGCCCCGAGTCTGCGCCGTCCTGACGATGACGATGTATGGCATGATGGCTGCGCCTTCGTGGGGTGGGCGCCCAGGTGCGGCCGCGGCGCCCCGGAGCAGCGTCTCTGCGGCGGCGGCGACCACGGCGTGCGACCCCGTCACGGTGGCCATCACGGGCCGCGACCTGGCCGGCAACCCGGTCTCGTGCGCCGACCCCGCGGCGGGGACCTTCGGGCTGCTGTGGGACGGGGCCGCCCCGCCCAACGGGACCACCTGGTCGTGCGGCTCCGGATGGCCGGCCCCATTCGTGGCCGCCTTCGCCGAGCCGGTCGCCGGCACGCACAGCCTCGTCCTCACCTGCCCCGACCCGGGGCCGGCCCTCGGCGGGGGAGGCGGGGCGCAGACCGTCCTGCTCTCACCCGGTCTGCCAATGCGGCAAGATGGAGGGCGATGCACATGGTGACGATGAATGGTGAGGATGAATGGTGATGATGAATGGTGATGATGAATGGTGATGATGAATGGTGACGATGAGGATGTTTGGATGATGCCGATGCGAGTGAAGGCTGATGATGGACGGATGGCGTGCCCGATGGAAGATGCGCCTGTTTGGGGAGGGCCTCCGCCACCGGGCGCACGTGACTCTCAACCTGTGGTCGGGTCGGGTTGGGCACGGTCTCGTCTCGGATGGTCGGGTCGGGTTGGACACGGTCTCGTCTCGGATGGTTGGGGTTGGGGTTGGGGTTGCGGTCTCGCGGTGGGGCGTGCAGGACCCGCGGTGGCCTTCGAGGTTGCGGGCGTAGCCCCGGGGGCCGTGGGTGCGGGCCAGCCGATGGCCGTCCGGCTGGTGGCCCGGGACGAGCGAGGCAACCTGGTCTCCTGCCTGGACGACCCTATGGCCGCGGGCCTCCTGACGGCCCTCTGGGACGGGGCTCCCCAGGCCTCCCACTGGGCCTGCAACGGGTCGCTCTTCCAGGGGTCCCTCGATGCCCCCGCCCTGGCCGGGCCGCACACCCTGGGCCTCTGCGCGGGCGGGGCGCCCCTGGTCAACCTCACCGTCGGGGTCGTCCCCGGTCCGCGCCAGCCCACGCCCCTCCTCCCTCCACCCTCGGAGCTCCGTCTGCCGCTTTCCCGGGGATCCCGACGCTCCCTCTGACCCCCACCTCCTGACCACCTCCTGACCCCCACCTCCTGCCCTCCCAGGCTGCCCCGCGCCCGGGGGGAGCGAAGTCCTTCAGGCGACTGGGGGCGGCCCCAACGGGACGGCGGCAGCAGCCGGGGCGGCCGAGGCTGCGGTGCGGCTGGCGGACGAGCTCGGCAACGGGGTTCCCTGCACGAATGCCACCCCGGCCGCCCTGCCCCCCCTGGGCCTCTCCCTGCTGTGCGACGGGGTGCCTCTGAGCCCGCCGACCCTGTGGAGCTGCGGGGCCGACGGGACCTTCGTGGGCTCGTTCACCGCGCCCGCCGGGGCCGGCACCCACGTCATCACGGCCTCCATCGGCGGAGCGGCGCTCGGGGGCGCCCCAGCAGCCCTCCTCGTCACGGCCGGTCGGTGCGCCACCTCGCCCGCCCCGCCGCCACCGTGCCCCCCCCCCCCCCCCCCCTGTGTGTCCGCCCTCCTGCACGGCGGCGCTGCCCATCCAACTCACCGTCACTGCTGGGGCTGTGGTGGTGATGGTGGGGGGCGGATCCTGACCCTTTGCCCTGTGGCTGCTGCAGGCCCGCTGTGGGCCCCGGCCAGCAACGCGAGCCTCATCGCCAGCCCCGCCCAGCTCACGGCAGGCGTCAACACCACCGTCACCGTGCAGGCCCGGGACTCGTACGGCAACCCCGTGACATGCAGCAACGCCACCGCGGCCAGCGCCTTTCTCCTGCAGGCCTCATGCCCCGATGGCAGTGGCAGCGGCACGGCCCTGGCGGCCCAGTGGAGCTGCACGACCGGGGCGCCGGCCCTCTTCGCGGCGACCTTCGTCCCCAGCCGGGCGGGCGCCTGCACCCTGGCCGTGCTCGCCGCCCCGGCCGGGCCCCAAGTGGGACAGACCATCCCGTACACGGTCGTCCACGGTCGGTCGCGGCCCCTTCCCGTTCCTGTTGTCGACCCTGCCCGCACCTGTGCCGACCCTGGGGTTCCATCCCGCCCCCTCGCCTCCACTGTCATGCCACAGGGCCGGCCTCGCCACTGGGCAGCACCTTCGCGGCCCCGGGGGGCGCCCAGGCGGGCGAGCAGCTCGTCCTCACGGTGGCCGCCCGGGACGGGGCCGGCAACGAGGTCCCCTGCACCGACTCGACTGCCTCGGGGGCCTTCGCCCTGCTCTGGGACGGGGCCCCTCCGGTGGGGGTTGCGTGGGGCTGCGCGGGGTCGCTCTTCGAGGTCGCCTTCACGGCCACCGGGCCGGCCGGGCCGCACATCCTGACGGTCGCCACCACGCCGGCCGGGGAGCCGCTGAGCCCAAGTACCTGGGTCGTCGCGGTCAGCCCAGGTCCGCTGCACCCGCGCAGCCACACGGGGACCCGCATACCCTCATGCCACCTCTCGGGGCTGCCGCAGCTGTGATCACTGCCGGCCAGAGCAGCTTCACGGCGGCCAGCACGGGGGCGGCCTGCGGGAGCTACACGGTGCTGGTGGCCGCCCGGGACGGGCAGGGCAACCCGGTCGGCTGCACGGCCCCCACGGCCGGCTCCTTCGGGCTGCTCTGGGACGGGGCGCCCCTGGCCGTGGGCGGGCCCAACGGGCTGGCCTGGTCATGCACCCCCGGCCCCGACCCGGCGGCCCCCCTCTTCTTGGCCACCCTGCGGCCCGCTCGGGCCGGGGGGCACACCCTGGCCCCGACATACGGCGGGGTGGCCTTGGCCACGGGTCAGCCGGCCGCGGTGACTCTCGGCCCTGGTCCGTCAGCCTTCGTGCCCCAGCCTCGCCTGGCTGATTGACCGGCAGCATGCTTTTATGTTCATGTTCATATCCCGCGACCTTCCCGCCTGGGTGGTTGCTTCCGCTGCCTCGCCGCCTCGCCGCTGGCTGGCTGATGATGGCCGACCGCGCCGACCGCAGGCCCCGTTGACGCCCTCGCGAGCGGCCTGGCGGTGGCCAACCGCACCGAGGCGGGGCGGCCCCTCGCGGCCCTCGTCACCGCCCGGGACGCCTGTGGCAACGTGGTCGCCTGCCCCACAGGGGCGGCCGGCCTGGTGCTGCTCTGGGACGGGGCCGCCACCAGCCCCGCCGCCAGCTGGGCCTGCGCCGGCCCGGCCTTCGGGGGCTCCCTCACGCCCACCGCGGCCGGGCTGCACGCCCTGGGCGTCACCCTGGGGGCGGGCGGGCCGCTGGTCGGCGGGGAGGCCGCTCGCGTGACCGTCAGCCCCGGTCCGTCCGCGCCCTGCGCCCTCCCTCAACAGCGCAGCCCAGGCGTTCGGCGGCCTCCGCCGATGCCCTGTGCTCAGATCCCGTGCCCGACCGTCCCTGTTGCTGCTGTTGGTGGTGGGTGTGTGGTGTGCGCAGGGGCCATCACGGCTGGGTCGAGCGCCTTCGCGGTCTCGAGCCGGGCCGTCGGGGCGGGGGACCTGCTGGCCCTCACCCTGGCCGCCCGCGACGCCTACGGCAACCCGGTCCCCTGCACGGGCCCCACGGCGGCCCTGGCCTTCGCCCTGCTGTGGGACGGGGTCGCCCTCGGGGCCGCCGATGACGGGTCGGGGGCCGGGATGGCCGGCTGGAGCTGCGAGGCGGGCCTCTTCGCGGCCGCCCTGCGACCCACCAGCCCCGGGGCGCACACCCTCGCCCCGCGCTGCGGGGGCCTCGCCGTCGGGAGCGGCGGGCCGGCCGTCGTCACGGTCACCACGGGTCCGTCCGCCGCGCCTGCCCCCGCGTGCCTCAGCCCCCGCGTGCTGGCCTCTGCGCCTTCGCATGCTGGCTGACCTCGCTGCTGCCCGCCGGGCACGCGCCTTCTTGTGGGCGCAGGGGCCGCCGATCCGGGCCGGAGCGAGGTCGCCGCCCCCAGCCGGGGCACGGTTGGCGTGCCCTACACGGTGACCCTGACGGCACGCGACCCGTGGGGCAACCCGATCCCCTGCACGGCCGCCACGGCCAACGACACCTTCGCCCTGCAGTGGGACGGGGCCCCCATGGCCGCCGGGACCGCGGGCGGACGCCAGCTGATGTGGAGCTGCACGGCGGACAGCCCGGCCCAGTTCGTGGCCACCTTCACGCCCGGCCCGGGGGATGCGGGCAACCACACGATCGCCGCCCTGACCGAGACGGGGCTGCTCCTGCCCGCCCGGGTGGTCTCCACCTTCGACATCCTCGTCACCGGTCCGTCCGCCCCCCCCCCCCCCCCCCCCCACACACACACACACACGCACAGACACACATGCTCGCAACCGCCGCCCCAACACATCGGCCTCATCCCTCCACGATGGATGGCGCTGGGTCTTCTTCATGGCCGGGTTCCCATTTCCACGTCCGCTGCTGGGGCTGGGGCTGGGGCTGGGGCTGGGGCTGGTGCTGCGCTGCTGGGCGTCGGCAGGGCGGCCCTGCGGGGGCCTGAGCAGCTTCGCGGCCCCCAACCGGACGGCGGCTGGGGCGCAGCTTGTGGTGGTCGTGACGGCCCGGGACGCGACCGGCCAGCGGGTCCCCTGCACCGCCGCCGCTGCCGCCGAGGACTTCACGCTGCTCTGGGGCGCCATCGGGGGGGCCGCCCCATCTGTGCCGGGCGACCTGGCCTGGTCCTGCAGCAGCGCCCCCGCCAACGGGACGGCCCCCGGCGAGGGAACCGCCGACTTCGTGGGCGCCTTCGCCCCGCCCTCTGCGGGCCTCTTCGCATTGAGCCCACGAGCCGCCGCCGACGGGGCCCCCCTGCCGGGCGGGCCGGCCAATGTGACCGTCACGGCCCCCGTGATCAGCCCGCCTCGGTGCGGCCTGGCCACCAGCAGCACCACCACGGCCGGGGCGGCCTTCCGGGTCATCGTGACGGCCCGCGATGGGGGCGGGGCCGCGGTCCCCTGCACGGACCCCACCGCCGCCACGACCTTCCGGCTGCTCTGGGACGGGGCATCCCCGGCCGGCCTCCGGTGGGCCTGCACGGGCGACAGCCCCGCCCGGTTCGAGGGCCTCCTCGCCCCGACGGCAGCCGGGGCCCACGCCCTGGCCCTGACATACGCCGGGACGCCCGTCGGGCCCCTCGCGGCCCCCGCCAATGTCACCGTCACCCCAGGTCGGACCCCAGCTCCCCTTCCTTCCTCCCTCCCTCCCTCCCTTCCTCCCTCCCTCCTCTCCTTTGGCCTTCATCTTCCTTCACCTTCGTGCCACTGCCACTGCCACTGCCACTGCCACTGTTGGGGTTGGGTTGGGGATGCAGCCGCCATCGCTGGGGGCCAGTGCAGCTTCGTCGCCCCCGAGAGGACGACCGCCGACGCCCCGCTGGCCGTGACCGTCGCCGCCCGGGACGCCTACCGCAACCCTGTCCCGTGCCCACCCGCCGCGGCCGCCGGGGTCTTCGGCCTCGGCTGGGACGGCGCCGCGCCGGCAGATATGACCTGGTCCTGCGCCGGGGCGGCCTTCCTGTGTCGGTTCCCCACCCCCCGGGCCGGGGCCCACGTGCTCCTCCTCACGGGCCCCCAGCCGGCCACCGCCCTGCCCGGTGCCCCCCAGGGCGTCACCGTCAGCCACGGTCCGCCTCCCCTGTGCCCTCCACCCACTTCGCGTCAAGTGGCTGCGCTCCCCTTCCAGGCTGCCCCAACCCTGCCGCCCTCCTCATGCATCATGCTGGTCGCCGTCGGGCATGGGGGGGGCGGTGGGCTGGACGCAGGTGCGATCGCCCCCGGCCAGTGCGTCCTGACGGCCCCCGCCCGGGCGCTGGGCGGGCAGCCCCTCGAGGCCTCCATCGCGGCCCGGGATCGCTACGGCAACCCCGTCCCGTGCGGGGACCCCGACGCGCCCCCGGGGGCCACCTTCGGGCTCCTCTGGGACGGGGCCGCCCCCCCGGGGGCCCTGACCTGGTCCTGCCTGGCCGACAGCTTCGTGGGAGCCTTCGCGCCCCGGCTGGCCGGCCTGCACGTCCTGGCGGCATGGCGGCCGGCGGCCCAAGCGGGCGCCTCGGCATCCGTCGTCGTCACGGCCGGTCCGTCCCCACCGGCCCGCCCCATGAATATGCCGCAACGTGAGCCTGGAGGATGGTGGGGGGCTGGGGCATGCGGCGGCTGCTCCCGTCGCCACCTCATCACTATCGCCTCCCATCGCCCACCCGCCCACCCGTCACGGCAGTTGCCTCGGCCGCGGGCAGCTCGCTGGCTGCCGTCAGCCCGCCGGTGGCCACCCGGGGGCAGGCCCTGACCGTGACCCTGACCACCCGCGACGCCGCCGGGGCGGCCATCCCCTGCCCCTACGCGGACCCCTCGATGCCGCTCGAGCTGCTCTGGAACGGCACCGCGCCCGCTGACCTGCAGTGGTCCTGCCGGGCCGGGGCCAACGGGACGGCCGCCCTCTACGTGGCCACCTTCACGGCCACGGGGCCGCCCGGCAACTACTCGCTCGACGTGCAGCAGCCCGTCAACGGGTCCCTCGACATCCGCTACGGGGGCGTCTCCATCGGGGGCCTGCCCACCTCGGTGCCCGTCGTCGCCGGTCCGCCCGCTGCCCTCGCCGCAACCCCCGCGTCCCCCCATCGGCATCGACCATCATCATCCAGATCATCATCCAGATCATCACCGCCATCATCATCATCATCACCACCACCGCCACCACCACCATCGTCATCACACCGACATTGATTTGGGCTGGTGGTCGGTCGGCACCAGATGTGGATGGCCCGACGGTCCTGCGGGCGACCCTGACCAGCAGCAACGCGTGGGACGGGGCCCGGGCGCGGCTGGGGGACACCCTGCGGGCGGTCATCGAGGCGAGCGAGCCCCTGCGGGCGGCCTGGCTGCTGGTCGGCGGCCAGCCCGTCAACGCCAGCTGCCTGCTGGGCTGCGGGGAGGGCGTGGGCGGCGTCGGCGGCGGCGGCGGCGGCGGCGCGGGAGGGCCCCAGTGGTGGCAGGCCGCCCGGCCGGTGAGCGGGGCCGACTGCGCGGCCCGGGAGGGTCCGCTGGGGCTGGCCCTGGGCGGGGCCGAGGACCTGGCGGGCAACCCCATGGCCGCGGCCGGGGGCCCGACCGGGGCGGCCCTGGCGGGGCCGGGGACGGTGGTGCTGCTGGACTGCACGGCGCCCGCCCTGGTGGGGGTGACCCTGGCCAGCACGGACCCGCTGGGGCGGGTGGCCCAGCCGGGCGACGCGGTGGCCCTGCGCCTGACGGCCTCGGAGCCCCTCCGGCCGGCCTCGGTGCGGGTCACCATCGGGGGCCACCCCCTCAACGCCACCCTCGTCGGCCTGGACGGGGCCGGCCGCCCCACCTACGAGGCCCGCTACCCGCTGACGGGCGCCGACCCGCTGGGGCCGGTGGGGTTTGTGGTGGTCGGGATGGCCGACCTGGCCGGCAATGAGCTGGCTGCCCCCGTCAGCGGGGCCACGGCCGGGCCCTCGGTGATCTACTTCGGTCCGCCTCCAGCCGGCCGCCCCTTTCCCCCGCTTCCCCCACAATCCGCCTCCTCGCGTGCCCGTCCTGCCGCCTTCTCACGCGCCCGGGGGCTGGGTGGTCTCCAGGGAGCAACTGCACGCAGGACGCGGACTGCACCCCCGAGGGGGCCGCCCTCAACGGGAGCTGCCTGGCCGCCCAGCCGGCGGGCCCCACGGGGCTGGTGGTCTTCGGGTGCCGCTGCCCCCCGGGCCGCTCGGGCCCTCGATGCGCAGCCATCCGTCCGCACAGGCACAGGCACAGGCACAGGCACAGGCACAGGCACACGCAGGCACGGGCACAGGCGCGGGCCTGCTCGGCGCGTTATGCGTGCTCACCCCCCGCTGTGCCACCACGCAGCTCACAATGCGCGTCTTTTGTCTTGTGCGGGCTGCTGCCGGGGCCCCAGTGGGCGACTGCACGGGGGACGGGGACTGCCTCCACGGCGGCGCCTGCACGGGCGACGCCCCGGCCACACGTTGCCGCTGCCCCGAGGGCTGGACCGGCCCCCTGTGCGCAGCCCCCGGTCCGCGGCCGCCGCCTCCCACGCTGCTCCCATTCGATGCGCCATCCCCCTTCCCCCTCACTCCCCCCTCACTCCCCGCATGCGCTTCTGTGATGATCATCGCCTCCCTCCCTCCTTCTGGTGTCGTGGCTGCTGTCCGGGGCCCAGTCGCCGTCACGCGCTACTGCGCCGCCGATGCCGACTGCCAGGCCGACGGGGACCCGGGCGCTCGCTGCCTGGCCGCCACGGGGGGCGGCACGGCCCGGGTGTGGAACTGCAACTGCAGCAGCCCCGCCCAGGCCCAGGCCGCCCCCTCGGGGACCGTCCGGTGCGCGGCGCCCCCCACGCAGACCCAGCGGGTGCCCTGGGTGGGCTGGGTGGCCGGCCCGGTGGGGACGCTGCTGCTGGGGGCGCTCGCCTTCCTCCTCGTCCTTTTCCTGCTGCGCCGCAGGCGGCGCCGGGAGGAGGAGGCAGACAAGGAGAAGGACAAAGAACTGCGACCCGGCTGCGGGGACGGCAAGGCCACCGGGGGCATGGTGCTCACGGCCCACAACCCGCTGGCCGCCTGGGGCCAACCCGACCCGGACGGCTCGGCCTCGTCAGGCCCCTCGGCCGGCACGTGGGGCGGCGAGGGCGCCAGGGGGCCGGACAAGGTGCCCCCGCCCCCGCCCTTCTTCGCCACCCCGACCCCCGCCCCCACCCCCGCCCCGGCTGCCCCCGCCCCGGCTGCCCCCGCGACCCCGACCCGCTCCCCATCGAGGCCCCCGCCAAGCAAGCACGAGTCGGTTGAGGTTGAGCCGCTCCAGCTGGCCGACGGGCAGCCCGGCGCCGGTCATGAGGAGGATGCCGATGCCCGTCCCAGTCCTGCTGCCGCGCTCCTCGGGCAGGCGGCCAGCCCCGCGGGCGACCTCACCCTGGCCGAGCTGCTCCGGGTCACGCTGGCGGCCCCGGCTGCCCCGGGCGGCGAGGTTGAGGCGGCCCTGCTCGCCCCCGCCCCTCACACGGCTGCGAGGCGGTCCCGGTCGGGCGGCCCGCTGGAGATGCTGCCCGGGGGCGATGGCGATGGCGATGATGATGGCCCACTCGCCTTCCTCGCCGCCACCCACCGGTCGCGCCGGCCCCCTGGTGGCCGACCGCAGCGCCCCCGGCCCGCCCGGCTGCTGCTGGGGAGCGCCATGAGCGCCATGAGGGGCATGAGGGGCGGCACGGACACGCCCACGCCATCCGGGGAGGGGGCCGCCCCCAGCCGGCTCTCCTCATGGGCGGCCGCTTCGCTCGGCTCGGCCCCCACCCCAACGCACAGTCCGCCCCCGCCCCCGCCCCCAGGGTCGCCCCCCCATCGTCCGCGGCCTGTCCGGCCGGCCCTGCTGCTTGGCCGGCTGAGCCCCGGCCCCAGCAGCAGCCCGGCCCTGGCACTGGTGCTCGCACCGGCGGGTGGGGAGGCCCCCGCGGCCCCTGGGCTGCCCCTGGGCGCGGCCCTGGCCATGGCCGAGGCGGGCGCCACCCCGCCGCCCCTCGCCGGCTCGCCCCTGCTGCCGCTGGGCCACCCGGCCCCCACGGCCCCACTGGGCAGCGTTGGGCCTGCCTGACGCACCCCTCCCTTACATCCTCTTCCCGACATGTCACCCATATTTGGCGGCATTCGTTCAATAGTGGTCGGCGTGTCTCTGTTTCTGCCAGTGTCGTGCCCGCCGTGCCCGTGCGGGCAGCTCGTCCTCCTCGGCCGTTTGTTGGCGGTCTTGAGGTGGTGGGCTTTTATCTTCCCTCCCCCCATCCCTCTCCCCGATCCCCTCCCCCCATCCCTCTTCCCCCATCCCCTTCCCCATCCTCTTCCCCCATCCCCTTCCCCATCCTCTTCCCCCATCCCCTTCCCCATCCTCTTCCCTCCTGAGGATTTCGAATTTTCGTTTTTTTTCTTTTTGGGGTCCGCGAAGTTTGAGATCGGCCCAAGAATATCACGAGATCGGTGTCCCGCCGTCGCACCCGGGGTGGGGGCGGCTGGACAACTGGGCCCCCACGACTGGCGAGGCCACACGAGGTGGGGTTGGGGCCGATGAACGAGGGCCACGCGTCTGCCCCGCCGCGCCGCCACGAGAGAAGCCAGAGAAACACCAACAACAACACAAACACCAACGACAACGACAACGACAACGACAACGACAACGACAACGACAACGACAACGACAACGACAACGACAACGACAACGACAACGACAACGACAACGACAACGACAACGACAACGACAACGACAACGACAACGACAACGACAACGACAACGACAACGACAACGACAACGACAACGACATCGACATCGACAACGACATCGACAGAACGGAAGCCGCAAGGGCTCCCCTTGTCCGGCGGCTCCTGGCGAGGAGGCAAACGAGACGAAGAGGCAGGGAGGGAGCGGGCTGGCGGGGGGCTGGTAGGGGGAATGGGAATGGGAATGGGAATGGGAATGGGAATGGGAATGGGAATGGGAATGGGAATGGGAATGGGAATGGGAATGGGAAGGCGTGTTCACCAGTTGGGGCTGCCGGGCTGTGAGGCCGGGGCAGCGAGGGCGAGGGGAGGCGCCAGGGCCGGGGGCGAGGCGGAGGGCCGGGGCGACACGAGGCGCGAGGAGGCGGCGAGGCCTGGGGGCCGCCCACGGCGCGGCCGCCCCGCGGGTGGGGCGGGTGGGGGCCGAGCGGCCTGGCCGCCAAGGACCGCCGCTCGCAGCAGATCAACTCCGGGAGGAGGCGCGGCCGAGGCCGAGGGCAGCAGGTCGGCCGCGGGCGGGGAGGGCGCCGGGGACGCCCTGGGCGTGGGCGTGGGCGTGGGCGTGGGCGTGGGCGTGGGCGTGGGCGAGGCCATGAGGGGCGACTGCTGGGGTGGTGGGGCTGCCCCTGCCTCGGCTGCCATTGCCGAGGGGGACACCGGGGCGGTCGTGACCGGGGTCGTGGCTGGGCTGGAGGCTGGGCTGGGGGACGGGGTGGGGGTGGCAGATGTGGGGCCCCCCATGAGGGGCAGCGCGCTCGCGGTGGGGCTGCTCGAGGGGCTGACGGGCGTGGAGGCCCCCGTCCCCATCAGGCTGGCGAAGGCTCCCTCGTCCCAGGCGGGGGCCGCCCTGGGGTCCGCGGCCCAGGCCTCCAGCGGGACCGGCCGAGCGGCGGCAGCGGCATCGGTGCCCAGCGGGTTGGCCGCCACCAGGGCCTGCACGCACGCACGCACGCACGCAGGTGAGGCCCACCAACCCAGGGAGGGAGGCCAGGAATGAGGCGCGCTGGCCGACCGAACTCCAGACTGGATTGGCATGCTGTGTGTGTGTGTGTGTGTGGGGGGGGGGGGGAGGGATGCGGATGCCGGACGCCCATCTCCGTCCAGCTGCTGCTGCCCGCGGGCGGCCCGGGCTGCTGCCCCGCGCCCTTCCTGCGCCCGCCATCGCCATCGCCCCTGCGGCGCCTCCGCCTGAGCAGCAGCACAATCAGGACGAGCAGGCCGGCCAGGGCCAGGCTGCCCAGCGGGGCGGCCAGGTAGACGGGCCACAGGGCGCTGCTGCTGACCACGGGGCCCGGGCACCCGGCCAGGGGGCCGTCGCTGGCCCGTCCGGTGGCGTTGGCCGAGCAGCGGCACGACCAGACCAGCCCCGTGGCCGCCCCGGTCTCGGTCTCGGTGGGCAGGCAGCGGGCGCCCGGGTCCCCGTCGACCTGGCAGTCGGCATCGGCGGCGCAGTAGCGCGTCACTGCACCAGCAGCAGTCCCCACGGGAGTGTCCGTCAGATATGCTCTGGATGACGAGGTGAACTTGCCCCCCGGCTGGAGGGAGCCCACCACACATCCGGGCGTCGTTTGCACGTCTGGACATGCCGCGAATGCCTTCCTCCGACGGCATCTCTGGCCGGGGCCGGGGGAGGGCGGCGGCAGACCGGGGGTGGCACAGAGGGGCCCGGCCCACTGGTCGGGGCAGGCGCAGGTCTTGGCGGGGGCAGTGCCCTGGCAGGTGCCGTGGAGGCAGTCCCCGTCCCGGGCGCAGGCCCCCTCTGCAGGCAGGCATGGGTGGGTTATGAGGGCGGCATGGGGGATGGTGGGGGTGGCATGACGAAGGGTGGGGGTGCCATGGCGTGGGGCTGCCGGACCGGCCAGCTGGCAGTGGGCACCCGAGGCACCCGCCGGGCAGCGGCAGCCGAAGAGCACCGCCGCGGGCTCGCTGGCCTGGACGCAGGTCCCGTTGGCACAGTCGCCGTCCAGGGTGCAGTTGCTCCCTAGGGGCGGCGAGGCGGTTCGTGTGGCGGTGATGATGGCGCGATGAGGCAGGGGCACGGTGACGGGCTGGCTGGCTGGGCGGGGGGCGGACCGAAGTAGATCACCGAGGGCCCGGCCGTGGCGCCGGTGATGGGCCCGGCCATGGGGTTGCCGGCCAGGTCGGCCATCCCGACCACCACGAACCCCACCGGCCCCAGCGGGTCGGCGCCCGTCAGCGGGTAGCGGGCCTCGTAGGTGGGGCGGCCGGCCCCGTCCAGGCCGACGAGGGTGGCGTTGAGGGGGTGGCCCCCGATGGTGACCCACACCGAGGCCGGCCGGAGGGGCTCCGAGGCCGTCAGGCGCAGGGCCACCGCGTCGCCCGGCTGGGCCACCCGCCCCAGCGGGTCCGTGCTGGCCAGGGTCACCCCCACCAGGGCGGGCGCCGTGCAGTCCAGCAGCACCACCGTCCCCGGCCCCGCCAGGGCCGCCCCGGTCGGGCCCCCGGCCGCGGCCATGGGGTTGCCCGCCAGGTCCTCGGCCCCGCCCAGGGCCAGCCCCAGCGGACCCTCCCGGGCCGCGCAGTCGGCCCCGCTCACCGGCCGGGCGGCCTGCCACCACTGGGGCCCACCCGCGACCCCCGCGCCGCCGCAGCCGCCGCCGCCCACGCCCTCCTGGCAGCCCAGCAGGCAGCTGGCGTTGACGGGCTGGCCGCCGACCAGCAGCCAGGCCGCCCGCAGGGGCTCGCTCGCCTCGATGACCGCCCGCAGGGTGTCCCCCAGCCGCGCCCGGGCCCCGTCCCACGCGTTGCTGCTGGTCAGGGTCGCCCGCAGGACCGTCGGGCCCACGACATCTGGTGCCGGCAAGGAAGAGGTGGTCAGGGTTGCGGGTTTGGGGTCGGATTTGGGGTCGGGTTTGGGGTCGGGTTTGGGGTCGGGTTTGAGGTCGGGTTCGGAGGCGGACCAGTGACGTTGACGGGGCGTGGGCCCTGGGCCAGCGGGGCCCCTGAGGGCAGCAGGGCGAGCCGCACCTCGTAGGATCCCACCTCCGTGGCCGCGAAGGCCCCCGCGAAGGACCCGTTGCCCGCGCAGGCCCACTCGAGCCCGGCTGGGCTGCTGCCGCCGCCGGGGTCGCCCAGGCCGCTCCAGAGCAGGCCGAAGGTGGTGTCGGCGGTGGCGTTGGTGCACGGGATGGCGTTCCCGTAGGCGTCCCGGGCCGCGGCCAGGACGAGCAGCCGGGTCCCGTTGGCGAGGGCCCCCGGGGCGGCAAAGCTGCTCTGGCTCGCGTCGGGCGGGGCTGGCGGGGGAAGAGAGGGGCATCGCATCGCATCACCAACCGGGTGGGGACTCGTCAGGCGGGGCGCGCGGGGCGGGGTGGCGGCGCGGGGTGGCGGACCGGGCACGACGGTCACGGGCGAGGTGCCGCCACTGGCCAGCGGAGCGCCGGCTTGGGTGGGCCTCAGGGCGTGGGCCCCGGCCCGGGTGGGGGTTGTCGTCCCCAGGTAGAGGCCCCCCGAGCACGACCAGGCCACCCCGCCGCCGGGGCGCCGTCCCACAGCAGCCCGAAGCCGGCCGTGGACGCGGCGGGGTCGCTGGCGCAGGGGATCGCATTCCCAAAGGCGTCCCGGGCCTCGATGGCCACCCGGCAGGCGGCCCCGGCCACCAGCAGCCCCTGGGGGCCCCAGGCGACGCTGCTCTGGGTGGCCGACGCGGGGCCTGATGGCGGTGGGGTGGCCGTGAGGTGAGAGACCGGCAAAACCACTTAATGAGGAGCTACCGCATGCTAGCCAGGTGGGGCGGGGGGGGGGGGGGGGGGGCGGACCGGGCGTGACGGCAATGGTGATTGCGTCCGTGAGCAGGGCCGCCCCGGGGTCGGCGTTCCCCGGGCCCTCGGCAGCAGCTGCGGCTGCGGCCAGGACCCGCACGGCCCGGGTGCCCGCACGGGTCAGGGGCCACCGGGCCTCGAAGGTGCCCTCCCCATCGGGGACGCAGGCCCAGGACAGCCCCGCGGGGGCCGCTCCCGTGTCGTTCCAGAGAACGGCGAAGGGCGCCGCGGAGGGGGCGAGAGCCCCCGGCTGGGCAGCCGCCGCCGCCCCGTCGGAGGAAGGAGAATGGGACGCGCAGGGCAGCGGGACCCCCGTCGCATCGGCAGCCCGCAGTCGCAGTGTGAAGTTGGCCCCGGCCGCGTAGGTCCAGCCCAGGGTCGCGTCTGTCCCAACGCGGAGCCGCCCCAGCGTCAGCCGAGCGGGCGGGATTCACAACCCGGGGCGGCACTCCTCCCCGGTGGAGGACCGGAGGGGCGGGCGGGGAGCAGGCAGGGACGGACCGGGGCTGGGGGGGGCCCCGTAGCGGGTGCGGGTGGCCTCGTACCAGGCCGCGATGGCGGCGGGGCTCTGCTCGCCCGCGATGAGGGCCACCTCCCAGAAGGCCCCGTGGGTGTGTGTGGCCGGGGCGGCCGAGGGTCCCTGGCCCTGGTCGAGCAGCCCCGCACGGCCCAGGGCTCGATGCCGGACTGGCCCGAGCCCACGGGGCGCCCGTTGACGAAATATGCCTCCCCCGAGGCGCTCCCGACGACGGTCAGGAGCAGCGGCGCCCCCAGGGCCCCGCCCCAGCTGCCCACGGGCTCCCCGGCCAGGTCGGTCATGGCCCCGTCCCGGCCCAGGGCCACCGCGAAGGAGAGCCCGCCCGCCGCATCGACCATCGTGTGCAGCAGGAAGGCTGTCCCCGGGGCGGGCAGGCTCAGCACGGCAAACCTGCGGACCGCACCCCCAGCCCCAGCCAGGATCCGCCCCCCCAGCCAGGAAACAGGATGATGAAAACCACCGCACGTCGCGCCGAGGCGGGCAGGGCGGGGGGGCAGACCAAGTGTGGATGGTCCATGCCCCGGCCGTGGCGGCGGCCTGGCGGAGGGCCGCTGCGGGCAGGGTGATGAAGGCGTCCGTCTGCTGGGGGGGCGTCATGTAGCCCCCGCCGTTGCGCCTGTGGGGCCGCACGAGGGCCGTCAGGTTGGCCCCGTAGGCCGGGTCGCCGCCCGGCGCCTCGTTGGGCCACTGGGCCGCCGTGCCCGTGGGGGCCCTCGGGTGGGCCAGATGGAAGAGCCCCCCTGGGAGGGGCGCCGGGGCGGGGCCGCTGAACGAGCACCGCCCGGCGGAGACCGGGCCTGCAGCCGAGGGGTGGGCGGGGTGGGGTGATGAGCACGGGGCAGTGGTGGCGAGGCGGAGGGGGGCGGACCAGGGGCCGCCGTGAATGCGAGCCGGGGCCCGGCGAGGGGGCTGCTGTCGGGTGCGGGCAGGCCGCCCGCCAGCAGGAGCAGCTCCACCGGGCCGGCCTCGTCCACCACGAAGGAGGCCACGAAGAGCGGCCCCACCTCGTCGTCAGCGGCCTCATCCCCGTCTGCATCGCCCGCGCCCGGGGCAGGGGCGGGCCGGGAGCAGGCCCACTGGAGGCTGCCGGGGGGCGCCAGGGTGTGGCTCCAGGCCAGGGCCACCGGGAGCGCGGGGGCGGCCAGGCCCCAGGCCGTGCAGGGGATCGGGTTCCCGAACCCGTCGGCCGCCAGGACGGTCAGCTGGTAGGGCGCACCCGCCGTGACGCTCCCGTTCAGCACCGCTGGGGCCCCCCGCCAGAAGAGGGCCGACCAGGAAGACGCGGTCAAGACAATTTGGCTCCGATTGGGGCCGGGGACGTGGCGTGGCGTGGCGTGGCGTGGCGTGGCGTGGCGTGGCGGGGCGGGGCGGGGGCGTGGCAGACCGGGTGCGGGGGCCATGCCGTAGCGGGCGCGGGTGGCCTCGAAGAAGGTCGCCACCTGGTCGGCGGTCTGCGGGTCCGGGTAGAGGTCCACCTGGAACCAGCTCCCTGGGACGAGGGGGAATGGAGGGGGGGAAACTCGTGTCCGCGGGGTCGAGCAGCCCAGCCCATCCCGGGTTGAGGAGCCCCATTCCAGGGCGGAGCAGGCGAGGGGGGGGAGGGGGGGGAGGAGCAGGCGCGGGGGGTGAGTCAGACCGGGGGCCGTCTGGGCCGGGTCGTAGGCGCCCTTGACGATGTCCTGGTCCTGGTCGAGCACCCAGCCGGCGACGGTGCGGGTGTCGTATACCGGCTCCAGGGTTAGGGTGGCCGCCAGGCGGCCGTCTTTGTACTGCCGGAAGAAGGTCGCGTTCTCGCGGACCACAGTCGACAGGAAGGGCACGCTCAGGGCAAACGGGGGGCGACCGCCTGGTCGGCCGGGGGGGCGGATCATCGTGGAGCGGAAGGGGAGGGAGGGGGCGGCGGTGAGTCGGTGGCAGGTGATTGGCGGCCGCGGGCAGATTGTGAGGCCGTGAGGCCGTGGCCACGTGGCCGGGGAGGCCGCGGCGACCTGTGCGGATGGTGGCCAGCAGGGCGAAGGTGCCCCCGGAGGCCCCCATGAAGAGGGCGTTGTCCATGTCGGGCCGGGCCATCGAGTGGAAGACCCCGTTGGGCGGGTCGACGGGCAGGTCCATCCAGGTGTGCAGCGTCCACCGGTCGCCGGCCGGCAGGGCCTGCAGGGCCGCTTCGGGCATCTCCACCCAGTTGGCCACCTGGTTGCCGGGCGTCACGTAGCCGCCCCCGTAGCGGCCCGTCCGCACGACGGGGCTCCCGTGGAGGGTGGCGTTGAACCCGTGGCCGGTGGCGTCCCGCCAGGTGGCGTTGCCCGTGGGGCGGTGCAGCCCCAGCAGCGGCGTGCCCAGCGAGGCCGGCAGGGCGCCGCGCGGGTCGGGGCCCGTGCCGGGCCACCAGGCGCTCTGGGGCCCCGCGGGGGGCCCTGCAGTGAGGGGGGGAGTGGGGTGGGCAGCGAGGGGCGGTCAGGGCGCAGCATGGAGATCGGGATGGGGATGGAGATCGGATGGGATGTTGACGGAGATCGGGATGGAGATCGGGATGGGGAGGGGGAGGGGGAGGGGGATCGGTGGATGTTGATGGAGATCGGTGGATGGGAAGATCGGGTGGGATGCTGATGGGGATCGGGGATGGGGGCGGGGATCATGACCCGGATCTGTGTCGAGCATGCGTGGGGGGGTCGGGGGAGTGATGGCGCGGTCGGGCAGGGCCCGCGGACCCTGGGTCACGGTCAGGGCGGCTGCCCCGGGGAGCCTGGTCCCGTCGAGGGCGGCCACGGTCACGGTCCAGCTGCCGGCGATGCGGGGGATCCACCGGCCCATGAAGAGGGCCGCCCCGCCCACCGTGCCCGGGTCGGCCGCGAAGGGGGCTGGCTCGGCGTAGCGCTCGGGGCCGAAGAAGTCCCACGGGTCGTCGGCGACCCCGGTCTGGGCGGCCCCGCTGGGCAGCTGGCCCGCGAACCAGGGCATCTCGGTCCCGTCGGCCCGCAGGAGGCCCGTCGCCCCCCAGGCCGCCCGGCCCCCGAAGAGCGTGAAGGCGACCCCCGTCACCACCGTCCCGTTGGTCAGGCCCACCGCCGCGGCAGGTACCACGAGGCGCGTCTGGGCAGCAACAGAGCCGGGGGGTGCGATGAGGCGGAGTGTGAGTCTCTCTGCTCAGTCAGTCAGTCTGGGGGGATGGGCTGCCTGGGCTGGCGGGGATGCCCGGCGGACGGACCCAGACGCCGGCTGGGGGCAGAGGGCCTGCGCGCCACAGCGAGGCGGTCCCTTCGACGGCGCCCGTGATCTGGCCGGTGATGCAGCAGGGGGGGGGGGGGGGGGGGGGAGGCACAGGTGAACCGTTGAGGTCGGAGGGTGGGTGCGGCAAGGCGCGGCGGCGGATGCAGGGCGGCGGGGCGGTGAGGCAGGGCGGTCGCGGACATTGCAGAGCTGGGTGCCCCAGTATGCCCGGTGTGCCCATCCGGCGGGGGATTGCCACCCGAGCATCACCTCCCGGGGCCCGTCCGCCGGGTCGGTGAAGACCCACCCGTAGAGCCCGTCGGCGGCCCCGAGGGCGGCCATGGGGCTGCCCGGGTCCTCCACCTGGTGGCCGTGCTGCCCGGGCCGGCTCAGCGAGCGGTGGCCCCCCGTGGCGCAGCTCCAGGTCAGGTTGGCCTGCGCCCGGCCCCTCACATGGGGCGGAGCTGTGAGTTAGCGGCCCCCCAGGACGGGCGGGCGGTGCCTGTGCAGGAGCGGAGGCCAGGCGGGGCTGGGCTGGGCTGGGCTTGGCTGGGCTGGGCTGGGCTGGGCTGCGGACGGGGTGGTCGGTGTTCCAGTAGACCCCGAAGGGTGTCCCGGCGTATGCGGGCAGGCAGCCCACCGGAGCCCCGCCCGCATCGGCGGCCCTGACGAGGGCCCATGCCGTCCCGCCGGCCCGCGCGCCCCCAGCCGGACCGGCCGTGAAACTGCTCGCCCCGGCCGAGATCACTGACCCCACAGCAGGCCCGCCGCCCACCACCGGACGAGCCGACAGTTGAAAGGGCAGCACCAGAGAGACGAGACCATCATCATCATCAGCCAGGGAGTGTCAAACGGAGCCTCCTGCATGGGGGGCAGGGGGCTTGAGGGCGCGGGGCAGGGTGCGGGGGGTGCGGGGGGCGGGGCAGCCTTGGCGCAGGACGGACGGGGAGCCACGTGCACGACGGTGAACATGGGTGCGTCCGGCGTGGGCAAGGTGGGCAGGGCGCGCCAGCCCGCGTAGTAGACCACGCAGACGAAGGCGCCCGCCCGTGGGGGCGTGTACGCGGCCACGAAGAGGACGCCGCTGCAGGTCCACGACAGTCCGCTCAGCATGACCCCTGCCGTGCCCCGGGGCGGCGGCGGCGGCGGCGGCGGCGGCGGTGAGCATTCCGGGTGCGCGCGCCAGCAGCAACCCTCGTCTCCTCACGGGGCTGTTTGGGCATGCCGGGGGCGGGGGGCGGGGGGGGGGGGGGGGCGGACCGTCCCACGAGACGACGAACGGGTGGTTGAGCAGCCTGTCGGCGGTGCAGGGCAGGACGGCCTGGGTCGAGCGGGCCCGGACGGCGAAGTTGACGGATGCCCCCAGGGTGACCATGGCCGTGCCCTGGACCATGCCCCGGGTGGCCATGTCCACCGAGAGGAACCGCAGGGCGGTCGCGTCGTACTCCAGCTGCACCTGGGCGGCCGTCTGGGCCCCGTCCAGCAGGGCCACCCGGTAGTAGGCGCCCCCGTGGTGCAGCCGCCCGTCGAAGCAGCCCCCGCCCGGGCAGCCCTGCGGAGACACAGAAACGGACGGACACCCAGACGCGGACGGCCGCACACATGTAAGATGCTCATGCCACACACATGTAAGATGCTCATGCCATGGCCTCGTCGGTCGTGCCTCGGAACGGGACCCCCTCCCCCTGGCGGCCGGTCGCGGACCTGGTCCTGGTCGAGGACCCAGCGGAGGACGTCCCGCGTGTCGCCCGCGCCCCCCAGGCGGTAGGTGGCCGCGTATGCGCCGTTGTGGTAGAGCAGCCATAGGTCGGGGCCCGCCCGGACGAGGGTCATCATGAAGGGCGCCCCCAGCGGGAAGGCCGGGCTGGCCCCCTCGACCAGGAGGGCACCCGTGGGGGCGTACGTCCCGGGGCGGCCCCCGGCGGGCGGTTCCAGTTGCACCGAGAGGCCGCCAGGCTGCATCGAGTGCACCCGGCTGGGCCTGCGAGGCGGGCAGCAGCGGCGGCGGCAGGGGCGACAAATGACGGCCGGTCGGATGGAGCGGGAAACGAGGAAGGGCGGGGGGCGGGGTAGGGGTGGTGCGGACCCTGTGATGTTGGTGACCTCCATCCAGGTGTGCACCGTCCAGGCGGTGCCGTTGCTCAGGGCGGCCCCCAGGGACGCCACGGGGAGCTCGATGTCATAGTCGGCCGTCCCGTTGGGCGTCACGTAGCCGCCCCCGTAGGCGGGAGTGGTCAGCAGGGGTGTTCCGTGGTAGGCGGCCGGGTTGCCCAGGGCCGAGTCGTCCGCCCAGCTGGAGCCCGTCTGGCGGCTCAGCAGCAGCACCACCGCCGGGCCGGCCTCGTTGGGTCGGGTGCCAGCAAGCGCCTCGGCCGGGTCGCCCAGGGCCTGGGCTGCTGCGGGTGGGGGCCGCAGGTCGAGCAGCTCCGGGAGCCCGCCGTGCAGCCGCAGGCAGATGGCGCCCGGACCCCGCCGCGACCCGCCCGAGGCCAGGGCAGCCGCGTCGCACTGCGGGTACGGCTCCGCAGCCACAGGGTGGCCACCGTGGGGGCTGGCAGGCCCAGGGGCCGCGAGGAAGCAGTGTTCGCCGTCGCCCTCCTGCGGGGTGGCGGCGGAGGCGCAGGCAAAGTGCGCCCCGTCCCACCGGCGCAGGGCCGGGCGGCGACCCTCGAGCGAAAGAAGGAGCCGCCCACCCTCGGACAGCTGGGGCCCCCGGCCCCTCATCGGCCAGGCGGCCGAGGCCTCTCCATCCGCGGCCCAACGGGCACCCGTCAGGTGGTAGCCGAACATGACAGCTCCACCCGCCGAGGGTGGCCGGTCGGGGGCCCCCGGCCCGGCTGGGGCCGCCGCAATGACCAGGCGCCGCCCGCTGAGGGCAAGCTCAGTCCCGAACCGGAGTGGCATTCCCGGGCCGCCCGGGCCGGTCAAGGTCTGGTGGTGGACCCACCTCGGCAAGGGCGCGTCCCCGCCCTTGGTGGTGGTGGTGGCATTGGCTGGGGGAGCAGCCCGCCGGTACACAAGCACGCGCCCTGTCCGGCCGCGCCCCGCCCTGGCCTCGAGCAGCGCCACGTCCGGGTCCCCCACCAGCAGCCATTCCCCATCGCCTGTCGGGTCCATCGCCACCTGGGCGGCCCCCGAGGAGAGGCCCCCCGGACAGAGGAGGGGCGCCCCCGGCCGAGGGGGAGCGCGGGGGGCGGCGCCAAGAGACCACACACGCACGGCCCCCTCACCCGGGCAGGTTGCCGCGACAACCCACCTGCCACCGCCCTGGAAAGCCAGGGCCACGCTCGCCCCACAGCGACTTCCCGGGGACCCGTCGCCAAAGGTGGCCAGGTGGGCCAGTGGGGGTGGGGTGAGATGCCCCCGGGTATAGAAGACGACTTGGCCCGGGGCCGCACCCACCCCAGGGGCGCCAACCACTGCATGGAGAGGCCCCAGAACGAGGGACACTGAGGGGAAGATCCATGACGACACCCGCGAAAGAGGGAGGCGGACCAGTAGCATGCTCGGACGAGAGAAGTGGGACTGTGACATTATGAACACCCCATTTCGCCCCTTCTGAAGAAGGATTGGACGAGGAAGAATGGCGAAAGGTTCAGACCACCAGAGAAAAAGGAAATGTGTGGAAAAGGTGATGCCCCGGTTGTGTGAGCGACGAGGAGACTTTGTGGCTGTCCCTCTGTCCCTAGGGCATTGCTGAGCTGAAAGAGGGCAGTGCTGGGAGTGCAGAACGAAAAGAGAAAGGCAAGCAAGCTCCATAGGAGCATGAAATAATGGTGCCCAAAATTGCAGGACCAGCCGCGTCTCCCGAGGCAAAACTGCCTGCCTGAACCCCTGTGTTTCTTTATTTTTCCCTTGGTCCAGCTCCAGTGAAAGTGTCCCCTTTCCCCATCACAAAGACAGGATTTTTGAAACCAGCCATATTTGGACAAGACTGGCAAAAAGGAGCAAGAGCGCATTGCCGTTTAGCGGTAGCGGGGGAAGGAAACCTGGTTGCGACGCTTCCAGTTGGCGCGGCGAGAGGGGCGGAGCTTGTGAGCGCCGTGGCCCTTGACCATCAGACCGCGGGAGGAGCGGCCAGCCGAGGTCAGACCGCGCAGCTCGCGGTGGGTGTGGACGGGCTTGCAGATCCAGTTCATCCGAGCATCGTTGCGGATGGCCGGGTGGTTGGGGTCAACAAGAATGACCTCATAGAACTTGAAGGTCGAGTCCTGGCCAACCCAGTACGAGTTGAGGACGCGGAGAGAGCCCAGGCGGCGGCCGGCACGCTCCTCGGCGACAGCGCGAAGGGAGCGGGCGTACTTAATGCCGACGAGGTACTGTTGGAGAAAACCACGGCATTCGATTAATTCTCTGATTCTGGTGGTGTAACGGAGAACAAACCTGGTTCTTGGGCTTGCGGCAAACGAGATGGGCAAGACGCCTGCGGCCACCACGGCGAACGCGGACGCGGTAGAGGACAACACCCTCCTTGGCCTTGTAGCCGAGGCGGCGGGCCTTGTCGGGGCGGGTAGGGTGGGCAATGCGGCAGATGACGGGGAGCTGACGGAACTCCCAGCAGCGGACGCGAAGGAGGAAGCGCATCACATCGGACTGCTTCTTACGCCACAGCTCCTGGAGGTAAAGGTAGGCACCTAGAGGGCAATGAGCAACGAAAAATCTCGCGACTCGAAAAACGAACCCATTGTTCTTGCTCCTTTTTAAGCGCGAATGCAAGGGGTCATGAGACGGGGCTGAGTTGGCTCTCCCCTCTCCGATTGAATTCATTCTTCAAGACGGACGCCCCAACAAAGACCGCAGTTCCGAGCCAGGACCAGAGCCATCTAACCGGGGAAACGATTCCTTTGGTTTGGCAGGTCGGTCCCGGAGAGACGGAACAGCAGGTCTGCAATCATTCCATTATCACAACCCCGCACTGATCGGCACCGTCCAGGGAGCCTCAACAACACTCCCTCAAAAGCACGCGCGTCAACAAAAGAAAAAGGAGTCTTCGCGCTGTAAACCGAAAACTGCCGAGTGTCATCAGCCCCCACCCCCCTCGCCGCCTTGTCCCCTTTGCGCCTCCGACACGACCCGTTTCTTCATCACTGTTTATCGGCGAAACTATCACGAATGCCCCGTTTGTCAACTGATTTTTATGGACCCATCTCATCGGATGGAGGCCGATGCCGAACGGGCCCGGTATGACGCCCACCACAACGAGCCGGGCGACCTGAAGTACCGGGCCTGGCTCGACCGGCTGGCGGTTCCCCTGGCGGCGAAGCTGGCCCCCGGGGCTGAGGGGCTGGACTTTGGCTGCGGCCCGGGGCCCGTGCTGGCCCAGATGCTGGCCCAGCGGGGCTTCGGGGTGGCCCTCTACGACCCCTTCTACGCCCCCGACCCCGAGGGGCGCGTCCTGGGTCGCGGCTACGACTTCGTCACGTGCACCGAGGCGGCCGAGCACTTCTACGAGCCGCTGAAGGAGCTGGCCCTCCTCGACCGGCTCCTGCGGCCGGGCGGCTGGCTGGGCCTGATGACCGACCTGGTGCGGCCCGAGGTGCCCTTCGGCCAATGGCACTACCCCCGGGACCCGACCCACGTCTGCTTCTACCGGCCGGCCACCCTGGCCTGGGCCGCGGCCCGGTTCGGCTGGGAAGCGCCCGAGTCCCCAACCCGCAACGTCTTCCTCTTCCACAAGCCCGCCAGCCCCGCCCCGGCCCCGGCGGTCCCGACAGACGCCGCCACAACCTCGCCACTGCCATCAGCCCCAACTCCCGCATCTTGCGCTGCCCACACAGGCACCAACGACTCCCCGTCCATCAGTAGTGGCACGGGAGCGGCGCTCCCGACTGGTTCCGTGGTCCCACCCCCACCCCCACCCCCACCCCCACCAGCCCCGGCCGCCCCTCCCTCTGAGCCGCCGCTCTGAGCCGCCTGTCCCCCTCCTTCCCCAGCTCCCTCGTCCGGTCGGTCGGTCGTTCCTTCCTTGAGAGGCCTCTGGTTGGGCGCTCGTTGGGTTTCGTTTCGTTTTTTTTTGTGTGTGTGTGGGCGCGGCAACACGGGTGCCTCTGCGATGCCACCGGCCAGCCCCAGCCAGCCCCCAGCCAGCCCCAGCCAGCCCCCAGCCAGCCCCCAGCCAGCCCCCAGCCAGCCCCCAGCCAGCCCCCAGCCAGCCGGTCCGGCGAAGCGACGGGCATCATGTTAAAACAAAGCGGCGACCGTCCCCCAGGGCGGACGGACAGAGATGGAGGTGAGCAGAGACAGAGACAGAGACAGAGATGGAGGTGAGCAGAGGCAGAGGCAGAGGCAGAGGCAGAGGCAGAGGCAGAGGCAGAGGCAGAGGCAGAGGCAGAGGCAGAGGCAGAGGCAGAGGCAGAGGCAGAGGCAGAGGCAGAGGCAGAGGGCGGAGGCGAGCAGAAGAGAAACGCCGCGGCGGCGAGGAGAGGAGGAGGAGGAGGAAGAGGAAGGAAAGCCGACGGGCGGCCCAGCGGGGCTCCAGCGCTCAGCCGCTGACCCTGATGGCGTTGCCCGTGCCGGCGGAGCCGCCCCTGCGCTGGCTGTGGCGCTGGCGGCGAAGCTGCTGCTTGCGCCTGCGCGACTTGGCCATCCGGACCCGGGCCGCCTGGTCGGGGGCCCGCACCGCATCGAGCCGCTGGGCGGCGGCCCGCCTGCGCTTGTCGGCCAGCATGGCCCCGCGGGCGGCCGTGTGCAGCCGGGCAAAGAGCGGCCGGCCCAGCAGCCGGGTGGCCGTGTCCAGCAGCGACATCGCCTCGTGGGCCAGCAGCGCCTGCAGGGGCGCGCAGGAGGAGCAAGGACACCCGCACCATGGGGCGCGGAGGGGAGGGGCGTGTGAGCAAACCGAATAAAAGGGGGCGAGGAGCACGGGGGGGGCCGGCTGGGCGGGCGGGGGGCGGACCCTCCTGGTCTCCTCGGGGGCGCCCGCGAGGAGGGGCCGCCCGAAGATGTCCGCATCGGCGTCGCCCTCGGCCTCCTCGGCGGCGGCCTCGTCGCCCTGCTGCACCTCGGGCCGGCCCTCGACCACCCGGCGGCTGCCCGTGCGGCGGCCCCGGGCCAGCTGGACCCGCTGCAGCTCGGCCAGGTCGACCTGGCGCTGCTGCTCGGCCACCCGCAGCGCCAGCCCGATGGCGTCCACCATGGCCGCCTCGTGCTCGGCCGCCTCGACGGCCGTCTTGCTGGCCGGGTCGGCCCCCAGCCGGGCCGCGGCCGGGCTGCGCAGGAGCCTGTGCAGGGCCCGCAGGGCGGCCCACTGGCGGTGCAGGGTGCCCGACCAGCCCAGCTTGCAGGTCCGGTGGACAAACCAGCCCAGCGCCGTCACCGCGCCCTGGCCCTTGCTGCTGCCCTCCGGTGCAGGGGCCGCGGGGGCCGCGGGAGCCGTTGCTGCGGGGGCTGTGACCGTGGGGGCGGGCGCGGGGGCGGCGGGCCGCATGAGGCGGGCGAACCAGTCGGCCTTGAGGGGCTGCTGGCCGGGGATGCGGGGCTTCTTCGCCTTGGGCGGCTTCGGGCCTGCCGCCGCCCCGGCAGCCTCCTTGTCCTCCTTGCCCTCCTCCTCCTCCTCGGGAACCTCCGGCTCCTCGGGGGCCGCGTCCTCCTCAGCCGCAGCCTCCCCCTCGCCCTCATCGTCCTCGCCCTCATCGTCCTCGCCCTCATCGTCCTCGCCCTCATCCTCCCCTTCATCCTCCTCTTCGTCGCCCTGGGCGGCGCAGGCAGCCTGGGCCTCGGTCAGGACGGGCGGCTGGTCGTCCTCCTCGCCGGGCGCCAGCCGGAAGCGCTCGTCCGCCCCGGCGGCCTCCTCGGCGTGGGCGGCCGGGTGCCCCTCGCCCTCGGCCTCGCCCTCTGAGGCGGCCGCCTCCACCTCGTCCTCCTCGTCCTCGGCGAGCGCATCCGCCCCGCCCGCTGGCCGGCGTCCCTTCGTCCGGCGTGGCCCGGGCTCAGGGGCGGCCGTGTTCTCCGCCAGGAAGAGGCTCGCTGCGGCGGCAGACCAGCCGGTGGGATGGGGGGGCAACGTGAGGACGGGACGGGACGTTGGCGACGAGGGGCAAGGGAGAGAGTGGGGGGGGGGGGGGGGGGGCAGACCCAGGGCAGCCGCGCAGCGGGCCCAGCCCTCGGCCAGGGCGTCGGCCTCGTCCTGTGTGGGCTCGGGCTCGTGCACGTGGGCCACGGCCTCGCGGACGGCCTGCTCGGCGGCCCGCTGGGCGTTGCGGCGCTGGATCTCCTGGGCGGGCGCGCTGCCCTCGGCCACCAGGGCCGTGGCGCCCCCGGGGCCCCCGTGGCTGTGGGTTGGGTCCCCGCAGTGGCCGCCGCAGGCCGGGTCGCAGCAGGCCGGGGCCTTCATCAGGGCGTCCACCAGGGCCACCCGGGTGCGCTCCTGGCGGAGGCGCAGCAGCCCCAGGGGCCCCGCGTTGGGGCCGGCGAAGAAGCTGGTCTCGGCCAGCCCGCGGCACAGCAGGCCCGCCATCCGGACCGGGCTCACGGCCGCCCCGGCGGGGATGGCGGCCGGGTGCTGCAGGACGAAGGCCGCCAGGTGGGTGGCCAGGACGCGGGGCCGGTAGGGGGCCGAAAGGGGGGCCGCCAGCACCCCCGCCAGGGCGGGCCAGGACCGGCCCACGACGGCCACCAGGTCGGCCTCGACACGGCCGGGGGCGCGCTGGTGCAGGTCGGCCAGCACGGCCAGCGGCTCCAGGGCCCGGGACAGCAGGGTCCCCTCGCGGCTCGGGTCGAGGGCCGCCCCGCATGTGCACTCGAGGCCGCTCCCCGTGGGGGCCGGGGCCGCCGCGGCCGGGGCCTCCTCGGGCTGCTGCTGCGGGGCCTGCTGGTCGGCCCCGGGGGCGGCGGCGGCGAGCCGGGCCTCGCGGGTGCGGATGCGCTCCTGGGTGGCGGCCGGCAGCTGGTCGAAGACGGAGGCCCGCGAGCTGGCGGGCAGGGAGAAGTACTGGGCCAGGACCGGGTCCTCCTCGGCCAGGTCCTCCTCGTCCTCCTCCTCCGCCGCGCCCGCCTTGGGGGCGCTGGGGGCCTCGCCTTCGGTGGCCATGGCCGCGGGGCCCTCGGCCTCCTCGCCGCTCTCCTCGGCACCCTCGGCCTCGGGGGGCGGGGTGGCCGGGGCCGCGGGGGCGGCCGCGAGGGGCACGTTGAGGGCCTCGTCCATGGCGGCCGCCTCGGCACCGCCCGACAGGGACGGCAATGGCGAGGGGGCGGGGGACGGCGCCCGCAGGGCCGGGGCCGGGGCGGGCGCGGGGGACGGGGCGGGCGAGGGCGTGCGGCCGGTGCCCTCGACGACCATCGAGGTGGCCGCCTCGAGCCGCTTCAGGCCCAGCGGGTCGTCCTCCTCCTCCGGGGCGGGCGCGGGCGCGGGTGCCGCCGCTTGCTCGACGTGGCCCGGGCAGGTGCAGGGCAGCCCGTGATGGTCGTGGCCGCAGCCGCAGCCGCACGGGTGGTCGGCATCGTGCTCGTGATGCTCGTGATGATCATGATCATCGTGGCCGCCGCAGCCGCAGCCGCAGCCGTCGTGGTGGTGGTCATGGTGGCCCGCCGCCTCGTCCTGGTCGGCCGGCCCGGTGACGCGCATGGTGCGGAGGGCGACCATGGCCATGCCCACGTTGGACCGCAGGCGCCGCTCGACCAGGGCCAGCAGCCCCACCAGGGCCGGCACGGCCACCTCCACCAGGGGCGCCAGCAGGGGCGCCACGGCCCCCTCGGCGACGGGGCTGGGGCTCCGCTCGGGGGCGGGCGAGGGGGCCGCGCCGCCCGGGGCAGGCGAGAGCAGGTTGGAGAAGGCCGCAGACGAGACGCCCGCGGCGGGCGAGAGGAGCAGCCCCTCTGCAGGAGGCGCGGGCGAGGCGGCGGCCAGGGCCTTGGGCTGCTTCTTGCCGCGGGGCGTCCGGGGCGACTTGGCCGGGGCGGGCGAGGGGGCCCGAAGGAGCGGCGAGGGGGCCGCCACGGCCAGGGCCCCAACCAGCAGCTTGGCCGCGTGCTTGGCCCAGTTCTGCACGTGGGGGAGTGGGCCATGAGGCGAGGCAGTCAGAGTCAGGGTCAGGGTCAGGGCGGACAGGGCGCTGTGGGGGCTCGAGAGCGGGGGGCGAAGGGTGCGTGGTGGCAGCGGCAGACGGGGGGCATGGTGCTTTGCTGCATCTCGGCGGGCAGCTCGAGGTCGGCCTCGGAGACGCCGCTGATGGCCCCCAGGAAGCCCACCGGCCAGGCCAGCAGACGCCCGCTGCCCGCGGTGGGCAGGCCGCCCAGGGCCCGGGTCAGCACCCCGGCCACGTGGACCCCGACCCGCAGCTGGGGCTGCCGCAGGGCCTGCAGCAGGCTCTCGGGGATGGCGGCCCCCTTGGCGGCGGGGGCCGCGGTCAAGGCGGCCAGCGGAGCGGCCAGCGGAGCGGCGGCCAGCCACTGGTAGGAGTAGGTGAGCAGGGCCCGGAGGCGCTCGGGGGCGGCGCGGCAGATGAGGATGTGCAGCAGCCGCTCGAGGGCTCGCAGCAGGGGCACCGAGGTCTCCGCCGCCAGCCGGGCCGCGGCCGAGACGAACATGAAGGGCAGCTCCTCCTGCACGAAGCCTGCAGTCCCCCACCGCCCAGACACGGAGGGGCCAGCCCAGAGGAGACCATCAGGACAGGGAACGACGGGGGGGGGGGGGGGGGGGGGGGGCCGCCGCAGAAGGGGCGGGGGGCGGAGGGGCGGCGGACTGTTGGGGAACTTGAGGGCCAGGTAGGCGAGGGTGCTGACGACGGCCATGCGGCCCTCCTCGCGGCCGTAGGCGAGGTTCTTCAGGAGGAAGACCAGGTGCCGGTGGAGGCGCCGCTCGGTCAGCGGGTAGTCCAGCATGAACTGCAGGTAGGCCTGCGAGGCCAGGGCGCGCACCTGGGGCGAGGAGGCCTGGACGAGCATCGAGGCCACCTGGTCCATGGCCTCGTAGACCTCCAGGCAGACCACCCGCTGGCCCAGCAGGGCCTTCAGCAGCGCGAAGGCGGCCGTCTGCTTGCGCTGGCGCTGGTGCCACAGCCGCGGGTCCTCCGTCCCGAAGAGGGCGTGCGACCCTGGGCCCAAACAGGGGGTGGGCGGGTGGGCGGGTGGGAAGGAGCGCAAAAAGATCAGCATTCGGGATCAGGACGAGGGCGAAGGGCGAAGGTGCGCGGGTGGGCGGGTGGGCGGGCGGGTGGGGCGGCGCGGGAAAGACGGACCGCCTGTGGCGTCGGCGATGTCGCCGTGGACGAGCTGCACCAGGACCTTCACCTGGGCCTCGGTCAGCAGGGCACCCGCCTCGCCGCCCTTGCTGTTGGCCGCCGGGGCGGCGGGGGCTGCCCAGGGCTGCACCAGCTCGAAGCCGGCCGGCTGGGTGGGGGCGGGGGTGGGGCTCTTGCCCGCGGGGGCGGCCTTGGTGGGCGTGGCGACCCGCTCCCGCAGCAGGGCCGTCAGGAGCCCGTAGCAGGTGTGCAGCAGGTCCGAGCCGGAGCCCAGCAGCGAGCTGGAGACGGTCAGCAGGCCCAGCACGCCCGTCACGGCGTTCCGGCGGGCCCTGTGCATGTACCCGCCCATCGCCGGGCACCCGAAGGGCGTCGCCAACGAGGCCGCCCCAGTCGCCGGGACAAGGGCCGTGCCCGCGGCGGCCACGCCGGCGTTGGGGGGCTGGTAGCGGAAGAGCAGGTTGAGGCAGCGCAGGGCGGCCATGACGATGGCGTCCTGTTTGGTGGCCTGCACCAGCAGCACCAGCGGGTGCACCACCGTCAGCATCAGCTCGTCCAGGCTCAGCCCCGGCTCGACCAGCAGCCCCTGCACGGCCCGCTCGGGCTGCTCGGCACCCGCCTCCGCCTCGGTGGCGGCGGTGGCCCGGGCCGTTGCGGCCGTCGGGGCGGCGGCCGCGGCGGTGGCGAGGACGAAGCGGCGCCGGCGGAGGAGCTGCGAGAGCAGGGCCAGGGCGAACTCGGCCAGCACCTGGGCCCGGGCCTGGGCCCGTTTGGCCTCGGAGATGATCTGCGCACCGGCCGCCTGGGTGTACGCGAACCGGGGCGGCGGGGGCGGCACGGCCACCGTCTCGGCCAGGGTGACCTTCTTCAGGCCCGAGGCCGTCGGGGCGGCCACGGCCTCCGTGGCCAGGTCGGCGGCGGCGATGTTGGTCAGGGTGGTCTCCCGGCGCCCGCTGTTGCGCGACGATGCGTCCTTCAGGCCGCCCGCGGCGGCGGCCAGGGGGGCGACCTCCTCGCGGATGAGCTGCGACTCGGCCGACTCGACCCGCAGCTGGTCGTACTGCACCCCGGGCAGCCCCCCGGCCGCGCTGCTGGCGACGTGGACCCAGAGGCCGACCATGAAGGCGGGCAGCTTGCTGGCCATGGCGCGGCCAAACCGACCGGCGGGGCGGCGGCCGCCCGCGGGGGCCGTGCCCATGGGAATCCAGCCCGCGGGCAGGGTGTACCGGAGCGCCTCGGCCCCGTCCACGGCAACGACCACCTGCCGCCCGGCCACCGTCACGGCCAGGTCGTGCCAGACGCCGGCCGTCGGATGGGCAGCGGGGGCCCCCCGGCCGGCCGCGCTCTTGGTCTTGGGGGTCCGCGGGGCGGCGGCCTGCAGGGGGGCCGACTGCAGGGTGGCGAAGTAGCGGCCGGCCGTGAGGCGGCCCAGGCGCACCTGCTGCCCGTCGCCCGCCAGGCCCACCGCGTAGGCGGACCCGTCGCCGGCCACGCCAAAGGCCAGCCCTGCCAGGAGGCCCTCGGCCGGGGCGGCCTCGAGGAGGCGCACCCGCACCGCCAGGCTGCCCGCCGTGAAGCGGGTCAGGGCCCACTGGGCCGGGCTCAGCAGGGGCCGGGCCAGGGCCACGTGGTTGGGGACGCGCAGCTGGCCCAGCCGGAAGGCCAGGCCCTGGTGGAAGGCGCACAGCTCGGGCGGGTGCAGGTGGGCTGTCGAGGAGAGCGCATACGGATTGCTGAGCAGGTTCTTGGCGGTGGTCCGCTTGGCGGCGGCGGCGGCCTCGGCGACGGTGTTGGTGGAGGCGACCAGGTTGGCCCGGGTGGCCATGAAGCTGCGCAGGGTCTCGTAGACGAACAGCAGGATGCGCCGGGCCCCGTGGCTGCTCAGCTGGAAGAGGGTCTGGGTGGCCGAGGTGCCCGCCTGCTGGGACTCGGGCCCGTCGGCCGTGCCGGCCGTGGCCAGGGCCGAGGTCAGGATGGGGTTTAGGGCCAGCCCCGTGCTGACCCGGGTCAGGATCTCGCGCACCTTGCGGATCGTCTGCCGGGGGTCCGAGGGAGCGAGGGAGGCGGTGAGGATGATGCGGCAGGTGTTGTGCGGGAGTGCGGGAGTGGCGGTGGGAGTGGTGGTCGTGGTGGCATTGACAGTGGTGGTCGTGACGGGGTGCGGCGCGGACCTTGACTTGGTTGGACTGGATGACCCGCTCGCCCAGGTTGTGGACCAGCTGCAGGATGGGGTCGAAGTCCCCCACGGCCCGGGCCACCAGGTGCAGGGCGTCGAAGCCCGAGGCGGCGCGCATCTCCTGGTGGGCGTTGTGGGCCAGCACCTCGGCGGCCTCCTTCTCGTCGGCCGTGTCGCCGAAGAGGTCGTTCAGGAAGATCTCCACCAGCTCGGGCACGCACTCGTCCATGACGCCCGGCGGGGGCACGGCCACAGGCGGGCTCGTGGACTTGGGGGCGGCGGCGGTGGCGGCGGTGGCGGCGGGCTGCGTCTGGTCGGCGGGGGCGGCCTCGAGCTTCATGGCTGCGGATTCCTCTCCGTCGTCTTCCTGGGGGGCCGCCGCCTTGGGGGCCGCCTCCCCGCCCGCGGCGGCGGCTGCGGTGGCGCGCTGCTGCTCCCAGGCCGTCACCAGGGGCGGCACGATGGCCTGGATGAGGGCGTGCACGGTGTACGAGAGGACGTGCACCTGGTAGCCGCGGGTGAGCTTGCGGGCCAGCTCGCGGACGACCATGCCGAGGTACTTGGGCCCCAGCGAGGTGGCGATCTCGACCAGGGTGGCCCGGGTCATGTTGCGCTCGTCCCCGCTGTGTGACTTGAGCCGGTCGGCCAGCCCCATGAGGACCTTGGGCAGGTGGGCCTCCATGAAGGCCACCGGGAGCTTCTGCAGCAGCTTGACCACCGAGGTGGCGGCCTTGATGCGGTCCTGGCCCAGCCGGCGGGCCGTACTCTTGGTGTGCCCGTCGCCCTCCACCATCCGCACCAGCCCGTCGGGCCCCAGGCTGCGGGTGTGCATGGGCGCCTCATCGTCGGCCCCCATGGCGGCCCCGGTGGGCAGGGCGGGCGGGGCCACGAAGGCCAGCAGCTTGGGCAGCACCCGGTCGGTCAGCGCCCGCAGGATCTTCATGCCCAGGGTCGCCTGGCCCGCCGCCGCATCGGCCGGGTCGACGGTGCTCTCAGCAGCAGCGGCGGCGGCAGCAGCCTTCTGGGGGCCCTTGGCGGGGGGCGTGTGGGAGGCCGGGAAGTAGGTGGCCCCCCAGCCCGTCTCGGTGCGGCCGCCGGCGTCCCCCTTGGCGGGCGCGGGCAGGGCGGCCAGCCGGTATGTGGCCTCGTCGTCCACCTCGACCGGGAAGTGGAACGCGTCCAGCCAGAGGTTCATCAGGGCCACCAGGGCACGCTCGTGGGTGCCCGACTTGCCGCCAAGCAGCTGGCGCAGGATGCCGAGCAGCTGGGCCAGGTAGGGGTTCCAGGCCAGGTGCCGGGCGATGCAGCACAGGGCGGCGGTGGCCTCGCGGACCAGGTTCTGCTCCTCCTGGCGGTCGCACTCGAAGATGAAGTGCTGGAAGAGCGGCACGAAGAGGTCCACCAGGTGGCTCTGCGAGAGGGCCGGCGGGTCGGCCCGTTCGAGGGCGGCCACGAAGATGCGCATGGCCCGGGCGCGCCGGTCGACCTGCATGTGGGTCATGTTGAAGAAGAAGTCCTGGTCGGGGTTGCCCGGGTTGAGCAGGCACACCAGGTCCGGGGCCAGCCGGGGCCCCTGGTGCTCCACGATGGCCCGCAGCAGGTGCAGGAACTGCTCCCGGATGGGCCGCTCGCGGCCCCGCAGCTGCTTCTTGATGGCGGGCATCATCAGGTGCACCAGGTGGGCCTTCAGGGGCGACACGGGCCCATCGGCCGTCATTGCCGTCGCCGTCGCCTGGGCGGGGGCCTGGGAGGCGGGCGACTGGGCCGAGGCGCGGACGAGCAGCTCGAGGAACTCGAAGGCCACGCTGCGCAGGCCCTGGTCGTCGTAGGCCAGGTCGGGCAGGGCCTGCGAGACCAGGAAGGCCCAGGCCAGCTGGGTCTCCTCGGCGTGGACGGCCGGGGCCGGGCCCAGCGGGTCGGCCTCGGGGGCCGGGTGGGCCCCGGGGAAGGGCGCCGAGATCCACGCGTAGGCGGCCAGGCGCCGGTCGAAGTCGGGCCGGCCCACCTCGCGCATGCTGGTCGCGTTCATGCTGCTCAGGTGGCCCACGGCCCACTGCAGGGCCGCCACGGCCGCCGGGGCGGGCAGGGTCCCGGCCTCCTCCGGGCCCAGCAGGGGCGACGGGGCCGAGGCCTCCGTGCCGGCCGCCCGGGCGAGGCGCTGGGCCAGCTGGGCCACCATCCCGATGACCAGCGAGCAGAGCCGCTCGCGGACCGTCGACCCGACCAGGGGCGCCAGCGCCAGGGCGGCCTCCTCGGGGGTGGCGGAGGCGGCGCTGTCGGCCGCCAGGCGGGCCCCGAAGGAGCCGGCCCGCTCGGCGGGGGCCTCCTCGGCCGAGACCAGGGGCAGCAGCCGGACCACGGTGCGCAGGTGCTCGTGGATGGTGCCGCCGGGCAGGTGGGGCACCAGGGCGTGCAGGATGGCGAACAGGTTGACCTGCATGCCGGGCGAGGCGTGGCCCACCAGGGGCAGGATCAGGGCCGCCAGCGACTGCAGCGGCCGGTAGGCGGGCTCCTGGGTCGCCGGCTGGTCGCCGGTCGGCTGCAGGAGCAGGGCGGCCGGCTGGTGGTGCAGGCCGCGGCAGAGGAAGGGGCACAGCGAGGCCAGCAGCTCGAGCACCCGCCGGGCCACGGGCGACTGCAGGGCCACCTGCTTCCGGCCCGCGGGGCCACCGTGGCGCCGGACGGGCCGCTTCTGGCGGCGGCCGCGGCCCGTGGGGGCGGAGAGGTCGAAGAGGTCGGGGCGCTCCGAGAGGGCACCCAGCAGGATGTGGAAGTGGCGCAGCAGGCCGCCCACGTGGGCCAGCAGCACCTGGCGGAGCAGGTAGAGGTGGTCCCCTTGCCGACCCACCAGGTAGCAGCAGGCGGGGCCCGGCGCGGGGGCTGACGAGGACCCGGCAGAGGCGGCGGGGAGAGGCGCTGGCGCGGGCGCGGGCGCGGGGGCGGCGGCCGGGTCGAGGAAGAGGACCCCCGTGGGGCGGGCGCCGACGCCGGCCATGGTGGCGACCAGGTTGCGCAGGATGTCCAGCACCGCGTTCACCTGGGCCGCCTGCAGCTGCGACCAGCCCGTCAGCTCGCCCTGCGGGCCCCGCGGCTTGGGCGATGGTGCCGGCGAGGGGGCCGGAGACAGGGACGGCGAAGGTGCCGGAGAAGGGGAAGGGGATGGAGACGGGGATGGAGACGGGGATGGGGCGGGGAGAGGCAGCTCCTCCGCGTCGCTCTCGTCGCTCTCCTCGTCCTTGTCCTCGTCGTCGTCGTCCTTCTCGGCGGCGTCCTTCTTGCCCTCGGCCGGGGCGGCCTCGTCACCCGCGGTGGGGGCGGCAGCGGCAGCGGCAGCGGTGGGCTGGGCCTGGGTGCGCTTGAGGGCCGACAGGACACGGAACAGGGCGCACAGCAGGGTCTCGTAGCGGGCGGGGCAGTCGAAGTAGACCAGGTACGGGGCCAGCTCCCGGTGGACGCTCATGTTGACGAAGCACTGCAGCAGCGAGGGCGGCAGGGGCAGCGGGGCGGGCACGCCCGGCAGCCGGGAGGGCAGGAAGTTGGCCGCGGCCAGGGCGAAGAAGAGCTGCATCAGCACGAAGCCCGTGTCGGGGTGCAGCCCGCTCAGGGCGGCCGCCTCGGGGCTGGGCGGGGCCAGGGCGAAGGCGTGCGGGAAGAAGTCCAGCAGCTCGGCCATCCGCCGCAGGGCCCCCGTGCGGATGTTGGTGTACAGCTGGGCCTGCACCCGGGCCAGCGGGCGGCCGGCGACCGCGGGGGCCGCCGGGCTGCCGGGGACGGGAACGGGGGCCACCGGGACCAGGGCAAGCTCCATGGCGGGCTCCTCGCCGGCCGGGATTTCGGCCACCGCCAGGGCGGGGGTCCGGGGGGCCGGCACGGCGGCCGTCAGGGGCAGGGCGGCGCAGCTGGCCGCGGAGGCGCGGAGGCGCCGGTTGGCGGAGGCGAAGAGGAGCAGGGCGGTCAGGGTCAGCAGGGGCACGAAGCGCTCGATGGCGCTGGCCATGTTGGAGACCATGTTCCCCAGCAGCGCCATGAAGCCCGCCTGGGTCACCACCGGCACGCGGCCCTCGATGGCCCCCAGCAGGCTCTCCAGCCGGCCCGCCAGGCCCGCGGGGGGCATGGCGGCGGCGGCGGCGCCCTCGGAGGCGGCCAGGGAGGCCTCGGCCCACTGCATCAGGCGCAGGTGGAGCTGGTGAGCCCGGGGCCGCACGGCCACGCTGGTGCCGCTGGCCTGGGAGGAGGAGGCTGCCGCGGGGGCGGCCTCCAGGGGCGCGTCGGCCAGGTCGGGGCCGTCGAGCAGGTCGTCGAAGAGCCGCAGGGCGGGCTGGGGCCGGCCAGGCTCGGGGACGGTGGCCATCTGGGCCAGCAGGGCCGCCAGGGGGGCCGCCGAGGCCAGCTCCTCCTCGGCCGGGACGAACTCGGGCAGCGCCTCGAGGCCCGTCCCCACGGGGGCGGCGGCGGCAGGGCTCGCCGCAGGGGCAGGGGCGGGAGCCTGGCCGAAGGCGGCCAGCAGGGCGGGGCCGAAGGGCTCCAGCAGGATGGCCAGGAAGGGGGCCAGCTCGGCCGGGTTGAGGATGCTCAGCGACTCGAAGATCTCCTTGCGCCGGATGGCCATCGTGGCCCGCCCGTGGGCCCGGGCGTGGCTCCGGTGGAAGAGCTTGCCCGCCATGATGTGCAGCACCACGGGCAACAGGGCCGGCCGGTGCTCGGGCCGCATGGAGCCCGACTCGGCCCCGACCTGCACCGACTTGGTCTCGCCGGCAGCCTCGGGGGCGGCGGCGGGGGCCTCGGCCTCCTTCTTGCCCTTGCCCTTGGCCCCCTTGCGCTTCTTCTTGGACTCCTTCTCGGCCGCGGCCGCGGCGGCGCCCTCGACGTGCACCACGGGGGCGCCCAGGGAGAAGAGCACCCGCTCGTCGCGCCAGGTGGACTCGCTGATGAGCCGGTTGAGGTGGCTCAGGTAGGGCACCAGCCAGGGGTCCTGCCACAGGGCCAGGCAGGCCAGGGCGTGCTCCTGGACGACCGGGTCGGACTTGGCCAGCAGGTGCATGAACAGCGAGCGCATCGTGGCCGCCTCGGGCATGCTCCGGGGCCGCCGGAAGCGGCCGTAGACCTTCAGGAAGCCCAGCAGCTTATCGCCCGCCTGGCGGCGGCCCACACCCGCGGCCAGCATGGCACCGTCGGCCCCGCTCCCCCGCCCGCTGCGGCCAGCAGGGACACCGGCGGCCGGGGTGGCCAGGGCATCGGCCCCCTGGACATCCTCCTCCTCCTCGGCCTCCTCGACCTCCGCCTCGGAGTTCTCGGGGGCCTCCGCGGGGGCGCCTTCGGCCCCCTCCTCGGTGGCAGGGGCCGGGCTGGGGCTGGGGCTGGGGCTGCCGGGCGCTTCCTCGGCCCCGGCGGCGGCAGGGCGGCGGGCCCCGGCCTGGGCGCGCTGGCGGACGAGCTGGACCCGCTGCAGGGGCCAGTACTCGCGCTGCATGAAGTCCATGAAGAGCTCCGCCAGCCAGGGGCCGTCCTGCTCGACCACGCTGCGGGTGTCCGTCAGCCGGCTCGTCACGGCCACATCCTCGGCGGCGGGGCCCTCGGCATCCTCGGGGGCCTCCGCCTTCGGGCCGGGCTGCGGCTGCGGCTGCGGCTGCTCCTCGGGGGCGGCCGTCTCGGGGCCCTCGGGGACAAAGCCCTGCTCGGGGTTGACCACGTGCTTGCCGCGGCGGGCCCGCTTGACCTGCTGCTGCTGGCGCACCTTGCGGGTGGCCCCCGAGACCCAACTCGACTCGGCGGCCCCGCCCACGGTGGCCGTGGCCAGCTCCAGCAGCACGGCCAGCAGCTGCAGGTAGAAGGTGTGCGCCGGGGTGGCGCCCAGGTCCTGGCCCAGGTAGTAGCAGCTCAGGTAGCGGTGCAGCAGCGAGGGCCGCAGGGCCCCCGTGGCGGCCGGCTGGGGGGCCGCGTAGCCGGCCTGCAGCAGGGCCGCGAAGGATGCAGCCCCGGTGCCCGGGCGGCCGAGCAGGTCGCGCAGCGCCGTGTGGAGCTCCTCCAGGCCCGCCGGGGCGGTCAGGGTGTACAGGGTGTGGCTGCGGGTCGGGTGGAAGAGGGTCGCCTGCTCGAGGGCGAACAGGGGGCACAGCGGGGACACCCACAGTCGCCGCTCGGCGGGGGCCGTCGGGGCGGCCTGGCTGGCGGGGGCCGGGGATGGGCTGGGCATTGGCGATGTGACGGGCGACGGGGCGGAGCGGAGGAGCGGGTGCCGCCGGACGGGCAGCCCGCCAGCCGGCTCGATCTCCATGGCCGAGGGGCCCTCGCTCTCGGCCTCGGGGTCGCTGCGGGGCCGCTTGGTGGTCGCCCCGGTGGCGGCCTCCTCCTCGATCGTCGCCGGGGTGGCGGGGGCGGCCTCCTCGCGCGAATGCTTGCCCAGCCCTTCCGCCTCGGACAGCGGGGGCGACGGGCAGGGCGCGGGGCCCTCGGCATCGACAGGCGCCGGGGCAGGGGCCGCCGGGCTGGACGCGGCAGCGGCCTCCTGGGCACGGGCCTGGCGGCGCAGGAAGGCCTGGATCTCGTCCAGCCCCACCGTGAAGTCGCGCCGGGCCCGAACGGCGGCCTGGCCGGGGGCTCCCGTGGAGCGGGTGGCCAGGGCGGCTCGCGAGACCATCTCACGGGTGGTCGCCCAGCAGCTGACCGGGGGCGCGATGGCCGGGTCGGTCAGCAGGGCCTGGCTGCTGAGCTCCCAGGGGTCGCCCTCGGCCCCGGCGGTGGTGGCGGGGGCCGGGGCAGCGCCGCCACTCCGGGCAGCGGCCCGGTCCTGCTTTCGCTTGTCCCGCTTGGTGGCGCCGGCGGCGGCCACGCGGGAGGCGCCGGTGGCCTCGATGGCGGCCCGGCGGGTGTGCTGGTGGGCGCCCCAGGCGACCTCCACCTCGTACTGCTCGGCCCGCTCGCGGGTGCACAGGGTGGCCAGCAGGTGCTGGGCGTTGGGCCACACGGTGCGCATGCGGATCTGCAGCAGGCCCACCGCGAAGTGGGTCAGGGCCACCCCGTAGCCGCCCGGGCAGAGGCCCTTGGTGGCCTCGGCCAGACAGCCCCGCAGGCCGCCCTGGGCCTGGGCCTGGGCCTGGGCCTGGTCGGGGCGCTGCTCGTGGAAGTGCAGCGGGACGATGCCGCTGCTGACGAGGGCCTCCACCCGCAGGGTGACCTCGTTCACCCGGACGGCCACGTCGAGGGCGTTGCCGGGCATCTGCTGGACGACAGGCAGGTAGGGCTCCACCTTGGGGGCCGCCTTGTCCTCGGCCCCGGCGGCGCCCTTGCGGGAGCGCTTGGGGCCCGCGGCCACGTGGCGCGCCTCGGGCTCGGGGGCGTTGGCGCCGTCCTCGGGGGCGGGCCGGAGGGGCGCCGCGGGCCCCTGGGCCTGGGCGGTGGCGGCGGCGGCGCAGGTGCAGTGGTGCCGGGTCAGGTGCTGGGTGGCCTCGAAGAGGGCCGAGCACTGCTGGGCCAGGGCGTGGGCCTCGCTCAGGTCGGGCGCCTGGGGGGACAGGTACGGGGCCAGGATGGCCGCCTCGAGGCACAGGTGCAGCACCTCGTTCCCGGCCAGGTCGGCCTCGCTCAGCAGGCCGGGGCCGGCCGCCGTGGTGGCGGTGTCCTCGCCGTCGCCGGGCTTCCGCTGGGCGGCCGCGGCTGCGCGCTGGGTGGCCTGCTCGACCGAGAGGATGCTGCCCGGCTGGGCCTGCATGGCGGCCCCCTCGGTGGCGGCCGCGTCGGGTGCGAGGCGGGCCCGGTTGGACCGGAGCGGGTCGTAGAGGGCCAGCAGGGCCGCCGCCAGGAGGCGGTGCTCGCCCAGGCCCGACGAGAGCAGCGGGGCCAGCAGGGCCAGCTGGTTGCTGAGCGGGCCCCGGGCGGGGCTTCCCGGGGCCGGGGCCACCAGGGCCGCCCCGTCGAACAGGGCTTCCAGCAGCCCGCCCAGGGCAGCCGACACGGGCACAGTCTCGGGGCACCCGGGGGCCGGATCGATGGGCAGATGGGGCAGCCCACGCAGGCTGGCGGGGTGAAGGCATTGCGGGGCGGAAAAAGACCGTGAGGAAGACGGGCAGGGGCGGGGGTGACGGCGCGGAGGCGGCGGCGGAGGGGTGAGGGCGGCGGAGCAGACCATCTCAGGACGGCCAGCGTCTCGCCGGCAGCCCGGAGGGGGGCCAGGTCAAGCACGGCGGCCGCGCCCCGGCCGAGGAGGGGCACCAGGCCGAACTCGAGCAGGTGGCCCACGAGCCGCTCGGCCCCCACGAGTTCCGCGCAGCCCGCGACGGGGCCGCACCCCTGGCGGCAGAGGGCCAGGTCGGCCGGGCTGGGGGGCAGCACGGCCGGCTCCAGGGGGGCGGCGCTGGTGGCCCAGCCGCAGCTGGGGCAGCTCCCCGGGGCGGGCCGGGCGGCGGTCTTGGCGGCCCGGTGGGCGGCCCGCCAGTGGGCCAGCAGCAGGGTCGCCGCGTGGCGCATGGTCTCGGCGTAGAGGGCCACGAAGGCCTGCGGGGCGGGCTCCTGCTGGGCCGCCTGCTGGTGGCGCCCGAGGCGGTGGGCCAGGGCGGCGAAGAGGGCCCACAGGATGCCCAAGAAGTCGCCCCGGGCCGCGGGGTCGGTGGCCCCGGGGCTGCTCAGGGCCGCGTCGGTCGAGCGGACCAGCAGCCACAGCTCCAGCAGGGCCGGGCTGCCCGCGGCTGCATCGTCGGCCGTGGCGGTGGTGGCGGCGGTGGCCGTGGGGGCAGCGGGGAAGAGCAGCGCCCCCAGCCGGCCCAGGACGTCCTGCGCCGACGGGGGGACCGGGGCGGCCGCGGCCGGCGGGGCGGCGGGGCCCGACAGGGAGGCCGAGAGGGAGCCGTCCAGGGCCACGTCGGGCAGGGCGCGGGCCTCATCGAAGAGCCGATCGGCGAGAGCCGCCAGATGGGCCCACTGCTGGGCCGGGTCGGCCTGTCGGGGGGATGGGATGGGATGGGATGGGATGGGATGGGATGGGATGGGATGGGATGGGATGGGATGGGATGGGATGGGATGGGATGGGATGGGATGGGATGGGATGGGATGGGGGGCCTGTGGCCCGGAAGGCGGGCGCACATCCCCTGAGGGCGCACACACACCCTCAAAGGCCAGGGGGCGCGAACCTGAGGGGCGCTCTTGATGGCCTTGGGGGCCTTGGCCTTCTTGCCCGGGGTGGGCTGGCTGGCGGCCGCGGGGACGAGCAGGCAGAAGCGCTGCATGGCGGCCGCCAGGGCCTGCTGCAGGTGGGCCTGGCTGGCGGGCAGGCTGCCCAGGAGGTTCTTGGCCAGGCCCAGCGGGGCCCCGGCCAGCGAGACCCGGGCGGCCAGGTCGGTGTCGGTCAGGAAGATCAGCACCGCGGGCAGGATGTGCATGCTGTGCGTCAGGCAGAAGCTGGGGGTGCAGGGAGAGAGGGGGGTGGAGGAGGATGGATGGGAGAGGGGCTGAGTCACAGGCCGCCAGGACAGGAAATGCAGGAAATGCAGGAAATGCAGGAGGCACGGGGGCACGGGGCACGGGGGCACGGGGGCACGGGGGCACGGGGGCACGGGGGCACGGGGGCACGGGGGCACGGGGGCACGGGGGCACGGGGGCACGGGGGCACGGGGGCACGGGGGCAGGATGCTGGCGGGCGGGCGGGCGGGCGGGCGGGCGGGCGGGCGGGCGGGCGGGCGGGCGGGCGGGCGGGCGGGCGGGCGGGCGGGCGGGCGGGCGGGCGGGCGGACTGCCAGATGACGGGCACGACGGCCTCGGCCACGTTGGGGTGGCTCTCGAAGAGCAGCTTGCGGCAGAGGGGCAGCGCCGCCAGGGCGGCCTCCCGGGGCAGCGGCTCGACCGTCAGGGCGCCCCGGAGCGAGTCCTGGCCGGCCGCGGGGGCGCACCGGAACAGGACGGCCCCCAGCAGGCGCTGCAGCACCCGGCAGGCCTGGGTGCCCAGCAGGGCCTCCTCTTCCTCGTCGCCCTCCTCCTCCCCCTCCTCGTGGTCGCCCGATGGGAGCGCCCCCTCCTCGCCGGCCTCCTCGTCGCGGGGCCGCTTGCGGTCGCCGTCGGCCTCGGGCTGCTGCTTGTTGGGGTCGATCAGGTCCTCCTCGTCCTCGAACTGGGCGTTCCGCTCGAGGGCCTTCTGGTGGCTGGTCTTGCCCCGGTCCCCGATGACACGCCTGCGCCGGGGGGCGGGCGCCTCCTCGGCCGGCAGGGCGGCGGGCATGGAGAAGCTGTTCCGATCGGGCAGCACAAAGTCCGGCTGCTCGGCCTCGGCCGGGGCGGGGGACGGGGCCGGGGCGGGGTTCTTGTACGAGGCCCGGATGCGGGCCACGAATTCCTCGGCCGCCTGGCGCTTCTTGTCCAGAGGCGCGGCGGCGGAGGCGGCCGCCCGGCCCCCACTGGCCAGGAGGGCGGGGGCCCACTGGGTGTCGCGTGGGGCCTGCTTGGCGATGGCCAGCAGGGTGTGGTAGATCAGCCCGTGCAGGGCGTGCACCACCGGGTGCGGCAGCCGCTCCAGCTGGGCCGGGGCGGTCAGCGGGGGCAGCAGCACCGTCAGCAGGTTCTGCACAAGCCCCGCGAAATCTGCGGGGCGGCGATGGCCACGGAGAAGAGCCCCCGAGGCGTCAGAATAGACTTGGTGCTGTGCATCGGTCGGTGTGCATCGGTCGGTGTGTGTCGGTCGGTGTGTCGGCTGTGCGTGGTGTCATGATGGGGGGCGAGAGGTGGGTCCGAGGGGTGCGGACCGTGCACCTTGACGCCCACCCGGAAGGCCACCCACATGGTGGCGTGCTGCAGGGCGGCGCAGAGGCGCTGGCTGGCGGCGGGCATCTCGGGGGCCGGGCAGCCGCGGAAGGCCTCCGAGGCGGCGCGGCACTGGCCGAGCAGCGACTCCAAGAGCGGCCCGCAGCTGGCCGGGTGCCCGTACCAGACGGCACGCCGCAGGAACCGGGCCAGGCAGCGGTGGCGCCGTTCTGGGGAGGGAAGGGAGGGGCGGAGGGGCAGGAGATGTGAGCAGGCTGCGGGGCAAAGGGGAGGACGAGCGGACCGCGAAGCTCAAAGGCGGCGGCCTCGTCGGCGGGGGCGGCCTGGACGGCGGCGCCGGTGGCGAGGATGGTCTCCACCAGGGCGGGCGCGCACGAGTAGAACTCGCCTTGCCGACCCTGCGCACCCCCCGCCGGACCGAGGCCACACACCCGTGAGAAGCAGGCACCTCCATGCGCCGTCCGGCCCCACCCAGGCCCAATCAGTTGTGACGGGGCGGAGGGGCGGAGGGGCGGAGGGGCGGAGGGGCGGAGCGGAGGGGCTGAGGGGCTGAGGGGCGGAGGCTGCCCGGACCCGGATGGCCTCGAAGCAGGTGTTGGCCACCCCGTCGACGTAGTTCTCCAGGCGGAGGGACTGGGGCGGCCCGGGGGCCGCGGACAGCTGTGGGAGGGCCGTGGGGCGGCCCTGGGGGGCCACAAAGCGGGGCGCCGCGTAGGCGGCCCGGTCCATGAAGCCCCACACGGTCTCCATGCACTGCTGCAGGGTGGCGGTGGCCCCCTGGCCCTGGGTCTTCTTGGCCCGGGCCGCCTTGGCGGGCTTGGGTGACGGGGCTGGCGGCGTCCCCGGGGCCGGGGCGGCCGGGGAGGCAGCTGGGGCAGCCTGGCGGGCCAGGTGCTTCAGCACAACCGAAACGCAGGCCGCCGCTCGGTCGCGGATGGCGGGGGCGTTGTGCGAGAGCAGGGGCAGCAGCACCCTGCCAGGGACAGGCGAACAGCGGGCGATCGTGAGCGGGAGTGCGAGCGGGAGTGCGAGCGGAGATGGGGGAGCGGAGATGGGGGAGCGGAGATGGGGGAGCGGAGATGGGGGAGCGGAGATGGGGGAGCGGAGATGGGGGAGCGGATGGGCGCGGGCGGGACGGACACGAGGTAGCGGTCGAAGGAGGCCGTGACGTGGCTCAGCATGTTCTTGGTGATGGCCTGCAGGGCCTCGAAGAGCCCCTTGACCAGGACCGGGTCGTTCATGATCCGGATCCGGGCAGGGCCTTCCGCTGCAACAGCCACACCATCCCGTCGTGAGCGTTCGGATCAGAGGCGTGCGGGGGGTGGGCATCCGGACCGGTGATGGTCTCGACGAGCCGCGTCAGGACCAGCTCGAAGTAGGGCTGGAACTCGCTGCGAAGATCCTGCGTCAAATCGGCCAGCAAACTGCGAGTGGCGCAGGGGAGATCCTAAAATGGTCCGGGACACGAGGGACAGTCAGACCTGACGATGGCGTGATAGCACGGCGCCATATCTCCGTTGTAACCATTGGTCAGCGACCTCAAAAGAATTGAAATGATCTCTTCACGCTTAAGGTAGAGGAGCTCGTGGGACAAGGCGTGAGGGACAAGCTCTGGCGAAAGTGCGCAAGGGGGATTGTCATCTTCGTTTGATCGGGTGGGTCACGGACCTTTCTCGATTACCAAAAACTCTCCTGAAGGATCTCTTTGTCTCCAATCTCGTAAACTCTTCAAAAAATGGGGCGATTCCCCACGACCTTCGCGCGACTCCATCTTTGGGCGAGGGCCAGGGTGATATCCACTCATCCGTTGATTTGCAGGCAGCCTCGAACGCTCGCACGTTTGTCAGCAGCCAACAAAAAACAAACAAATCGAAGCACCAGTCAAACTGGAAACAACATTTAAAAAATAAAAAAATAAAAAAACGAGCAAAAAGAAAGTTAGATGTCAAGAGAATTCACTGACAAAAGAAAGTGTGACGAAGGGGAAGCAAGGGGCCCAGACGCAACAATGATGCGCCGAACAATCACGCGAACAGAATGGTGGTGGGAGGAGGGAGAGGAGGAGGACCCGGGCATAAGAAGCGCCTTATGAGGAGGAGGAGGCTGCGGCCCGGGCGACGCACCGGCCGGCCCTGTCGCAAGCCGTCAGCAGGGCCGAGTAGGGGCAGAGTGCCCCGCCAGGTGCTGGGCCACTGATCGGGAAGGTGACGCGCCCGGTGGGGTCGGGCGAGCGGGCCGCCAGCTGGGCCGGGGTGCCCACAGCCCCGCTCAGGTTGGGCAGCACCACCTGGCCCAGGGCGGCCCCCGTGGGCCCGTCGAAGAGGGCGACGGTCAGGTTGGCCACGCCGCTCTGCATGTCGAAGAGCTCGCGCCAGCCCACGGCCGCCACCCAGCCGCCCGCCGCCTCGGGGGCGCACTCGAGCCAGGCCTCGCGCAGCCCCGGCTCGGTCCGCTCCACCCGCAGCCAGGCCGCCGTCCAGGCCTGCAGCCCCACCCCGTTGGCGGCCACGGCCGCCACCCAGACCGACTCGAGGGTCCGGTTCTGCAGGATCTGAGTGGCCAGAGCGGCCGGAGCCACGCAAGCGCCCAGAGCCGCGGTCGCCGTGCGGTTGGCGAGGGGGCAGGCCGTGAAGGGGAGCAGGTCGGTCGTGTTGGGCCGCGTCCCCAGGGCCCACTGCACGGCGGCAAACAACAAGAGTGGGGGCAATGGTGTGTTCAGCACGGGCAGGGCCATTTCGGGCGAGGCTCCTCTTTCATGGGACGGCTGCACGGCCTCCCACTCGCAGGGGGGGAGGGGCAGCAGACCGTGATCGAGGCGATGCCGCTGTCCGGGTCGGTGGCCGTGAAGTTGCACAGCAGGGGCAGCGCACCGGGGCTGCTGTCGGGCCACCACTGGCCCTCGGCGAAGCGGCAGGCCCCGCGCAGGGCTGGCGCGCTGGCGTCGTAGAGGAAGGGCGCGCTCCGCACCAGGGCCGAGGTCAGCTCCGGGAAGGCGCCCGACGGGACGGCCGGGTAGAAGGTGGCCTTCAGGGCGGCCGTGCAGGTCATCCCGTCCCGCTTGGCGGCCGTCAGGGGCCCCATGGGCAGGGCGTACCGGCCACCCGGGGCCACCTTCACCCCGGTGTTCAGCGGGGAGCCCGTCAGGCCGGCCAGGCCGAGCCAGCCGGTGGGGGTGACGGTGGCCACGGCGCCCGGGTAGAGGCACTCCAGGGCCAGCGAGGCCGACCAGTGGCGGGTCCCGCTCAGGTAGAAGGTGCCCTCGACCTGGTCCAGAACCGCGCTGTACGCGGCCGTCACGTTGAAATGGGCGCACAGCTCGAACGGGCCGCTGGGGGGGAAGCAGAGGTGAACGATGAGACATGGCGCGGAACGGTGATGACGGTGATGACGGTGATGACGGTGATGACGGTGATGACGGTGAGAATGGCGATAATGATGATGACTAAATGACTGGATGGGTGGATGCTGCTGCTGGTGGTGATGCGCGGGGCCAACGAAGGCGGCAAAGAAGGGGCCGCCGGACCTCGTGCTGGTGGCCGAGGAGACGCCCAGGGCGCTGGTGACGGTCAGCTCGACCTGGTAGAGGGTCCCGCACCGCAGCAGGGCCGCCTGGGGCCCCGAGAGGTCGTAGAGGAGGGTGTATTCGGTGGCCGGCCCAGCGCCGACCGTGGTGCCCGGGGCGTACAGGGGCACCGTCTGGGCTGCAACCACCGCCGCGGCCTCGCCCGCCGCCCGGACGGTCAGCTGGGCCTGGGCCAGGGACAGCCCCAGGCCCTCGGTGAAGGCCACCTTGAGGGCCGTCGTCGGGTAGGCCAGGGCGTCCCCCGTTCCGCAGCCTGAGGCCGACCGGAGGGCCGAGACGGCATCGCCCGCCCCGTCCAGGCACACCCAGGAGCCCTCGAGGCCAGCCAGGGCGGGGCCCCGGGCGGCGATGGTGACCCCACTGCCCGAGACCCCCGTCCGCTCCCAGCCGTTCCCGTTGCGGGCCGTGACCCGCACCCAGTATGTGTCGCCATCCCGCAGCCGGCCCGCCCCGTCCAGGGCCACGCTGCGGGCCGAGGCCCCCAGGGTGGCCGTGAGGAGGGCCGGGCCGTCGGGCGAGGTGGCCACTTCGACGGCGTACTGCTGGGGCAGATCGCGGGCCAGGGCGGCGGCATCGGTGACGGCATACCGCAAGGGCGGCTCGAAGCCCGACCAGTTGGCGCAGACGGTGGTGTGGTTCTGCAGGCGGGCCCCGTCGGGCCCGGGGGCGGTGCCGTTGGGACAGCCCGTGTGGACGGAGCCCATGCCGGGCCGCAGGAACCGGGTGGCGTTGGTCAGCACCAGGGTCGTCGCCAGGCCGGCCCCGTTGGTGGCCGTGATGTTGACGTCGTACCACCCGGTGGCGTAAAACAGCGGGTTGAAGAGATGTCGGGGCCCCACGCAGGCCCGCCGGGCGGCGGTGCCGTTGACGGCCGTGGCGCTGTCCCACCGGCCCACCTCGCCCCCCGGGCTGCCCCCGCTCCAGTCGTAGGACCGCGCCACGAAGACCACCACCACTCGGGCGACGGCGCTCTCGGGGTCGGTGGCGTTCCACTGGGCGCAGATCAGGGCGTTGAAAGCGTCCCGGTTGTCGAACTGCGCCTCGGCCGAGTTGATGGAGGGCGGGGCCTCGATCCAGGCGCGCCCCTCCAGGGCGGGGGCCGTCCGGTCGTAGCGGAACCCGCGGGCCGCATGGCCCACGTTATCTGGCGCCGTCGAGTGGGTCTCCAACATGAACTGCGCCCCACCGCCACCGGCAGGAGCAAACCGGAGGAGGGGCGTGAGGTGAGGTGCACGCGTCTCCAACATGACCGCCCGGGACGATGCCGGAGCAAAACGTGGGACTGCGCCTGGCGATTGCATGCCAACCGATCGAATTGAGGTTTGGTTTGCCCTCATGCGGAAGGGCGGAGGGAGGGCGCGCGGACGTTGTAAGCCGAGCCGGCGGTGAGGGCCTCGCCTGGGATGCGCACCCCGGTGGCGTTGGCGGCCAGGGTGCCCGAGGCGACGGGGTCCGCGGGGGCGTCGAGGGGCGCCACCGACCAGCGCAGGACCCGCACCGGCACCTGGGCCGGGGCCGACACGGCCGGCCAGGCGACCTCCAGGGCCCCGTCGGCAGGGGCCACGGCCAGGGTCAGGTCGCCCGGGGCCGGGCCGGGGGTGGCCCGGGTCAGGTAGACCACCAGCGAGGCGTGGGCCGCGGCCCGGAGGCAGGACCAGGTCCGCACCGCCACGTGGACGGCGCTGAGGGTCGAGGAGAGCGGGACGGCCAGGTCCACGGCTGGGCCGGTGGCGGCCGGGTCGAGGGCCACCTCCAGGGGGCTCAGCAGGTCGCTCGCCTCCCGGTTCCGGCCCGCCCACACCTGGACGGCGCAGAGCCCTTCCACGGCGGGCGACTACCCGGCGGACAGCCCACGGCAGCGCACATCAGCACATGGTCGACCCACCAGCACATGACCCATCAGGACATGACCCATCAGGACATGACCCCCCAGCGCGAGCTCGGGAAAACGGGAACCATGGGGGGCAGGTGCGATGTGGTCAGGGGCGGGGCGAGGAGGAGCCGCGGACCAGGGCCAGGTGGAGGCTGAGCGAGCCGTTGTTCCAGGTGCCGGTGCCCGTGAGGGGCAGCCCGGCGGCCAGCCCCGCGCACGACCAGGCGGCCCCATCGGCCGCGAGGGCCTCGCAGGCCAGCGGGCTGGTGGGGGTCCGCCCCTCGACGGCCGCCAGCATGGGGCGGGCCGGGGGGATGAGGGACACCCCGTACGGGGCCTTGACGCAGGTCTCCTGGCCGGCGTTGTCCCGGGCGCAGGCCGAGACGAACAGGGGCTGCCCCGCGGGCAGCCCACAGATGGTGGCGGGCGAGAGGAGGTGCACGTCGAGGGGCCCGGCCAGGTCGCGCTCGCCGGGGGTCGAGCCCACCACCAGCAGCACCTGCCCCACCCCCGACTGGCCGTCCTCGAAGCCCTCCCTGTGCCCGCACCCCCGCACGAATGGGAGGACATCAAGTGGTGGTGGTGAGCAGGGAGGCAGACAGGCAGCAATGGCCTGGACGGGGGCAGGGGCTTGTGCAGCAAAGCACAGACCAGGCGACGGTGAGGCAGCGTTGGCCGGTCGCGGGCAGGGCCGGGAAGGCCTGGCTGGGCAGGCGCGGGAAGGCGTCGGGCAGGTTCTGCTCGATGGGAGCCGCCGGCCAGGCGAGCTGGGCCAGGTCAGCCGATGGGGCGCTGCCCAGCACCCGGACCGAGCCCCCCGTGGGCGGGGCCCCGTCGTAGCGGCACCCGGCCGTGCAGGCCGCCACCGAGAAGCCCACGTTGCTGGTCGCCTCCAGGGCCACCACCAGCGCCTCGGCCCGGGCCGGGTCGTGGCTCGCCTCGGCCAGCGGCCAGGTGTAGGCGGTGGCCGTCCCGGGCAGGGTGGTCCAGCCCGTCAGGGCGGGGCCCTCGCAGCTGCCCAGGCGGACCTGCACCCGGTAGTCGACGACGCCCGAGGGGCAGGTGATGCTCCACACGGCCGAGACGTTGAGGCGGTCGGTGTACTCGCCCGTGGCGGCCGGGGCGAGGCCGTCCTTGAGGTAGTTGACCAGGGGCACGCCCGCGTCGATGACCAGGGGCAGCGAGACCAGGGTCGTCCCGAGGGCCGCCTCGTTGAGGCCCACCAGGGTGGCCACGATCGAGTCGCCCCCGGCCAGGCCGAGCCCCGTCAGGTTGAGCGCCTCCGCGGGCGGGTCCAGGACACGCGTCACGAAGGGGGCCGCCAGCCCGTTGCGGCGCAGGGCCAGGTGGTAGCTCAGGGCGCCGCCGTACGGGCTGGGCTGCATGCCCGTCCAGCAGAGGCCCAGCGCCGTGCGGTCGGTCTGGTAGCGCCGGTGGATGCCGTCCGCACAGCCGGCCCCCAGCCACAGCCGCGCCGCAGCCGGGGCTGCAGGGGGTGAAGAGAGAACGGGGCGTGTGTGAAGTGGGGTCCCATCGCCCGCAGCAAGGCGTGCGACTGCGATGAGGGGGCGGGGGGTGTGGGGGCGCGCGGCGACCGGGGGCCACCAGCGGACCGATGGGCGCTTCCTCGCAGAGCGAGAAGGAGGCCGTGCCGTTGATGGCGGCCGTGAGGCCGGCCCCGTTGGTGGCCCGCAGGCTGACCGTGTAGAGGCCGGCCTCCAGGGGCCAGGTGGCCACCCAGATGGAGGTCCACCTGCCCGCCGCCGTGAAGGGGACTGCCAGCCCCCAGGGGGCCGCGGCCCGGTAGATGGCGTACTCGTAGCCCACAACCTGCCATGCCCCAGCCAGCGATCAATGGTGGTGATGGTGATGATGCTGATTGGATTGACGATTGGATGATGACGATTCGATGATTGGATGATTGGACGATCGGGTTAGGTCGGATCTGATCGGCTGATCGGATGGTGATGGTGATGGCGATGGCGATGGCGATGGTGATGATTGGAGGCCGACGCTGCGGGGGGACACCAATCTCGAGACGACGGGAGCGGAGCAGCGCAGCGCAGATGAGGGAGCAGGAGGCAGCGGCGGACGGTGGACTCGGGGTCGGCCCAGCCGGCCGTCAGGACCAGGAGCGGGGTGCCCCGGGCGACGAAGGCCTGGTGGGTCATATTGGCCGCCCCGGCCTGGGGCGGGCTCTGGTCGATGACAATCCCCGCCGAGGTGGCCCGGTTGGCCAGCCCCGAGGCCAGCACGGCCTCCACGGTCACGTTGTACCGCTCCCCTGCACGAGGCCCAACCCAACGCACGGCGGCCACCACAGAAGATTGTGGATGCCATTCCGTGCAGGGGCGGCGGGGGGGAATGGGGACGGACCGACGGTGAGGGCGAGCCCCTCGATGCGGCAGCTTGTCGGCTGGACGGTGTCGCCGGTGGGGTCGCTGTACAGGGTCCCGTTGGCCACCAGGTCCCCGCTGGCCACGTGACGGGCCCAGTAGCGCAGGGACACCACCGGGTTCTGCGGGTCGGCGCTGTCGAGGCCCACCCACAGGGCGCAGAGGTGGTCCGTCTCGGGCTGGCCGATCTGGGGCGCCGCCCGGCACCCGTCGTAGACCAGCCCCTCCCGGGGGGACAGGGTCGTCACCTGCACACAGACGCGCACACAGCAGACACCCGCCCAGCCGAGGAGCCAAGTGGGGTGAGCCCGCGCCGATGATGGGGGCCGAGTGAAGGGGAGGGGCCCGGCAGGCAGACGGACGCGGAAGGTTGCCGTCTGGGCGGCGACGGTGAGGCCGGCCCCGTTGAGGGCCGTGACGCGGACGAAGTGGTCGGCGGGCTCAGCCAGGGCCAGCCCGACGAAGGTCCACTGGGCGAGGGTCCCGTTGGCCAGCCGCTCGCTGGTCACCAGCACGGGCGCCGCCCCGGCAGCATCCGGCATCCGGTAGATGGCCGCCACGTAGCCCGCGATGCCCGACTCGGGGTCCGTGAAGCCGCTCCTGCACGGTGGGCGTGGGCCGCGGGGGGGGGGCAGGTGTGGATGCCCCGCACGACTGTGCAGCCGGGGCGCATGGGGGGCCGGGCGGGGGCGGACCATGCGACGGTGAGGGTGTGCCGCTCGGTGTAGTAGCGGCCCCCGGGCAGGTCGGCCACCAGGGCCACCGCCCCGCCAGGCCCGAAGACGGGCGCCGTCAGGTCGACCAGGATGGGGTTGGGCCCCACGGTGCTGCTCAGCCCGGCCCGGTTGCGCGCCACGAACTGGGACCCGAAGGAGAACAGGCGAAGGCATCATCAGATCAACGGTACGAAAGTGAGGTAGGTGCTGTCGCCCATGCAGGGCCGGATCATCATCATCATCATCATCATCATCATCATCCAATCGTCATCATCACCATCATCCGATCATCATCCGATCATCATCCGATCATCGTCATTCTCGCCATCACCACCATCACGGACCTTGAGGTAGTATGCGGTGTTGTGGATGAGGTTGCTGGTGACGGTCAGGTTGCCTGCCGTCAGGGTGCCCGCCCATGTTGCCTGGCCCAGGGCCGAGCCGCCCGGGGTGGCGGCCAGGGACCAGGCGTACGTGTCGATGCCGCTCTCGGTGTCCCAGGCGGCCCCGTCCCAGCCCAGGGCCAGGGTGCGGGCGGAGCCCATGTAGCGGGGCATGGCTAGCACGTCCGTGTCCACCTGGGGGGCCGTCAGGTCCACCACCACGCCCCCGCTCGCCCGGCGGCACTGCAGCCGCGCCTTGTTGTAGGCCCGGACTGCGGCAGACACCACCACCACCACCACCAAAAAGGACGGCCCCTCGGTCAGCACCAGCAATGCATACCGGCAGCGGCATGCCATCCATCTTCCTTCCAACTCGCCTTTGGTATCCATCAGGGGTGGCTGTGGGGATGGGGGATGGGGGGATGGGGGAACACGAGGGGAGGTGCAGCAGACTGATGGTGTAGTATGTGCCGGGCCCCAGGCTGAGCCCGGTGAATGTGTACTCCGTCTGGCTGGCCGAAAGGGTCCGCCAGGGGACCACCAGCAGGGACGCGTTGCCGTCGGATGCCCAGGGGTCGGCAGTCAGGGCCAGGGCCACCTCGAGGGCGGCCAGGCCCGAGTGGGGGTCGGCTGTGGTACCCACCAGGGCCCGGGTGCTGGCCGTCTGGCTGGTCCAGTTGGCCGCCTCCTGCAGGGCCCCGCACAGGGGCGCGCTCGAATCCTTCAGCACGGCGCCCGTGTAGACCGAGCCGCTCGACTGCACCCAGGGCAGGCACGCCGGGCGGGGCGGGCAGGCGGGGGGCGGGGCGGGGCTGGAAGATGAGCAGGGGCCGGGCATGGGGCATGGGGCATGGGGCATGGGGCATGGGGCATGGGGCATGGGGCATGGGGCATGGGGGAACCCGCCGTTTCTCCCGATGGGAAGGTCCGGTCCTTGGGGCCGATGGGACCGAACCAGGCGGGGCGTGGGCGTGGGCGTGGGCGTGGGCGTGGGCGTGGGCGTGGAGGGGCAGCGCGGTGCGGACCAGGCCGGCCTGGCTGACGGTCCTCACCGTGACGTAGAAGGTCGCCCCGTCTGCGCCGGTGCGGGTGCGGGTGCGGGTGAGGGCCGTGCGTGAGCGCCGCCACCGAGAAGGCCGCCGCCGCCCACCCACCCACCAGTCCGTCCACCCACCCACCCATCCACCGGGGGGCCTGGGGGAGGCGGCGGACCGGGGATGTTGCAGCGGATCTCGGCCGCTGCGGCGGGGTGGTAGACGTACGTGTAGCCGTAGGTGTACGAGTCCTTGGTGGGCCCCACCATGAGCAGGTAGTAGGCCAGCGGGGCCGTCGAGGGGGCGAAGCCCGCCCAGCCCACGGCCGGGAAGCTCGTGTTCTGGTAGCAGAACTGCAGGGGCCCAGCGAGCAGCCCCACCCCACGACCGCCCCACGACCCGACGGGGTGCGGTGCAGATGAAGGGAAACCCCAACTCGGGGACGGGGCGATGACCGGGGGGGGGGGGGGGGGGGGGAGGAGGGGGGGGGGGGGGGGGGACCGAGGAGCCTCGACGGACGCTGGCCGCCCCGGTGCCGCCCGTGCATGAGATGGCGCTGGCGGCCGAGCTCCAGGCCGTGGCCCCGGTGGCGGAGGGGCGACCAGGTCGATGGTGACCCCGCCGAGCGGTAGGTGGTCGACAGGCCCGCCCGGTTGAAGACCCGCACCATCTGTGCCCGCCCCGCCCCGCCCCGCCCCGCCCCGCCCCGCCCCGCCCCGCAGCCAGCCCACCCACGGCATCCGATTCGTGAAGGCGGCCTCCCCCAATCGCGTCGAACCACCCTGCTCGCCCATCGCAATGCCCGCCGGGCGCCTCCCCAGCCCAGGGCCCAGGGGGCAGCCGGGCGGGCGGGGGGGGAACCTGGTAGAATGTCTGGCCCTGCTTGAAGTACCGCTCGGCGGGCAGGTCGTAGATGGCCGTGGACAGGGTCGTGTTGACCAGCCAGCTGGTCGGCTCGGCGGGCAGCGTCAGCCCGTAGGTCCACCTGCACCACCCACCCAAAGCAGGCCACCCGAGGCGGTGAGGCCGGGAGGAACCCAGAGGCCCATCGGGGGGGACGGGGAGGGTGGTGTGGCAAGGGGCGGGGCCGCATGGTGGGTGAGGGGCGAGGTGCATGGCGGGGGCGATGGGGCGAGGGGACGCGATGGGGCGAGGGGACGCGATGGGGCGATGGGGGCGATGGGGGCGATGGGGGCGATGGGGGGGGGGGGGGGGGGGGGGGGGGGGGGGGGGGGACAGACGGGGCGTAAGTGGTGGGGGCCTGGTTGTCGTAGGCGTAGAAGGACCCGTAGACGCGCCAGTTGGTGGCCGTGTAGGGGTAGCTGGTCCCCGGCCAGAAGTAGGACACTGCCCCACCCCCGGAAGACCACGTCACACCTCAGGGCAAGCAGCACCACAGGGCGGGCGGGTGCTGGCTGGATGGCTGGCACTGGATGGCTGGCTGGGGGAGGGGACGGGTGGGACGGACCCACGGGGCCGGTGGTGTCGAAGACGACGGAGAAGTTTGCCGAGGCGGCGGTGGCCAGGCCGGCCCCGTTGCGGGCCCTGAGGGCCAGCGTCCACACCCGGCCCGGGTCGGCCTGGGGGAAGGCCACCACCGCGCAGCCGTCCCACGACATGGCGGGGGCCGCGGTCCGGCTGCCGTTGCGACCCGTCGAGCCGAGGGCGTCGGTCATGTTGAGCAGCAGGCAGGGGGCGCCCCCCGGGGCGGCCAGCTCGACCGCCACGGCCGGGAAGGAGCTGTAGGTCCAGCTCTCGTACTGCCACCAGCCCGCCCGCGACAGGCCCACCGTGTAGCCGCCGATGCCCGACTGGGGGTCGCTCGCTCCCGTGTCGATCTGCCAGGGGGGGGGGGGGGGGGGGGGGGGGGGCATTGAGTGGGGCTGACGCGAGTGGGGGCACCCTGGCGTGTGCGGACCCTGAGGTAGTCCATGCCGCCCACGTAGTGCACGCCCGTGTCGTTGTAGAAGTGCACGTTGCCCACCAGGGTGGCCGTGAAGGCCGGCGGGGGCGTCGGGTCGTAGCGGCCCGTGACCTCGACCGTCCGCGTGACCAGCGCCCCCTCGGCAGACTGACGGGTCCCGCAAGCAGGGCGGGCGGGACGGTGATGAGGGGTGTGAGTGAGTGAGTGAGTAAGCGCGAGGGCGAGAACGAGTGTGAGGGAGGGGGAGGCCGTCTGGGCGGCGGGGGGCGGGGCGGGGCGGGGCGGACCGTCAGCGTCACCCGGACGGTGTACGCGGCCCCGGTGGTGATGGCCGCGGGCAGGTCGAAGGCGAGGGGCCCCGGCTGGGCGCCGCTCTCGAAGCGGCCCACGGCGGTGCAGTTGGGGGCCCCCCACCCGACCACCAGGCAGGCAGCCACGTCGTACGCCCCGCAGGCGATGGCGGTGGGGCCCAGGGAAGCCTGCACCATGAGGCTGGCCGAGTAGGGGGCCACTAGGGGGGCCCGGGTGTACGGGGGGGAGGGGGAGGGGGAGGTCGGGTCAGGGAACGAGACGGCAGGGGGGGGCGGGAGGAGGAGGTGGTGGGGCCGAAAGGGCGGCGGACTGGTGATGCTGCCGGGGGTGATGGCAGGGACGGTGGTCACGTTGACGCACTGGGTGCGGCCCGCCACGCAATGGCCCCCTTGGATACACTGCCATGCCAGGGTCGATGGTCGGGAGGAGGGGACCAGGGGACCAGGGGGAGGGAGGGCATGTGAGGGGATGCGAGGAGGATCGCCGGCAGCAGATGGGAGGGCGGTCGGCCCAGGGGGGCCGGGGGGGATGGGTGGGTGCTGACCCGGTCCTGGTAGGGCGCGCAGCGGGACCCGTTGGCGGGGGCCCACTGGGTGGGCGAGGTCGCGGCCAGGCACAGGCCACAGTCGCCCTCCTCGTGGCCGTCCGGGTAGCATACACCGACGATCAGACACCAGCCCGCCTGGCAGTGGGGGGGTGGGTGGGTGGGTGGGGGGTGAGACGGATGAGGATGAGGGGCCAGCATGGGGGACCAGCATGGGGGACCAGCATGGGGGACCAGCATGGGGGACCAGTAGGGGGGACCAGCATGGGGGACCAGCATGGGATGGGGGACGGGGGGGCCAGGCGGGGCGCGGCCAGGCGGGACCTGGATCTCGACCCGGTGGCCGGTGGCGTTCCACCGCTCGCAGGCGGCCAGCGGGGGGATGACCCACACGTCCCGGCTGCTCTGGGTGCCGTCGGGGAAGCTTACCACCAGGACGTGGCTCCCGTTCGTCGTGGGGGCCGCCCACAGGCCCCGGACGACGACCGACGGGGCCGCGGGGTCGCCCAAGGTCCCGTTGGCGAAGGGCGCCAGCCAGTCGGCCGTCCCGAAGTCCTCGACCGTGTCGGGGTCTCCGCCGGACGGGGCCGTCGTGTTGAAGGGGCCCGCCAGGGGCACCTCGGCCCCGTCGGGGCCCAGCAGGCCGAAGTCGCCCCAGGCGGCCAGGCCCCCGGCCAGGCCCAGCCCCACGCCCGTCAGGGGGGTGTCGCTCTTCATCCAGCAGTCCTGCGGGTCGAACTCCAGCCGGCTCCACTGGCCCAGGGGCGGCATGGGGCCCGCGCGGGTCACCGGGGCGGGCAGGCCGATGGCGTCTTGGGTGGAGGGCCCCCAGATCAGGCTCGACCAGGTGCCGCCCTGGGTCCGCAGCCGGACGAGGACGTCCTGGGCCGTCTGCGGGTAGACCCACGCGTAGAAGGTGGCCCCAAAGGCCACTGGCTCGGGCAGCGTGAAGCCGTGCTGGCTGACCTGGGACCCGACTTGGGTCACCCGGTGGCCCCGACCGGGGGGCACGCAGCTCAGCCGCAGCGGGCTCCCGTCCAGCAGAGCCGTCAGGTTCGTCAAGGCCTCCGACGTGCAGCGGACGTCGGAACCCGCATCGTCGCGCAGGTGCATGAGGAGCGCAACGTCGGCCCCTTCTTCGACGACGCTGGGTGCCAGGACCCGGCTGGTGAGAGCCGTCAGGGTGGTGTTTGTGGATGTGTTTGTCGAAATTGTGTTGAGCTGGGTGTCGGGAAAATCCGCCAAAGAGAAGGCATGGAAGCTGTCGAACCCATCAACAGAAATCACGAAGCAGAGAACAAAAAAAGCGGCAGCGACCGGCGGCAATGCGGCCGATCGAACTAGGGTAGGAAAAACGATGAAACACCATCGAAAATGCCTCGGACCGATACTTTTCAGTTTATGCAGGCCGACTTTTTGAGGATCGGAAGAGTGGATCTTTCCCCCAGCAATTTATGTACGGCTGCGATATTCCATTTCCGAAATTTCAGAGGACTAACGGTATGAATTGAAGCCTTCGTGCAAGTTCGGCTGCTTCAGTCGGCCTTCGGCCAGTCGTCTCTCCGAATCGGTAACCACGCGTTGTTGGCTGCTGCCAATCCATCTTCTGGCAGAATCTCCCATTTTTCCAGTATTCGAAACGACCATCTGGCACTCCTTCTCCAGCAGCAGCTGGGACCCTTGCATGTGGAGTAGAGCGGGGGTTGGAGGATTCAAAGAGAAACGAGAAGATCATTCCCCCCTAATTACAGCCTTATGAAAAGCCCATGGCCCGGGAACAGTGCGCGCCCCCCTGTCAATGGCCTGGTCGACTTGAAGACCAACATTGCCCCACGCACAGCAGGGATGCTGCACCCACCGGGCACGGCCCTGTGATTCATGCCGTCAAGTTCGCCATCCGGATGCGCCCACAATCCAAGAAGTGACCGGCATTCTCACCACCCTGTGAGGAGACCCAAACCATTTGTGGCTCTCTGCTGCCTTTTTCGCCCACTCTCTTTTTGGGTCGTGCTGGCCCAACCCACTGCACCAGAGACAGACCGCCGTTTTTTCGGTTTCGCACTTCTGGCGTCAAATCCTTCGAGTATCAATGCCTCTGTCGGAGGTTTTAGCCATCGTTTTGGGGCTTCTGTCCCTCGCAGATGGTCACTTGCTGCAGGTGTCTTGTAAGGAAGAGGCCATCATCTTGGTGCCCGGCCACGTCTCCGAGTTTATCCCCATGGGTGCTGGAATTTCTTTTAATTTAACACCAGAGGAGCTGCTCAACACAAAATTCATTGTGAATTCAACATCGCCCGACTGTACACTACGATGCAGTGACCATGCTTGCTCATCGTGCCCGACTTCCTCCGAGAGTGATGGTCCGTAGAGCCACTTTCTTGCGGGCACGCAATGGGCGTTCTGCCTCTTCAGTTCCTCGAGTTCTTCCAAAGGGGTGGGGGAAGACTTCAACTTTGCGGCTCGTCGAACTCTCAGCCAACGCCGCCTCGGCGACAGGTCTCTCTCCTCGCCTCCTTTTTGGCTTGCTCACATGGCGAAGTTCCGGTCCTCGAGTCGGTGCGACCGACATCTGCCCCCGCCAAGGGCAAGACCACCCTCACCTTGTGTGGGACCCATTTCCAGGCGGGGATCGCAGTGCTCGTGGGCCAATCGCCCTGTGTGGTCCAGAGTGGGCTGACCGACACCCAGTTCACTTGTGTCGTCGATGGTGGTGCCCCGGGGTCCGCGGTGGTCAACGTCACCAACCCCGACGGGGGCGCCGCCAGCCTCTCCTGGGCCTTCGTCTTTCAATGTCCGTGGGCGCACGCCTCCCGGCGGGCGTGATCACTCCCTCCTCAGACCCCAAGGAGGACCTCCTGGTGGCCGTCTTGGTGCCCGTCCTGTCCGTATTTGGGCTGCTGATGCTTCTCCTTGCGGCCAACCTGGTGGGCATTCGCATCCACGCCAAGTGGCTCCGCCGCGAGGCCCTCAAGAGGGCCGCCGCCGCCCCAAAGGCGGAGCCAGTTCGTCCGCCTCCGGGGCCTCCGTCTTCCGCCCCCGCTGCTCCCGCTCCCCATGTCCCCGCTGCCACCCAGGCTCCATCCGCCGCCGTGACTGCCGCGACAGAACTGGCGCCTCCTCCACCCATGCCGGCGCCAGGGAGCCTGTCGATCGGAAGCGCAGCCGCGGTGGCCTGTCCACCCCCGGTCACCCTCAGCTACGTGGTGCTCCCTTCTGTGCCCTACTGGCTGTCCTTCGACCAGCTGGCCACCATGACGGGCGGGGCCCGCTCGTACTCCTCGCCGGCCATCATGAGCCCCGCCCCGCCCGGGGCTCCTCCCCTCGCCTCCAACAATGACACCCCCCAGATGGCCAGTGTACCCGTCACGGCCGCCCCTGTGGCGCCACAGCCGCAGTCAGCGATTGCCCGATCCTCCTCGGTGCCCCGTGCCATGTGCTCGCCCCACCTGGGGCGGGTCTTCACGCCTCGACCGGGCGCTGTGTCCCGTCAAGGGCGAGCCTCCCCTGAGCCGGCCGTGGCGGCCGCAGCGCAGTCCCAGCCAGCCCCTTCGACCACCGCGGAGGCAGCCGGAGCTGTTGCTGCTCTCGCTGTGCCGCTGCCCCACCCGGAGAAGGAGTCGGCCAGTGCAGGTCCGTGCGCACACTTCGAGTCTCGCCATCTCACGGAGCCGCCCATCCGACCAGCTGAGCTTCCTCCGCCGATCCACACGCCCCTGGCGGCATAACCCGGGAGGCATGTGCGCATATTTCTCTCCTGATGGGCGGTCCTTTTCCTCCGTTCTCTTCCCGGCTCACTTGGAGCGGCTTCATTGGGGCCACTGCTCCAAACGGTAACGTCTCTCTGCCTATTAATATCTCGGAGGGGGCGATAAGGTGCTATGAATATGGCACACTCCGCTTGTGACCACCAGCTTCGACAAGTTGTGGCAGCAGCGAGTCCCCTGGGCGGGGTTGGGGGTTGGTGGGAGCCTGGCTTCCCGGGACGGACGATGGGGGTGTCTCCTCGTGGGAGACGGTGCGGAGCAGGCAGCCGAACGGCCGACGGTGGCCTTGCCCAATGTCCCCTTTGCCGAGGGGACACTTCACGTCATGTCATCGTCTCCCGCTCACTGGCCGCCTCCCCAGCATCCCGAGCCCTCCCTCCCGCTCTCATGGCGCGAAGGCGCGAAGGTCTCCTTCTTCATCTTCCACCTCGCATCAAGTTCAAGACGAGACACGGAAAGCATGCCAAGAACGGTCCGCTTAATGATCGTGGCCTTCGGTGGGCTCATCTGGGGCTGCAGGGCCAGCGGTCGCTTCGACGGACGCAGGCCCTGACGCCGGGGGGGCCGGCACGGGGGCCGGCTCGGGGGCCGGTTCGGGGGCCGGTTCGGGGGCGGCCGGTTCGGGGGCGGCCGGTTCTTCGGGGGGTGGGGCCTGGGCGGCGTCCCCTGTTGGAGCGGCTCCGGTCGTTTCGGGAAGGGCAGTGACATCGAAGGGAGCGGGAGCAGGGACAGAATTTTCGACCACTGCAGCAGCCGGGGCAGCCGGGGCAGGAGGAAGGTCAAGGTCACGAATGGGCGCGATGGCCGGGGCAAGGGCAGATGCGTCCTCGATGGCTTCCGGAACCTCACCTGCCGGGGCAGGGGACGCGGCCTCCGCAACAGCCGGGGCGGCATGAACATCGACAACGGGTGGAGCAGCCTCCGCTGGGGCTGGGGCTGGGGCCGGGGCCGGGGCCGGGGCGGCCTCCACTGCGGCCTCCGCTGGGGCTGGGGCTGGGGCTGGGGCTGGGGCTGGGGCTGGGGCTGGGGTTGGGGCTGGGGCTGGGGCGGCCTCCGCTGGGGCGCCCTCCGCTGGGGCGGCAGCGAGGGCCTGGGGGCGGAACTCGACCAGCTCGATCTCATCCAGGGCCGTCGCCACGGCCGCCGCCCCGGTGGGCGAGGGCGGCACATCGGCAGGCGGGACACCCACCCCCGAGGGCAGCGGGGTCCCCGGCAGTGAGGTCGGGCTCACGGCCACTTGCAGCACAGCCGGGGGCGCCGAGGCCAGGCGGCTGCTGTTGCTGGTGGCTGGCGAGGACTTGGCGGTGGAGGGCGAGGGCGAGGGCGAGGGCGACCCGGCCAGGGCGGCGGGCGTGGCGCTGGGCGGCATCATCTCGACCTCCTTCTCCTCGGCCAGCCGGCGGGCCTCCGTGGCGCGGATGTTGCGCGTGGTGATCATCACCACCCGGGTGACCAGGCCCAGGGCCAGCAGCCCGATGGCGCTCAGCGAGACCGCGATGGCCACCACCGCCCCGACCGGCATGGGGCTGGCGGGGGCCACCCACTCCCGCACGAAGACCTGCCGGCTGAGGGTCAGCCTGTTCCCGCAGACGTCCGTGAAGTGGAAGGTCAGGGCGAAGGTGGCGTTGCAGTCGGCATCCGGGGGCAGGTCGAAGGTGGTCGTCACATTGCCCTGGCAGTCCGTGACGGGCGGCAGGGTGGCCAGCAGGCTGGCCCGGAAGGCGGCCCCGTCGAAGGAGGCGTTGGCGGTGGCCCGGGGGCAGCCCACCGCGACGGTTGCGTTCCAGGGGCCGGCCAGCTGGGGCGGCTGGGTGTCCCGGACCCGGATGTACGTCGTGTGGGAGCCGCCCGCGGGGGTGCCGAAGAAGGTCGACACGGCGAAGGTGCGGGCCACGATGCGGGCGCAGGAGAGCGGCGTGCCCGCGGGGGCCTCCGGGTCGGGCACCGGGTCGGCGTCGGTGTAGCCGACGGCGGTCTCCCCGTCCAGGGCGAAGGGCAGGGGCGGCAGGGCCGTGGGCAGGCTGCACTCGGTGGTCTGGTCGTCGGCCAGGGCGGCCAGGGAGAGGTTCTTGGAGGACATCAGCAGGGCGAACATGGTCAGGTGGCAGATGTTGCACTGCCCCAGCCGGGTGGGTGGGCGGGGACACAGGCCGACCGGGTGGGGGCGGGAGAGGAAAACGGACGACAAAGGGGAGGATGATGACCATCATATGTCATGAAGCGAGGGGCGGGGCGGGGCGTTGGAGGGCACGGGAGCGGCGGTGCAGTGGGTGCGGACCTCGAACATGCCCGTGTGGTAGTCGGTGTGCGAGGCGGGGGGCGTGGTGGCCGGTCGACGTACTGGAAGGGTGGAACATGAGCAGCACGGGCACGGGGGCATCGGGGCCCGGGGCATCTGCGATGGGGCATCGGGGGCATCGCGAAGGCACAGACAAAGCTGTAGTTGCCGAAGCTGAACGAGCCCTGGCTGGGGGGCATGGGCTCCTCGGGGGTGGTGGCCTGGGAGGGCACCACGTTGAGGGTGACCGGCTCGGTGGTTGCCCCCTGGGGGATGGAGACCCCGCCCATGACCCGCTTCGTCTGGCCCGGCGGGGGCGGCGAGTCGAACATGAAGCCCCCCGCGGGCGTGTCGGGCCCCATGGGCATCGAGACCGACCCCACACGGACGCCCGGCGCGCAGACAGGCTCTGCGGGGTGGGCGGGCGGTGATGGCGGTGATGGTGGTGGTGGTGGGTGGAAGAGGACGAACTGGCGGGTGAGCAAGGAGCGGTCCTCACCCAGCACACGGTGGGATCCTCACCCAGCACACGGAGGGGGCGGGGGCGGGGGCGGGGGGGCGCGGCGGACCGGAGACGAGGCCCGAGTTGCCCACGATGCGGACGCAGGGGATGTACCGGTAGCCCTCCAGGAGCAGGGGCCGAGTCCAGCCCCAGGTGACGTTGGTGCCGATGAGGTCGCTGGTGGGGCCCAGCTTGGTCCAGTCCTCCAGCAGCACCCGGCCGTCGGCCCAGTTGGAACCGTCGGCGGCCTCTGCCCAGTTGGCCCCGTCGGCCGCCCGCCCGCCCGCCTCTGCCTCGGGGCCGTTGGCGGTGGCGGTGGTGGCGACGAGTTCCCACACGCTGAACTGGTACTCCTTGACGCCCGAGGCCGGCTCGGGGAAGCTCTTCCAGTTCAGGGCGAACAGCTGGGGGAGGAGGAGGGGGGGGGGGGGGGGTATGCGGTCCGAGTGCAGTTCAATGAGCCTCAGTCGGTCCGCGGGCACGGGGGCATGCACAACCCTACAGTCAATCGCCCCAGAGGACCGCATCCTCCCCCTCACCTGCCAGACAGGGCCTGGCGGGGAGGCATGGGGCCGGTTGGCTGGGGGCGGGGCGGGGGACGGACGTCTGTGACCGACTGCTGGTCGATGTCGTAGCTGAACATGCCGCTCTGGACGACCCCCCCGGCCGTGGCTGGGGGCTGCAAGTCGACCCGCATGCCGGGGGCCGCGTAGCCGTAGGTGTGCCGGCCGGCCCCGTTCATGACCCGGAGGACCCCGTACACGGTGCGGTTGTGGCGCCAGCTGATGGGCAGGCAGCCGAAGCCGGCCCCCAGGGCGCCCAGCTGCCAGGGGGTCACCCGCCGGAAGCCGGCCACCTCGTTGCCCGCGTCGGTCAGCTGGGGCAGGGCCGCCAGCAGGGTGGCCTCGGAGGCGCCCGGGGGCCAGCTGCTGGTGTTGGAGGCCCGGGTGGCGGTCATGTACTCGACGGCCGCGTAGGCGACCTCGGCCAGGCCCGACTCGGGGTCCTCCCAGCCCTGGCCGGGGCCCCACCGGACACACAGCTGGCTCTCGGCGCCGGCCGTGTATGCGGCCATGTCGGCCGTGTCGTTGCCCAGCTGCAGGGTCCCCGCCACGGCCGGGGTCGCGTCGTAGTAGAACGGGTCGCTGGCCAGCTGCACAGACCCGTGCGCCCTGAGGAGGGACGGCAGCGGCCGGCCGAAGGGGCCGAAGGGGCAACGGCAGTGGGTGAGCAGGCGGGAAGGCGGGATGGGAGGGTGGGAGGGAAGGGGCGGAAGAGGGCGGTGTGGGGGGTACGGACAGGTCGGTGACCCGGGCCAGCAGGTAGAGCTTGCGCAGGGTGGTCTGGTCGGCCAGCGAGAAGTTGAAGGCTACCAGCAGGCCCCCGCTGCCGCCGCACGACTGGCGGCCCAGCCGGCCCGTCACGTCCACCCAGGGCACCAGCCCGGGCACGGTGCTGTTCAGGCCCAGGCCCACCTCGACCCGCATCAGGGGGGTCGCCCCCGCCCCGACCGCGCTGACGTTGGGGCCGGGCAGGGCCTGGCACAGGAAGGGCGCCGCGGCCAAGAGGGTCTCCATCGCGGCGGCCGAGGGGGCCGCGCCCACGTGGGCCGCCAGGCCGGTGAAGCGGGGGCCCTGGGTGTCGGCGCTCAGGGCCACGGGGCCCTCGAGGCGCAGGGCGCCCAGCAGGAAGGGCTCCCCGTAGAAGATGGCCCCGCTGGTGGGCCGGGGGATGAGCCCGTGCAGATGCAGATGCAGCCGCGGGTCCGCCTCGTCGCCCGCCGTCGCGTTGCCCGCCGTGGCGTTGCTGCTCGGGGGGCGTGAGGGCGAAATGACAGCCCGAACATCGGGGTGGTCAAGACGCCGGATAGGCAAATGGGCAGTGGGGGCAGGGGCTGGGGCTGGGGCGGAGGCGGGGGGCAACGGACATCTGGCTGGCGAGGAGGGTGCCGTTGCTGACGGCCGTCACGTTGAGGGGCTGGCCGCTTGCCCAGAGGCCCGGGCTGACGGCCCAGCTGACCCGGCCCAGCACCGAGGCCAGCGCCACCACGTAGCTGTACCGGTGGCCCGCCTGGAGGACGGCCTTGTCGTTGGTCTGCAGCCAGAAGGCCGGCCGGGAGGCGGCCCCGATGGCGGCCATGCCCTCCTGGAGGGGCGTCGGCCCCACGGCCTGCACGGCCCGCCCGCCCAGACACCGGGTGGCCGCCTGGGCCACCGTGTCGGCCGTCACGCCCACAGTGGCCCCCACCCGCCACGCCCAGCCGCAGGGCGACGGGGCCGGGGGCGGCCGTGGCGGCGGCCAGGCAGGACAGGAGGGCCGCGCGGCGAGACTCCAGGTCGTCGTTGGCCAGCTCGCTGTAGGCAGTCGGCACGGACAACCTGTGGGGAGGGGGGAGGGGAGGGAGGGGGAGGAGGGGGGGAGGGAGGAGGAGGAGCAAGTGAGTCAGAGGGGGCGGGTGACGGCGGCATGGAAGACCAGCCACCGAACCGAACTCAGCAGCGAGGGGGCGGCGGGGGGCTGGGGCTGGGCGGACCCGGTCATGTCGGCCAGGCCCAGCCACATGCCGCCCAGCGGGACGGGGCTCGGGGCCGGGTCCCAGGCCCACAGCACGCTGGGCGCCATCAGGGGCCCCGTCGCGTTGGCGGCCAGGGCGGCGGCCTCGGAGGGATACGTGGTCAGGGCCTGGGCGGGGTCGATGACCTTGGTGGCGGTCAGGTCGACGGTCGTCTCGCGGGTCAGGTTGTACGCCGTCTGGTTGGTGGCCGGGTCGGTGACCGTCTCGTTGCGGGTGACCGTCACCTGGCCGCACAAAATGGGACGAGTATGCACACGGGGAGACACGATGATGGTGATGCTGATGATGGTGATGGTGATGATGACCGGAGGATGATTGGAGGATGATTGGAGGATGATTGGAGGAGGAGGATGCCGACGACATGATGACTTGTGATGGTGACTGGGGGATAATTGGGGGGTTGCACGGGGGGGGGGGGGGGGGGGGGTCCGAGGGTCTGGGGGTGGCGTGGCGCGCAGACGTTGGCCTGGTGGATCCAGGGCGACCACACGAAGTCGAGCAGGTCGCCGCTGGGGCCGTTGCCCATGGCGCTGGCCACGTCGGCCCAGAGGGGCAGCCCGGCCGGGGCGGCGAAGGCCGGGGGGTCGGGACAGGCCAGCAGGGGCACCTCGGCCCACTGGGCCATCGGCACGCCCGAGGCCGAGGTGGCCCGCAGCCGGAGGACGGCCCAGCGGCACCGGGGCAGGGCCGTGGGGGCGGCCAGGGCCAGGTCGGCCTCGGCCCAGCCCCAGTCGGGTGTCCAGCTCCCGTTGGCGATGGGGGCCCCCGACTGGCGGTCGACCAGCGCCCAGGCCAGCTGGGCCACGGGGGCCGGGGCGGGCCGGGTCCCGTTGAAGGACTGCCGGCACAGGTGGGCCAGCCGGCTGGTGGATGTCTGCAGGATGACCGTCTGGTTGTCGTCGGGGCCCCGGAACTGCAGCGCCGAGGCGCCCAGGGCGGCCGCCAGGGCGGCCAGGGTCTCGGCCGTGCCCGCGGGGGTCGGGTCCAGGTCGGGCGGGGTGGCGGTCAGGGTCAGGGGCACGGGCGAGTAGGCCAGGGCCGTGTGGCCCACCAGGTCGCGCACCCGGACGGTGCCGTAGAGGGTGTTGTTGCTCTGCACCCGGGCGGCCATGTCGGCGGGCAGGGTCAGGTTGGGCCCGAAGTGGGCCCCGTCCAGCGGGTGGTCCACCGCGGGCGCCACGGGCCGGTTGGGCAGCGGGGCGGCCAGGGTCCGGTAGGGCAGCACGTCCTCCAGGTAGGGCGCCGTGCCCAGGGCGATCTCATAGCCGGCCACGCCCGACCCGGCGTCGCTGAAGCCCCCGACGGCCAGGCTGACCCGGTCGTAGGCGGCCTGGTAGAAGGCCGGCCCCCACTGGGCCGCGAGGCCGGTCCACTGGATGGTGCCGCCCAGGGGCGGATCAACATCGACCGTCGTCAGGGCCCAGTCGATGCCCTCCTGTGCCCCCACCCACCCCACCACACAGATGAGCAAAGGGATGAGCAAAAGGCCAGTGGGATGGCCGGTGCTGCCGTCGCACTGGGCGGTGTGTCGTCGTGAGGCGGGCGGTGCGGGCGGCGCGGACCAGCCCGAGGATGTTGGTGGCCCGGATGGTGACCACGACCGCGTCGCCCTCGCGGAGGCCCAGGCCCGCCAGCCTGGCCGTGCCCGCCTCGAGCTCGGCCTGGCTCAGCTCCCGGCACGCGACCACCTCCTGGGCCACGTCCGTGGGGGCCGTGGGGCCGCTCTGGTTGCGCAGCGGCCAGCCGGCGCAGACCCGGCGCGAGGACAGGGGCACCAGGGCCGGGGCGCAGGAGGCGAAGGGCACCAACAGCTGGGTGCTCTCGTTGTGGTAGAGCTCCAGGCTGGGCGGGCAGTGGGGAGCCCGGTCGTCGAAGAGCACCTGCCCACCACCAGAACCACCACCAGAACCACCACAGAACCACCACCAGAACCACCACAGAACCACCACCAGAACCACCACAGAACCACCACAGAACCACCACAGAACCACCACCAGAACCACCACAGAACCACCACCAGAACCACCACAGAACCACCACCAGAACCACCACAGAACCACCACCAGAACCACCACAGAACCACCACCAGAACCACCAAACCCGGTGAGGTGAGGCGAGGCGGGTGCGACGAGAGGCAGGCCGGCCACCCGGGAGGAGGGCTGGCGCTCGGACCTGGATGCAGAAGGGCTCGGAGATCAGGCTGTGGTCGTCCTTGGCCACGGCCCGCAGGCACAGGACCAGGGTCTCCCCGGCGGCCAGGGGGGCGTGCGGCCAGGCGAGCGAGCCGGGGAAGTAGTTGCCCTGGGCGGCCGCCGCGTAGGCCAGGGTGCCCGGCTGGGGCAGGGCCGGCGAGGGCAGCCGGACCCAGGGCATGGCCAGGGACCCGTCGGCCCGGGTCACGCGCAGCTCGAGGTGGGACAGGGCCAGGGAGGCCTCCAGGCAGGCCCGCTGGAAGGCCGTCTGGGCGGCCTGGGACGAGCCGCTGTCGGCCGGGATGGGGGCCGGGGCGTAGTGGATGACCAGCGGGCCCGTCAGGTTGGCCGTGTAGACCCGCTCGATGGCCGTCCCGTTGGCCGTCCCGTTGGGGTCGGCGTAGTGGGTCACACCGGGCAGGGCCAGATGAGGCTGGGCCGGGGCGGCCATGCAGAAAACTGTGCGGGCGTGGGGCATGGGGGACGCGGAACGGAATGAGCCCAATGATGGGGCACCGAGTGGGCTGGGTGCGTGAGTGGGCGGCGGTGGCGGACCGGGCACCGAGTTGGCCGTGGTGGCGGTGCCCAGGGGGGAGGCAGCCTGGACGGTGAGGTACAGGGGCGTGCTGGCGTTGAGGGGGCCGAAGGTGGCCCCGTAGGAGCGGGTCCCGTTGAGGGTACGGCTGGTCAGCTGGGTCAGCGGCACCGTCGTCGCCAGCAGGTCCGAGGTCCCCGGGCCTTGGGTGCCAACCTGACCGTGGGGGCGGGGCGGGCGAGCCGGGCGGGCCCAGAGTGGGCGGGTGAGTGGATGAGGACAGGACCATGATGATGGAAAACAATCGCCATCGTTTCCTCCTTTCCAGCATCCCATCTCCTGTTTTGGACCGCAGGCGAGGTCCCCCCCGCCGCGTCGACCCAACCACGAGGGGGGCGGGGGCCGCGGACCGTGAGCGTGTACTCGCTGAGCCCCAGGGCGACCTCGTCGCCGAAGCCGCCCCAGCGCCACTCCACCCGGCAGGCGCCCCCGGGCGCCCCCACGAAGCGGGCATGCCCGTCCACGACCAGGCCCGCCTGGGGCCCGGCCGCCAGGATGGGCACGGCCTCCGAGCGCAGGGTGTAGGCGGGGCCGCCCAGGGTGGCCACCATCAGGCAGGCGTACCGCAGCCCGGCCGCGGAGGCGGTCAGCGGGAGGTCGGCGGTGAAGGGCCGGACGGCCGTCTCGTTGGGGAGCTTGGTCAGGGTCACCGAGCGGCACATCGAGGCCGGGGCCGCCGTGCAGGCCGGGTCGGCGGCCAGGCAGAGCAGGGCCGGGCCGGACAGGGGGCACCACATGTCGAAGGCCGCCCCCGAGACGCGCAGCGTGCGGCCGGTGGCGTTGATGGCCGTCTGGATGAGGCCCGTCAGGGGCCCGCTGGCCGCCGTGGGTGCGGACAGGCCGCGCAGGGAGGCCGTGCCGGTCCGGTAGAGGGTCGCCTGGCCGGCCGCGTCGGTGCAGCGGACCCAGGCGTGGATGGGGCTGCCGCTGCTGGCGGGGGGCAGGCCGGCCAGCGGGAGGCCGTTGAAGAGGGCGTGGGCCCGGTCGAGGGCGGCCACCCAGCCGGCGTAGCGGGTCGGGTTGCTGGCGTCGCCCAGGGCCGCCTCGTAGGCGACCACCGGGCTGCCGGCCGGGCTGCAGGGCGCGAAGCCCACGAAAATCCCGTCGAGGGTCCCGCGGCCCGGCTGGGCCATGGCGCACTGGGGCTCGGCCGCGGCCGGGTCGGTGCCCACCCAGACGGGCTGGGCCAGGGCCGGGGCCATCGGGGCCTCCGCCACCAGAAGGGCGCCCGAGGCGGAGACCGCCTGCGAGCCGGCCGCGTTGGTGGTCCGGGCCTGCAGGTAGTACGGGACCCCGGGGGCCAGGGCGGCCTCCAGGGCCAGGCTGACCGTCCCGTGGGCGCTGGCCACGGTGCGCCAGGGCAGGACGGCGGCGGGTCCCGTGGGGGAGGCGGCCAGGGCCACTTCGACCTGGACCACCCGGGCCAGGGTGTCGGCCGGGACCACGAGGGTGCCCTGGACCAGGCCCCCGACAACCCGCAGGTCGCTCCCGAACTGGGGCGCCGGCGGGGGCGTCGTGTCGACCTGGGGGAAGGCGGGTGGTGAGGACGGCTGTGGGGAAGGGAGGGTGCGGACCAGGTAGGGGCCCAGGGACAGGCTCGTGTACATGTCGTAGGCGTTCTTGGCCCGGACGTGGGGGAAGACGACCATCCCCTGGCGCAGCTGCTCCACTTTGATGGTCGTCGAGCCGGCCACCCAGAGGGGGGAGCACCACCAGTCCCGGTTGGGGTTGCAGCCGCGGCCGGGGCCCCGGGTGGAGACGGAGAACAGGTCCATGTTCCGCAGGAGGTCGCGGGCCCCATCGCTGGTGCCCAGATCCAACTCCAGATCGGCAACGCCCGACTCGAGGTCTGCACCGCCGCCACCGCCACCAGCACCACCGCCACCACCAGCAAAGCAGCAACATCGCGAGCAGACCCATGAGGAGCGCGCGAGGGGCGGACGACAAGCGCGAGAAGTCCCTCGGGTTCCCTCGGTGACTGCGGGGTGCGGGGTGTGGGGCAGGAGATGTTCCACGGACCGGTGGCGTTCCACTGGACGCGGACGGCCAGCGAGTCGAGGGCCCGCCCGACGCCGGCCCCCAAGGTGAACAGGTCGACCGTCGGGGCCGTCCAGTCGGCGATGGCCGGGCTGCTGGCCTGCGCGGCACAGTCGCGCCCGAGCGGGTCCTCGTAGTGCACCTCGGCCCGGTAGGCGTGCCCGCTGGCCATGGCGGCCCCGTCGAGCTGCGCCTCGGCGGTCAGGACGAAGGACCGCCAGCCAGCGTTCCACTGGAAGGCCCCCAGGACGACACTGGTCCTGCCCCCGGCCGTGGTGTCGAAGAGGTGCACCCGGAATGTGCTGTCGGCGGTCAGGCTGGTCCAGCGCAGGCCCTCCATCGTCCAGCGCACCCGACACACAAGCGGCCCGGGCGCCTGCCCCGCGAAGAGCACGTCGGGATTGGACCGGAAGGCGAGGCCCGTGGGGCAGAGGCGCGGCAGCACCGTCAGCGGCTCCGAGACCACCTGCAACCGCAAAAAAGCATGGGCGCATGGGCGATGGGCATGTGGACCGCTTGCGAGCGGGAAGGAGGAGGCTGGTGGGGGGGGGCAGGCGGACCCTGCGGGTGAGGCCCACCCGGTTGGTGGCCGTGGCCACGACGTAGCAGCTGCTGCCCGGGGTCATCAGGTCGGAGGCGGTGCTGCTTGGGGTGAGGTCGACCTTGGGCGCCTGGGCCAGGCTGGCGAACCCGTTGGGGCTGAGAGCCACCCCGGTGGGCACGGCCACGCTGGTGGCGCCCAGGACGAGGCCCTCGGGCCCCGGGGCCGTGACCAGGGTCAGGTCCACCCGCACGGTGCCGCTCTCGGGGTCGTCCAGCCCCAGCAGCGCCACCCGGAGCGTCCCCATGGCCGCCGCGTAGCGGGTGGGCAGGCCGGTGTCCGTCCAGCGGACGACCACCAGGCGGCCCTCGGCGGGCGGGCTGCCGTCGTACAGGGCGGGGCTCCCCGTGGTGCAGTTGGACAGGCCGGCCCCGTTGCGGGCGCAGAAGGTCGGGTAGAGCGCCGTCCCCGAGGGCAGCCCCGCGAGCACGGGCGAGAGGCCCGCGAAGGCGCACAGGGGCATCAGGTCGGCCTGGCCGGGGGCCGTGCCCAGCGACCAGAGCAGCGCCACGTTGGGGTCCTCGGGATCGCTGGCCGTGAAGTTGGCCGCCAGCTGGGGGGTCGTCAGCAGCTCGGGGTACGTGGGCGCGCCCAGCAGGGGCGCCGTCTGGTCGACGGTGATGCCGGGCCCGCTGGCCGAGAGGACCGTCCCGTCGGTGAAGTTGGCCCAGACGGTGACGTAGTAGGTCGCGCCCTGGGCCAGGTGCAGCCCCGAGAAGAGCACCGTCTCGGCCCGGCTGTAGTCCGACCGGGCCCACACATCGCCCAACCCGGGGCTGGTGCTGATGGCAACCTGGTAGCGGCGCACCCCGTGGGGCCCGTTCTGGAAGCCGCTCCAGCCGGCCGCCAGCTGGGTGGTGCCGGTCTGGAAGGCCCGGCCGGCGGTCCGGTCGCCGGTCCCCTCGAAGACCCGCCCGGGCCGTTGGCCGGTCAGCTGGCGGGCCGTCGTGCCTGCCCGGGTGGTCCACAGGCCCACCGGGTTGCGGGCCCGGACCGAGGGGAAGTAATCGGGCGCGTTGTACGACCGGGCGTCCCAGGCGGCCGTCGAGAGGCCCGTCGTGATGAGGCCCTGGCCCGCCGCGTAGGCGGCCGTCACGTCCAGCCAGGGGATCATGTCCTGGGCCCCGATGGCCGTGCCCAGGGCGAACTCGACTCGGTCGATGCGGCTCTGGGTCTCGTACATGGTGGGCACCTCGAAGGCGACCGTCACGTTGGCCCCCTCCACACCCAGCCGCACGTCGGGCTCGTCGGCGATCACGGGGCCCGTCGGGTCGACCAGCAGCTCCACCGAGCGGGCCGTCAGGGCGTGGAAGGGCCGCCCCCGGGCCACCGTGACGGCCAGGAAGAACCGGGCCTGGTCGGAGGCGTTGGCGGGCAGGTCGCGGGCCCGGTCGAGGCAGAGCATCGGCAGGGCCCCGCGCCAGGCGGCCGCCAGCCAGGCCGACGAGGGGAAGGGCTGTCCGGCGAGCAGGTCGTCGGGCCGGTGGGGGCTCGTGCCCAGCGACCAGCTCGAGTCCTCGGCCCGGGGCGGGCAGCCCGCAGAGCCGGCCGGGCTCAGCGCCAGGGTGAAACAGAGGTGGGTCGTGTTGGCCTGGGCGGCCACCCCGCCCGTGGCGCTGGTGTTGAGCTGGGAGGGGTCCACCCACAGGGCCGCAAGGGCGGGCGCCTCGGAATGGTCGATGGTCACGCCCACCACCGCGCTGCGGGCCGTGAAGCCGGCCGGGTTGGAGCAGGCCACCTGGGCGTAGAGGGGCCCCTCCGGGACGGTGGCCCCAAGGGGCAGCAGCGCGTCCAGGGCCACCGAGCCGCCCAGACCCGCGTCCGCGGCCAGCAGACCCGATCCGTTGGCGGCCGGGCCGGCCGTGAGGAGCACCTGGTAGACGCCCGACTCGGGGTCGGTGCAGTTCCTGGTTGGGAGGGAAGGGAAGGGAGCCAGGCAGGTGACCATGAGGACATTGCAGATCGCGGGGCGGGAGGCCACGGGAGGGCAGGGGGGCCGGCTCAGACCAGCGGACGACCAGGCTGCGCGCGTCAGCCGCGCACTCGACGGGCTGGCTGGGGTCCGGCCCGAAGGCGACCTGGCTCAGCTCGGGGGCGCTCGTGTCGAGGCCGGCCAGGGCCACCGTCACCGTGGACAGCCCCGCCCGGTTGGTGCACCGCAGGTGGACGAAGACCCGCTCGGCCGGGGCCAGGTCGAGGTCCGTCCACGTGTCCGCGTACTGGGTCGGGGCCGTGGTGTCCGCGGCCGTGCCGTTGAAGACCAGCCGCCAGCCGCCCGTCAGCTCGGGGACCCAGCTGGGGTCGGAGCCGCTGTCGTTGACGGCCGAGAGGCCCGCGTGGACCAGGCCGATGTCCGACTCGGGGTCGCTGCACGGGACGGCCGACCAGCTGGCCGCGTCGGAGGCCCACCAGAGGCGGCCGTCCCGGAGCCCGTTGAAGGCGGCGCCCACGGGGGCGCTCGTGTCGGCGACCGTCGCCGCGCCCACCAGGGTCGTCGTCACACCGGCCCAGTTGGTGGCTGCCAGGGCGGGGGTGAGGTGATGATGGGGGGAGGAGGTGAGGGCGGATCACGGGAAGAGTGAGGAAGGTCGGGACCCGCCCCCTGCAACAGCAACAGCAACAGCAGCAGCAGCAGCAGCAGCAGCAACAACAACAACAACAACAACAACAACAACAACAACAACAACAACAACAACAACAACAACAACAACAACAACAACAACAACAACAACAACAACAACAACAACAACAACAACAACAACAACAACAACAAGTCAGGTGAGCTCGCTTCGTTACGCTTTCAATCGGGTGACTATCTCCCCGAGGAAGGGTTGACCTGGAGTCGACCGCGACCACCCTGCGGGGATATGGCAGGGTGGCCGGAACGACTGGTGAGGTCGCCGTCCTTCCCCGACCCATTTGAAATTTCGACCTTGGTGGCTATCCCCCCGGGGAAGGGCTGATCGGCGGCCGGTCCCGACCACGGTTCGCTGGATTTATGGGTCCCTCCAGCGAACAGTGAGGTCGCCGTGCTTCCCCGACCTGTTTGAAATTTTGACCTTGGTGGCTATCCCCCCGGGGAAGGGTTGACCTGGGGGCCACCACGACCACGGTTCGCTGGATTTATGGGTCCCTCCAGCGAACGGTAAGGTCGCCATCCTTCCCCGACCCGTTTGAGCCTGTTTGAAATTTTGACCTTGGCGGCTATCCCCCCGGGGAAGGGTTGACCTGGAGTCGATCGCGACCACCCTGCGATGATAGGGCAAGGTGGTCCGAACGACTGGTGAGGTCGCCATCCTTCCCCGACCCGTTTGAGCCTGTTTGAATTTTCGACCTTGGTGGCTATCCCCCCGGGAAGGGTTGCCCTGGGGGCCACCACGACCCCGCTTCTAAACATATGTTGGGGTCCCCGACCGACTGGTGAGGTCGCCATCCTTCTCCGACCATTTTGAAATTTGACATGATCCCATAATATTTTTGGATCGTGTCCCACAATTTTTTGGGAGTGCCTCCCAAGTAGGGTATATAAGGGCCACCCCCCCTTGGGGGACTTGTGAAGATGGGATTGGAGGGCCGAAGGGCCGAAAGCCGAAATGCCGCAAGACACAGTAGGCTTAGTAGACCTGGTAGGCTCTCATGCGCCTGTGGCGCCAGGCTGCGTCCGGCCCCACCTTCAGGTGCGATCGTTGTCCGGACAACACTGTTGCGAAAATGTTGCGAAATCGTTGCGAAATCGGTGCGAAACATGGTAGCGCTCTCTGGCCTCTGCCCTTGATGCCAAGCCCGCAGCCGCCCGAACCCGCTTGGAGACCCGAAGCACAATGGCCCGCCCGGTCAAGGTTGGCGATACCCCCCCTGATGAATGCCCCTACCATCCCGGCCTTGCGACGGGTTCTCTCGGGTGCTGGTCCACGGTGACCTGGACCGCTCGGACAGCTGGCCGGACCCCACTCCAACAACACGGTGCGCTCTCCAGGATACCACTGTGGCCTGTGGACGTCCCCGCAGTGCTGCGGTAAGCCGGTCCCGAACACATAGGGTGTGATGACGGCTGCACTCTCCCCTGGCAAATGGCGTGTTGCCCCTAAGTTGGCAAAAGTCCGACGGCATGAGGACTAAAAATACCAACTGCCTTTGGGTCGGGTCGGTGCCGGGGGGAGAGCCCTGGGATTTTACAGATTTTTGGAAGGCCGCCCTCAGTTCCTTCCCCCGAAAAGTCGTCCCTGTTTTTCGGTATTTATATATGTAGAACAACAACAACAACAACAACAACAACAACAACAACAACAACAACAACAACAACAACAACAACAACAACAACAACAACAACAACAACAACAACAACAACAACAACAACAAACAACAACAACAACAACAACAACAACAACAACAACAACAACAACAACAACAACAACAACAACAACAACAACAACAACAACAACAACAACAACAACAACAACAACAACAACAACAACAACAACAACAACAACAACAACAACAACAACAACAACAGCAGCAGCAGCAGCAGCAGCAGCAACAACAACAACAACAACAACAACAACAACAACAACAACAACAACAACAACAACAACAACAACAACAACAACAACAACAACAACAACAAGTCACATCGAACGCCCCTCCACCCAGGGGGCGGACCGGTGACGACGGGGTAGTAGGCCTTGCCGAGGGCCATGCTGACGAGGAAGGTGTGCGAGGGCACCGTGCGGGCGGTGGTCGGCTCGGAGAGGTTGCTCGACAGCGGGGCGGCCGTCGAGGTGGCCAGCTTGGCCACGTCCGCCAGGCCGGGCACCGTGCCGAGGCCCAGCAGGATCTGCAAGGGGCCGGCCCCAGAAAATGAGCGCCCCGAGGGGAGGGGAGGGGAGGGGACGGAGCGAGAGGGGGGACGGAGCGGGACGGAGCGGGAGGGGAGGGGACGGAGCGGGAGGGGAGGGGACGGAGCGGGAGGGGAGGGGAGGGGGCACGGGCATGGGCATGGGCGGCGGCCGACCTGGCGGATGCCCGAGATGGTGTCCGTGAAGGAGACCCCCACCGACAGCTGGCCCGTCTCGGTCTGGTAGCGGGGCGCGCCCTCGACGCCCAGCCAGGCCACCCGGGGCCCGGACAGCTGCACGCAGAAGACCTCTGAGGCCGTGAGGGACACCAGGTCGGCCTTGTTGGTGGCCCGCAGGACCCACACCAGGCAGCTGCCGTCGTCCATGTAGGCGCGGAGGCCCGTCAGGGCGGCCCGGCCGGCGGTCGGGTCGAGGGCAGTGTAGTTCATGGCCGAGGGGCTGAAGGCCACCGGGTCCCAGGCCGAGGCGTTCGGGGCCGCGTCCCAGCCGGCCACTTGGTGCAGCCCAACCTCCAGCGAGGCCAGGTCTGCCATCCCCCCCATCAGGCCACAGCCACCCGACGCCAAGTCGAAACGGAACGGATGGATGAGCCCCTCCCCGAACGAAGCCGGGAATGAATGGATGAGGCACCCGTCCACGAGCAAGGCGACGATGCGGTGGTGCAGCCATCCCTGGGATGTCGTTGGGAAGAATGGGGAAGGGGGAGGGTGGTGAGGGGGCGGGCGGTGAGGTCGGACCGGAGCCGTTGTCCGCGATGCCCGACCACAGGATGGTGACGTTTTCCTGGCCCAGCCAGGGCCCGCCCGGGTCGGCCCAGACGAGGCCGCTCGTGGGCGGGGTCGCGTCGATCAGCAGCGGGGCCGAGAGGACCGCCCGGGACAGCCCCAGGGCGTTGGTGCTGGTCAGCCGGGCCCGGTAGGCCCCGTCGGCCAGGGCCAGCCCCGTCACGACGATGCTGTCGGCGGACAGGGTCGAGGTGAGGTTGCACGCGTAGACCACGGCCCCGTCCGCGTCCAGGAGTTCGAGCAGATGGACCGCCACGCCCGTCTCGGGGTCCATCACACCAGCCCACGAGATGGGAATGTACGCGCTCGTGGGCTGCGCGCCCGCCATCACAGACAGCGCCGTCAGCCCCCGCGAGAGTCGGTGAATCATCATGTGAATCAGAGGCCCGGGAGGGGGCAGGGAAGGGGGGAAGGGGAAGGGGAGGGAGCAGACCAGGGCCGCGATGTCGGCGTCCTCCGTGGCGAAGCGGAGGGTGCCGGCCGTGGGTGGGCTGCTGTCCACCCGGAGCGGGACGGCGGTACACCCGCAGCCCAGCTCGCCGGCCTGGTTGACCAGACAAACCGTCGCGTAGACGGGCTGGGACGGGCTGAAGGGGGACCGCAGGGTCGTGGCGACCAGGTCAGCCCGCAGGTCCCAGGAGTAGGTCCCGTTGATGGGGGTCGCGACCAGGTCGAACTGGGCGCCGCCCAGGGCGTCGAGGTGCTCGGCGGCCAGGAAGGAGCCCGTCCGGGGCTCGGTGTTGCACCGGGTGTCCAGGTTGACCACGTCCAGCCGGGCCTTGGAGCCGGGCGAGAGGGCCGTCACCGCGAGCCGGGCCATGGTGCTGACAGTCTGCATGAAGGACCGCTCGGCGCCGGTGCCGAGGACCTGGGCCCCCGGGTCGCTGGCCAGCGGGGCGAAGGTCACCCCCGTCACGATGGGCCCCGTGGTGGCCACGAGCAGCGGCGCCGCCATCCGGAGGTCGCTCTGCAGGCCCACCCCGTTGGTGCACCGCATGGTGGCGTAGTAGAGGGTCCCGTTGGCCAGCAGCCCCGGCCGCGAGTAGCCGAAGGGCCAGCCGCCCCACGGCTGCCACGGGAGCACGTCCGCCCCGCCCGGGGCCCTGCAGACGGACGGTGAAAGACCAGGTTAGAAAAGGGCAGGGCAGGTCGCATGTCAGGCCAGATGAGAGCAGGCCAGGGCAAAGGGCAGGCCAAGAGGGCTGGGAGGGACGGACGTGCCCAGGGCGAAGGCGCGGCTCTTGATGCCCGTCTCGGGGTCCGTGCAGGGGGCCCCGTATGCCGAGACCCCGTTCGTCATGACCTGGATGGAATGCGCCGGCCTGAACAACGAGGCCCGGGGATTGATGCGAGGCGGTCCGGAGTGGGGGAAGGGGAGGCGTCAGTCAGGAGGGCGGGAGGGATGGAGGGCGGGAGGGATGGAGGGCGGGAGGGATGGAGGGCGGGAGGGATGGAGGGCGGGAGGGATGGAGGGCGGGAGGGATGGAGGGCGGGAGGGAAGGTGGCGTATGCAGACAGGAAGCCCTCGGCGGGCAGCCTGGTCGCCTGGAACCAGAACTGCGCGGCGGGCGGCATCACGGGCGGGCTCAGGTCCACCCGGAACGAGGCCAGGGCCGGGCTGCTCCGCCGGCCCGCGTAGTCCTCGGCCAGGACGGCCGCGTAGAAGACGCCCGCCCCGAGGGCCGTCCGCAGGGTGGCCCCGGTGGCGGCCCCCACATCCGTCAGGTTGAGGGCGTCGTAGCGGTCGGGGGCGGTGCCCAGGCCCGCCCAGTAGGTCCGGATGGCGTAGTCGTCCGTGAAGCCCTTCCAGGCCAGCGTCACCCTGCCGCCCCGGGGAAGGTACAAAAAAGAAGCCGCTCAGAATCGGCGCCCGGGGGGTGCGTGGATTGGGAGGCATTCGGGTGCGGTGGTGTGCGGACGATTCGCTATTGGCGGTGGCGATGGTGGGGCTGGCGGCCGAGCCGACGAAGACGGTGCCCGCGACGGGGGCGGCCCGGTCGATGTAGACCGGCACCGAGGCCAGCCGGGGCTGCAGCGTCCGGTCGGCGACCCGCCTGCCCCGTGAAAAATGACCACCACCATGGCGATCCACAACGGGAACAGAATCGGGTCAGCCGGGGGCGAGGGAGCGAGGAGCAGGGGGCAGCGAGAGGGGCAGGGGCAGGACGGACAGCCAGCCGTGGTAGACGAGCCCCGGGGTCAGCTGCAGCCTGGCGAAGGTCGGCAGCCGGACGAAGGACCCGCCCGCGGTCGTGGCCAGGTTGGTGGTGGTCAGGGTGTACTGGCCGCAGTAGCTGGCCGCCCCGGCGGTGACGTTGATGGTCACCCAGTCGACCACGTTGGGCACCGCCGCGGCGACCGCCGACGGGGTGGTGGGGGCGGCCCGGGTGCTGAGGGCCACCTGGACCAGGCCCAGGCCCGTCTCCCCGTCGCTCGCGCAGAAGTGCACCGAGAAGCGGTCCGTCTCGGCCTGCGCCCGGATGCTGGCCGGCACGGCGGCCCCCGTCGACGAGTTCCCGGGCAGGCCGCCGTACAGGTAGGCAATCTGGACACCCCCCATGCAGCAGCAGCAGCAAAGGTCGCACGCAGATCGGAACGGAATCTTGTGAGCAGAACGGGCTGTGGTGGTGGTGGGGGGGGGGGGGGGGGGGTGCGGTGCGGTGCTGCGCGGTGCTGCAGAGAGGGCGAGGGGGCGGGGGGGCGCGGTAGCGGACCGTGGGAGGGATGCCGTCGTAGATCTGGCCGGCTGTCGTCACGGAGGTGCTGAGGCCCACCGCGTTGGTGGCCGTCACGTTCGCCTGGGCCCACCCAACCAACACCCCGGCCGCCAACAGCCAAACCACACCGCCGCCACAGCCACGGCGTCCAACAGCCCGGCCGCCAACAGCCAAACCACACCCCCGCCACAGCCATGGAGTGAGCGCAACGCCATCGAAAACGGGCATCCCCCCTGGCGTCCGCTGGAGGGGGCAGGCCTGACCTTCACCAGGGCGCCTTGGGGCAGGGTCCCGTTGGGCCGGGCGGCCCACTCCAGGGTGGCCGGCCAGTTGGCGAAGCTGTGGCGACGGGAGGGACGAGGCAGGGGCGACACGAAGGATGAGGGGAGGAGGGCGCAATGCAGGGAGGAGCCGGAACAAGGTGAGTGGATGGATGACGGGCGAGCGGTGGCTTCGTGGTGTCGCTGGTGTGTATGGGCATGGACATGGGCATGGACATGGGCATGAGCATGGGCATGGACATGGGCATGGACATGGGCATGAGCATGGGCATGGGCATGGGCATGGGCAGGGGGACGGGGGCGGGGATGGGGGACCTGTCCAGGACGCCCAGCTGGGTCCCGTTGGGCCACTGGGCGAAGACGGTCACCTGGATGAGGCCCGTCATGGCGCTCTCGGGGTCGGCGTAGAGGCCCAGGTGCCCGCGGAAGGTCAGCTCGCTGCAGTAGGCCAGCGGGGCCGCCCCGAGGGGCCCGTCGAGGGCGGTCACGTTGGGCGGGGTCAGGTCGACCCCACAGGGGAACACCTTCGAGGACTGCACCCCGAAGGGCGTCAGGCAGGTGGCCGTGAAGTAGTACGTGCGCCCGTGCTGCAGGGCCAGCCACTCGAAGGCGTACTCGGTGGGCATGTTGACCAGGTCCAGCACCGTGGTCGCCACCAGGTCGTCCTGCAGCGCCGGCAGGGGCAGGGTGGCATGGCACGACAGTGAGTCGCCAGGGGCAGGGGCAGGGCAAGGGGCAGGGGGCAGGGGGCAAAGGGCAAAGGGCAATCAAAATGGGGGGGGGGGGGGGGGGGGGGGGCGACCTTGGTCGGGGCCGAGCCGAGCATGATGCGGCAGCGGGACATTGCCGGGTCGGTGGGCATGATGGCCGTCAGGGCGGTCGTGTTCTGGGTGTAGCGCGCCAGGCCGCAGCCGTCCCAGCGGGGGCTGTAGTCGCTGACGTTGAAGGGGGCCGTGACCTTGGTGCAGGCCCCCAGCAGGTCGCAGCACTTGACGGTGGCGTAGACGAAGCTGCCCGCGGGGCTGGCGGGCAGGGCCAGGGTGCTGATGGTGGCCGAGGTGTCCCGGTGGCGGTTGGTGAACCTCAGGATGTTCGTCGCCCCGGGGCTCGTCCCCAGGCCCACCTCGTAGCTGCGCCCCACACAGGCAGGCAGAAAAGAGAAGGACAGCGCCGTGTCATCAGGAGGCCCGGGGATGGGAACACGGCGGGGGTGGAGGCTGGCAAGGGGCAGGGCTACGGACTGGCCCACGTATGAGGGGTTGTCGTCGGTGTCGCCGAAGGTCCACTCAAAGTGCATCGTGTGCTCGGCCAGCTGGGCCCCCTCCAGGGTGGCGCTGCTCGAGGTGACCGCCTCGGGCATGGGGATGGGCACCGGGGTGCACACGTCGAAGATGGTGAAGCTGTACCGGGCCGCCGCCCAGCTGAAGAGGGTGAAGCGCATCTCCCCGCTGAAGTCCAGGTAGCAGCGGATGCAGAACCAGCCGCAGATGGTGCACCGGGGCAGCACCCGGGCCTGCACGAAGAAGAAGAACTCCACTCGCAGCGGGACAAACTCCACCCCCAGCCGCAGGCAGAACTGCACGAAAGGGGGACGCAAGGGGCGCCGGATGGGGTCGATGAATGCCGACGTTTTTCAAAGGGGGGACGCAGGCAGGGCGGAGTTCGGACGATTGGGGGTGGAGACATGTTCGTTTCAAAGGGGGGACGCAGACAGGGCGGAGATGTGGCGGGACGGACCAGGGGCGGGGACTCGTCGAAGCGGAGGGCGGCCCGGGGCACGAGGCGGGTCTCCATGATGACCACCTCGACCCCCACGCCCACCTTGAGCACGTAGAGCGAGACCGACCCGCGGACGGACAGCGAGAACCCGAAGGAGGGCGTCAGCGAGCCCGAGACCTCCAGGATGGAGAGGTCCAGGCCCGCCTCGACCCCCACCGCGAAGACCCCGCCCAGGGCAAGGTCCAGCTGGAGGGGCACCCCGTAGATGACGTAGATGAAGGACCTCTGGTAGAACTGGCCGGGCACCTTGGGCCTGTGCGCACCGGGGCGGAGGTTGTTGGTGGGATGTGAGACGTTGTGAGCGGGTTGCCCGAAGGGGGGTCGGACCCGAACATGGGGAACATGCTGTGGATTTGCGGGGACACGAACCCGACGGAGTCTCCCCAAGCCCCAGGTCCCAGAGGCCCAAAAAGGCAACCCCGACCCGTTAATCGCCGGCGGGATGCACGAGAGGGGTCGCCCCCCACGTCACCACGCCGTACGACGTCTTTGCCACCCACCCTGTCAGCTTCTGTCCGTCATCGCTCACCAGATCATGCCGTATTTTTTGAGTGTGGGCGTCAGCTTCACGTTCTTTCCGGACTGTTTGAGCATTTTCTCAATGTCAACTGCTTATGCCTCACGTTGTCTCTCGGGGACCATCCGAACCGAAACGCCGACCCTTCGTCCGCCTTTAAGGGCCCTCTCGAGCGCCCAGCCAGGACATTATGGGTCCCCGAAAAAAAAATGCCAGCAGCCCGAGGAGGGGGGGCGGCGCACGGACGTGGAGGTGGCGTCGGAGACGGGGGCCTCCTCGCCCACGCCGGGCAGCTTGCCCAGCTGGTTGTTGAAGTCGTACGGGAGGGCCTGCTTGGCGACGTAGGTCTTGGCGGCGATCACCAGCCGGGCCGTGTTGGCATCGATGTGGGGCGCCTGCGACTTGAGCACCGGCACCCGCATGATCAGCAGCCGGTCCTCGTTGTCGCCCAGCATCCATTGCGAGATCTGCCGGGCCACCGCCCGCCCGCCCGGCACGCACAGAAGGATGAGGCGGATGCAGCGGCAAACCGGGTCTTCAAGCAAAGCAGGCCCGCAAGCAGGCCGTGTGGACGTCTCGAGAGTCACTCCAACCACTCCAGCCATCCCACACAATGGGCACACAGCGCGAATGGACGGAAGGGGGGGTGGGACCTTGTAGTAGTCGGCCGAGGAGGAGCTGAAGACCGCGAGCAGATCGTAGCCCGTCGGGTCGGCCGCAATGCCCTCGACACCCGTGGGCACCCCCACCAACTGCACCCCACCCACCACCCGGCCGCCCCACAACACCATGAGCGGGCCGGGGGACGAGAAGGCGGGGACGAGAAGGCGTGAGGGGAGGGGACTGCGAGCGGACCTGCATGGCGCTGCCCATGCTGAAGACGTTGGCCCCGTCGACGGTGGTCCCGTCGCGGAGGGTGGCCGTGGTGGTCTCGTAGTCCATCCGGTGGTACTGCACCGTGCAGCGCATGGGCCGGTAGCCGCACCGGGACAGGGCCAGGTAGCGGATGCCCAGCTCGTGGACAAAGGCAATCCCGCGCACGTCGGGCCCCACAAAGTGGACCTGCCCGGGACACAGCAAAAGGGAGTCGAGATGAGGGTCCCGAGGGCAGAGGGAAGGGTGGCGGGGGCGCAGCGGACCGCGTAGGGCGAGAGGGTCTGGGTGCCCTCGTAGTACGTGGGCTGGGCCAGGTCGCCTGTGACCCGGTCGAGGGCGTACCCGGCCATCCAGCCCATGGTCGAGCGGACGGTGGTCCCGTGGTAGGCCTCCGTGTCCGCCGCCCCGGCCACGTGGCCGTCGGCTGCCCAGAGGGTCTCCGTGTCCGGGTCGTAGGTCAGCGCACCGGCCGGGGCCACGTCGATGGCGCGCATGGTCGCGCAGCGGACCGTGGCGGGGCCCGGAGCCGCCTGGTTGCGCAGGGCCAGCAGGTCGCCCATTGGGATCTGGCAGAGCTGCGCCTTGGCGTTGACCAAGTAGACGAAGTCGTGGGCCACGGCCAGCCCGCGGACGTTGGAGTAGGCGGCCCCGGAGGGGTCGTAGACGGCGACCAGTTTGCGCAGGTCGCCCTGGGCCCCCATGAAGGCCAGCACAGAGGGCCGACCCAGCGAGGCCTGGCGGCCGCCCGTGTAGTAGGCCAGCAGGGTCTCCCACCGGTAGAGGCCCGTCGCGCGGACGGTGATGGTGGCCACCCCGACGGGCACGAAGCCGTCCCAGAGGCCGGGCAGGGTCAGCTCGCGGGGACTCGACTCGAGCCCGACCACCGAGAGGTACTCGCGCTGGCCGTAGGTCAGGTCCGCGCAGTGGAAGTACCTGGCGTGGCGTGGCGTGGCGTGGCGTGGAATGGGATGAGGGTGGGATGAGGGTGGGATGAGGGTGGAGGGAGGGCAGGGTGAGTGATGGTGTGGTGCCGTTCTCACCACCGGAGGGGCCCCTTCTTCATTGCTCACATTCCCCTCTGTCCCGGGACGCCATCATCATCATCATCCAATCATCATCCAATCATCATCCAATCATCCAATCATTGCGAGGGGGCAGCCAGACTTGATCAGGTAGATCTCCTGGCGGAACCGGGGCACGGTCCGCGAGACGGTGTGCATGCAGAGGTCGGCGCTGCACACGGGCATGCTGGCGGGGGCCGCCAGGTCGGGGGTCTCCGTGCCGTGGTCCAGGTAGGCGAAGACGCCCCCGATCTGGGCAAGCACCGCGTCGCAGAAGTCCAGGAACTTGGTCGCCGGGCCCTCGATAGCCTCTGCAAAGACCGACCCACAGCCGACGTGGGATGAACAACGATGGTGGTGAGGCTCCAGCCATGCGGGGGGCGGTTGGGGCATGGCATGGACAAGGCGATGCAGAATGCAGGGGGGCGGGTGGGTGCGGACGGCCGAAGGAGATGAGGGCGCCCTTGATGGGGGTCAGGAGCCCGTCCAGGCGGGTTCCCTGCAGGAAGGCCGTCACCATCTGGGGCAGGGCCGCCTTGGCCTGGTCCGAGACCCCGATGAAGCCGTTGATGACCCCGACCAGCGCTTGCACCTCTGCGCGCCGACCCCCCCGTGATGACCAGACAGCCGGCAGGGCAGGAGGAAAGGAGCCCCGAGAAGATGGTGGCCATGAAGAAGACCGAGGCAGGCTGGGGAGGCAGGTTGGAGGCCGCGGCGGCGGCGGCAGAGGGGCTTGGGTTGGGTTGGGGGGGGGGCAGTCGGCGGACCGTCGAGGTGGGCGAAGTCGACGACCGTGTCGAAGACGGAGCGCACCTTGTCCAGGGCCCGGTCGACCACCGTGAAGGTGGACACCATCGCCTCGTGCACCGCGGGGATGCTGCGCCCCGCCACGCCACGCCACGCCACGCCAGGAGGTCATCGGACGTGAGGCGTCGCCAAGAGGGAAGCAGGGCCGAGATGGGAACCGAGGCCGAGCGGGAAGGGGGGCGGTGCGGGGCGCTGCGGGTGCGGACCGGTCGAGGGCCGAGAGCGGGTTGGAGAGGATGCCCAGGGTGGTCTGGATGGGCAGCACCAACTCGGACGCCCGCACAAACAGCTCCAGCGCCGGCCGAACGCCCTGCCGGCCAGATGGTGGCGGTGACGGGATGAGCGCCATGGCAAGAACAAAGACGAGCCGAGGGCATGGGGGGCATGAGGCAGGGCAGACGGACCCGGGTGAAGTTGGCGCGGTACTGGTCGAGGGTCTCGAGGGTCATGTATGCCGGCTCGAAGAGCTCCACCTGGGTGCTCGTCCGGAAGCTGGACGCGAAGGGCACCAGCACCTGTGCGCACCCGTCGCCCCGGCACAGACAAGAAGGCAGAGACAGAGGCAGACGGGACGGGTGAGCACCCAAACAGATGGAAAGAGCGAGTTTAGGGTTGCGCGCGTGCCTGCATCGTCCCCTGTACCTCCTCCTCCCTCCCCCCCCCCCCTCCCCCCCGATCTGCGGCACGGTCGCAGGGACATGCCGGGAGCGGACCAGCTTGTTGGCCTTGAGCTGGGTGGCCACCGTGTTGAGGGGGTCGAGCAGGGCGATGAAGTCGTTGGTGGCCTTGAGGATGGTCGCCTCGAAGGCCTTCCCGGCTACGGTGGTGGCCTTGCCCGAGGCCGGGATGACCTTCTGGGCGCGCAGGGCCGTCAGGGTGCCGCACATCTGCTGCATCTGCAGCGAGGCGGCCGGCAGCCGGTCCAGCAGCGGCCCCGTGGCCGCCCTAGGGGGGGTGAGCGGGCAGAGGCGGCGATGACATCGCGGTTGGAAGGGCGGGGCTGGTGGCGGGGGCGGGATTGGGCTGGGCGCGGCGGGTCGCGGCAGACTGGGCGAGACCGCTGGCGAGTGCGGTGGTGTTGCGCACGACGAGGGCCTTGGCCTGCATGGCGGCGATGTCCTGGGCGGTGGCGATGCCGCCCAGGGCGTTTTGGGCGGCGCCTCCCAGGACCCGCTGCAGGAAGGCCACGGCCTCCTTGAAGGGGGACATGGCCTGGGCCAGCCACTCCTTGACCCGGGCCGAGGCGCCCTGGATGGGCGGCAGGATGGTGTCCAGCACGAAGGTGACCACCTGGTCGAGGGCCCCGTTGATGAACTCGGTCGCCTGCTCCTTGAAGCGAACCTGGGGCAGCAGCAGCATCGGGGAGGAGGTGGTTGAAGGGCCGGGCGGGCGAGTGGGCGGGAGTCAGGTGAGACGAGGGCCCACAAGCACAGGCAACCCAAGGAGGAAGGCGGGAGTAAGGGGAAGCGGGAGGCAGGGCGGCGGACCATGTTGGTGCGGAGGGCCTCGAGGCCCATGTCTTGGGTCAGGAAGGTCACCATCCGCTCCTGGAACTGCCGCAGCGGGGCCGTCACCAGCCCCAGAAGCCTGGCCATCAACGCGCACGCCAGATTGGAGTGTGAGAGGGCAAGGGGGCGACAGTGGGGCGGGGAGCAATGGCCGCCAGGCAGCAGGGCAGGCAGGCAGGGGGTAAGGGGCGGGGCGGACTTGTTCTGGACGAAGTCCTGCAGGAGGTTGTTCAGGGGGGCCAGCATGGCCGAGAAGTCGTAGAAGCCCGTCATCCCTGCGGCATTGTGGCCACCACAGGCCCACCCCCGATGATCGGACGGCAGCCAGAAGAGATAAGTGGATGATTGGATGATGGTGATTGGATGATGATGATGACAATTTGGTTGTTGTGTGATGGTGGTGATGACTGACGAACGGCGATGAGGGAGGGGAAGAGCCGTGTCTGTAGGGTCGAGGGGCAAGTTGGGGCAAGTTGGGGCGAGTGGGCGTGCGGACCGTCGCGGGACTGCTTGACCTGGTCCTTCATGGTGGTGAAAGCGACCAGGGCGCTGTGGATGGCCTGGGAGAAGGACACCAGCTGGCTGCGGACGGGGAAGTCCTTGGGCAGCATGCCCACCATGGCCCGCATGGCCTCCGTCACGTTGGTCACCTGCCCCCGACAGACACCGGCAGGCCCCCGCCAGGCACACCGCAGCAACAGGCAGACAAAGAAAAGGCCCATTGAATGTTCTGCCCCGGGGTGGCAACGATACCACCGGGGCGGGGGCGGGGAGGGCTGGACCGGGGGCAGGATGTTGTCGAGGAGGCCCATGATCTCGTCCGCGACGGCCGTCACCTGGGCGCTGCCGAAGGCCTGCGAGGCGACCCGGGACAGGTTGTACGTCAGCTGGTCGGCCAGGGCCTTGAGGTTGCCCGTCTGGGACTTGATCAGCTGGTCGACCAGGCCCACCAGGTCCAAATGCTCGTCCTGCACCGCCCAACAACCCCAACGGGAGGCCGCGAGGGCCATGAGGCAATGAAGGCCAGCCCGAAAAGCTCCCCAGGGGGTGGCGGGTGGCGGGTGGCGGGTGGGCGGCGGCGGACCAGGTAGGTCTTCAGGTCGGCCGATTTGAAGAGGATCTCGTCAAGGGTCTTGTACGCCACCTGCCCATCACCGCCACCACCAAAACCCACCCAAACCCACCAAAGAACGTCATGAAGGTCGATGCGAAAGGAGGCCCGGCCCTCTTGTCGCGTGCCCACGCCCGCGCGGTGTGTGTGGGTGCGGGGCGGCGGTGGGGCGGGCCTTGGCGCCGGTGAGGAGGGTCTTCTCGACGCCCGCGCTGCTCATGTCGAGCAGGTTGAGGTCGGTCAGGTTGCCCAGGTCCGCCTTGAAGAACTCCCGGTACCGCCTGCCAGGGGTGGGCGGCGGGGCGGCGGGGGCGGCGGGGGGGTGACCAGTGAGTGAATGAGGGGGGCGTTCCCAGGGCGCCTCGAAGACAGTTTTTCCTGCGTGGGGGCGAGGGGCGGCGGGCTTGGGGGCAGCGCGGACTTGATGGTGTCGATGACCCCGGTGGAGCCCTCGCCGAAGATGCGCTGGGCGGCGTTGAGCAGGTCGTCCGAGACGGCCAGCTGGCCGATGAACTGCTTGACGGCCGCCAGCATGTCCTCCTTGGTGATGCCCTTGGTCAGGGCCGCGTCCCACTTCTGAGCGATCTGCACCCACTTGGTCACGTTGGCCACCAGCTCGCCCGCCACCCGCAGGATGTCGCTCCCGCCTGGGGACAAAGGGGCGCGGGCATCGAAGGAAGTGAGCCCACGGGGAGCCAATCCCGGGTAGCGGATGGCAGTATGGCGTATGGCGTGTGGCGACGGACCGGTGATGGAGCCGAAGACCTTGTCGGCCCACGGGGTCAGGTCCGTGACGGGGAAGGCCGCCTGGATGGAGGCCGTCAGGCTCCGGAACCCGTCGGCGTTGCTGATCTTCTGCAGCAGCCCGTAAACCTGCCGTGCCCCCACCCCAGCCACCCCAGCCATCACCACCACCACAACCAGACGCCGAAGCAGAGTGTGCATTGGATGAGCAGGGACGCATGACGATGGTGGTGTGATGTCAAGCAGCCGTGGAGTGGCTGTGGCGGCAGTGGGGGTCGGACCTGGTTGGCGATGGAGCTGAGGGCCTCCTCGTTGGCGGCGAAGACCTTGCTGAGGTCGGTCAGGGACGAGGCGTGCGTCAGGTCCTGGAAGAACTCGACGTACATCGTGGCCAAATCCACCGCCCGACTCAGCTCCCCGGAGACCTGCGAACCACGAAACGTCAGGTCGTCGTGATGATGACGATGAAGAGGACGATGAAGAAGTCAAAAAGCATGGATGATGCTTGGATGATGCTTGGGTGATGCTAATATGATGTTGATGCGGATGTTGATGCTGATGCTGATGCTGATGGCGGGGGCTGAGGGGGCGACCTTGCCGGCCGCGTAGCGGAAGATGTCATCCTGCAGGGCCGAGTGCAGCACGGCCAGCAGCCCGTCCGACTGGACCACAGCCAGCAGGCCCTGGAACCGATCCACCATATCCGCGGCCAGCCCCTGCCAGTAGGTCACCTGCAGCATGTCCCGGGTGTGGACGGCCAGGTAGGCGCCCAGGTCGAGGCCCCGGGCCAGGATCTGCTGCTCGACGGGCGAGAAGCCCGCCAGGTCGGCCACCCGGACGGCCGATCCGATGATGGTGCTCATCCGGGCGGGGCTCGCCCAGGCGGCCAGGTCGGTGAACAGGAGGCGGGCGTCCTCGAAGGCGGCCACCCACCCGTCGATGCCCAGGGCCTGGCGGAGGGCCGTGGACATGGTGCTGACCAGCCCTGACCAGTCCAGCGAGAAGCGGCCCCCGGCCAGGGTGGCCTCGAGGCCCTCGGTCAGCATGGCCGAGAGGGCCTCGTTCAGGGGGCCCATCAGCCCGGCCAGGTTGCGCACCGGGGCCAACAGCGTGTCGACGGGCACCAGCTGGCCGATGGCCAGTGTGACCAGGTTCTGGCCGCGGGGCCCGGCCGGGAAGAGGGCCCCCGTGTAGGCCTCGAAGGCCCCCCAGACGCCCTCCACCTGGGCCTTGAGCTCGTCGAAGCCCAGCTGCCCAGCAGCAGGCATGAAGAGGAAGCGGGATGCGGGTTGGTTGTGAATGGAGGAATACACCGGGGGGAAGGGGAGGGGTCGGTTCACATTCGATCCAACAGCAGTGGGCAGCTGCCAGTGGGCAGCTGGGGGGGGGGGGGGGGGGGGGAGGGGGGGCAGGGGCCGGACCACATCGGCGAGCAGGGGCCAGAGGTAGTCCTGGGCCAGGTCGCTCAGGTAGCCGGTGAACTGGGTGACGGCCGCCTGGACGAGGTTGTCCGTCCCCAGCAGGGTCTCCAGCAGGCTCTGCTGGCTGCCCTGGGCGCCTCCCAGGAGCAGCGTCAGGTTGCCCCCGAAGACGCCCTCCATGTATCCCTGCCCAACGGCAGCCCGAGAGAAAGCCGACCGGATGGGCATGATGGTGGAAGGGCGGATGGTGCGTGGTGGTGGTTGTGGGATGGTGGTGGGTGGTTGTAATGGTGGTGGTGGTGGCGGCGGCGGTGAGCGGACGGTCAAGGCTGTGATGTTGGCCTCCAACTGGCGGGCCGCCGCCTGGAACTGGTCGTACTGCAGGCCCGCGGCCAGGGCAGCCTGCAGAGTGGCCGCCAGGTCGACGATGCGGCTCCGGTTGGCGGCCGCCTGGCGGGTGGCCTCGCCCTGGAGCCAGCTCATGGGCAGCATGGCCTGCAGGACCGGCTCCAAGGTGGCCCGGCTCCCCACAATGGCCGCCAGCGAGTCCAGCGTGGCGTTGGCCACCGAGCCGGCCGTCAGGCATTCTGGCCGAGGGGGACGTGGGCCGATGGAGGGAAGATTGGTCAAGAGGCGAGCAAACAAGGCACAGGGGGGCATGAGTGAGGTCGTGAGAGTGGCTCGTGGCTCTGGACAGGTGGCTCTGGTGCGGAGGGGCTGGGCTGGGCGAGGCGGCCTGCCGTGGTGCTTGCGGACCGTCGCGGCGGAGGAAGGTGCCAGCGATCATGTCGCGGGCCGCGTCCTGGATGATGCCCATCGCCTGAGTGGGGCTCACCCCCGCCACCCGGGCCCCCGCAGAGGCCAGGGCCTCGAGGCGGCCGCGCACCGGGGCCAGGAAGATGGCCTCGATCTGGGTGGCGAAGGCCGTGGGGACCAGCTGCCGCAGGGCCGCCAAGGCGGCGGCCGGGTCGAGCAGCGTGGCGCCCGCCTGCTGGAGGGCGTCCCCGGAGGGGGCCGTCCCCAGGGCCCGGGCGGCGGCCAGCTGGAGGGAGGCCGCCAGGGCGGCCCCGTCGGCCTGGATGGAGCCGAAGAAGAGGCGCACCCGCGACTCGGAGACCATCCCGCCCAGGATGGCCTCCAGGGCCGAGGTGTAGACGGACAGCAGCCTCTCCCGTAGCCAGGCGGGGTACTGTGGGGGCGCGGCGGGGGAGGCGCGGGGTGAGCGCGATCGGACCGAATGCCGGTCGCTGAGCGGGGGGCACGAGGGGCTGGGGCAGCGGACCTGGGAGAGCGGGCCATGGGCCATCAGCTGGTTCATGACGCTGGTCCGGGCCGCCGCTGCGGCCGTGCGAACCGTCTGGGGGCTGCGGGCGGACTCGAGGGACAGGTCGGCGTAGAGGCCCACCGTGGCCACGAGCCGCTTGGCCTCCCGGACGCGGGCGAGGGCGAGCACCGCCGCGGCGACCCGCTCCTGGAGCCGGGCCAGCCGGATGGGCAGGGCGGCCCCGACGTCGAGCGGCTGGCGGACCAGCGATCCCATGAAGAGCGGCACGGGCGCCCCGGCACTGCGCGGCATGCGAACCGTGGCGAAGAGGAGGAGGCGACCATGAGGGAGGGTGTCATCATCCAGCCATCCAATCATCACCCAGGGCGGGGGCGTGTGCGGGGGCGAGGGAGGGCGGAGGCGGCGGACTTGGCGGATTCGAAGGTGGCCACGAGGGCGTCGCGGATGGTGGCCGCGTTGTAGATCGCGTCCAAGGCGGCCAGGTCGGGCAGCAGGCTCGAGACGTTGGCGATGAAGCCCTCGTAGATCTGGTCGCAGGCGGCCGTGTAGTTCGCCACACGCACCTGCAGGAGGCGCAATCCACCGGCAGCAGTCCGCACGAACGTGAGCGCGGGCCCGTCCAGTGTCCCCTCTTGGATTCCCGGGAGGCGGGTGGGCGGGCGGACCTCATTGAAGCGGGTGGTCAGCCAGGCGGCGGCCTGCTGTTCGAGCTGGTCGGTGGCCTGCCGGGCCAGCTGGGCCGCCTGCTGCTGGGCGTAGGACCCGAAGGCGGCCATGCGGCCCTCCATGCAGGCAGGCACGGCCGCCCAGGCCTCCATCCGCAGGCCCACCCCGGGCAGGGGCAGGGCCTGGTCCATGCAGCCCGTCAGCAGCCCTAACTGCTTCTCGATGGCGGCCGGGGTGACCACCGACCGCCCCAGGGCCAGCAGGGCCGCGCCCAGGGCCGCGTCGTGGGTGGTGGCCGTCACGTTGGCCGCGGCGGCCTGCAGGGCGGCTTCGCCCGTGGCCGAGGCCTGGGCCGCTGGCGGGTGCCACAGGAGGAATCCGAGCAGGGGGTGAGCGACCACAAGGCGCCGGCGGGCGGGACGGACCGACGGTCTGGACGAGGGCGCGCACCCGCTGGGCGAGGATGCTGGCCAGGGTCTGGGTGCCCAGGGCCATGGCCCGGTTCTTCATCTCGGCCCCCAGTTGGGGCAGCTGGGCCGCCAGGACGGCCTGCAACTGGGCCGGGTTGCCCAGCGTCTCGATCAGCCGCCCCATGAAGCTGCCACGGACAAGGAGCGAGCCAGAACAGAAGTGAGCAGCAGGGGCATGGGAGGCAGGCGGGCGGACTCGTTGAGGCGGGTCAAGTTGAGCGCCTCCGAGAGGGCCGCCCCAAGGAGCGGGCCCCAGAAGGGCCCGAGGGCGGGCGCCTTGCCCAGGGCCACCGTCAGGTTGGTCAGGTAGGGCTGGATGGTCTGGCGGGCCCCACAGAAATGGGGGGCAGGGTGTGAGCAGACTGCCGTGGGAGGGGCGACAGGACGGGGAGCCGAAGCGGGACGGACCGGCAGCTCGTCTGCCCAGAGGCGCCTGAGGGCGGCCTTCCCGGCGGTGGCGGCCTCGGCCCGGACCTGCTCCAGGACGGTGGCCATGGAGGCGGCGGGGTCGCGGAGGAAGGTCTCTGCCAGGCTGCCCAGCCGGGCCGCGAGAGCCGTGGGGGGGAACTCGACCGCCCCGATGAGGCCGTCCGCGGCCTGCTTGAGGGAGGCCTCGTTGGTCACGTATGGCCGGACGGCCGTCTCGAAGGCCTGCGTCGCCCAGGTCGGGAAGCCCCTGCGTGCCGGCAGCGATGCGCGGGGGCGGAGGTGGTGAGTGCTGAATCGATGCGCAACAAATCCCCCACCAGAACGTGAGTGCGCGTCGGAAGGCAATGAAACATCCGAGCCGCCGTCCCGTCCCGCCAACGCCACAGACTGGGCGGCCATGCGGGCCGAGGCGCGGGCGACGGCGTCGCGGCCCCGGGCGGTGGCGTTGCCGATGAGGTTGTAGGCCATGGGGCGCAGCAGGTCGTCCTGCAAGTATCCCGTCAGGTTCTTGCGGAGTAGGGTCTCCAGCCGGGCCCCCGCGTTCTGGGCCAGGGCCAGGCTCCCGTTGGCCAGCAGCCCCGGGACGGCCGCGAAGTCGAGGGCGAACAGGGCGTCCGAGACCGGGGTGATGAATCCGAGCACGTCCTGAGGGGGGGGGGGGGGGGGGGGGGGGGGGGGGGAGGAGAAAGAGAGCCAGGTTTCCGGTGGTCAGCCGGCAGGTCCCTTTGGTGGGAGGCAGGTCAGCGGCAGGGGTGGGTTGGCAGGTCAGCGGCAGGGGCGGGTTGGCAGGTCAGCGGCAGGGGCGGGTTGGCAGGTCAGCGGCAGGGGCGGGTTGGCAGGTCAGCGGCAGGGGCGGGTTGGCAGGTCAGCGGCAGGGGCGGGCTGGCGGACCGCTTCGGTGACGAGCTCGCGGGCCGCCTGGACGAGGGCCTTCCGGGCGGTGGCCAGGATGGCGGCCGTGTCGACCCCGAGCAGGTCCGTGTTGCGGGCCCGGGCAGCCATCAGCTGCGCCTGGTTGGCCGGGTCCACGGCGGCCGTGAGCTGGTCCACCTACAGCCCCCAGCAGACACAAGGAGCGAATGCAATGAGCAGCCGAGGCGTCGAGCTCTGGGTCCCATGGAGAAGAAGCGAACCCTGACCCGCAAGGAGCGAACGCTGAATGGTGGGCCCAGATGGGGATCATCTAGGGCCTCGCTCCGAAGCAGGGCTCCTTCCTCCGATCGATGGGAGCGGCAGCGGGGCGCGGACCAATGCATTGGTGGCTGCCTCGAGGCCGTTGATGGCCTGAGTGCGCAGGGACGTGACCACCGTGCGCAGCATCGCCTTCCCGATGGCCGCGGCGCGCTCGAGCAGACCCGGAATGGCCTGCATGCGTGTGCCCATGAGTGGATGGCACAGGGGTCGCCAGGTCAGTCCGAGAGGGCGAGGCATCATCATCCCATCATCCAGGAATCATCATCCTCATCATCAACACCATCCAACGTCCCAGGCGGCGATTGGAGGGGCCGCAAAGCCATTCGGCGAGGTGGGCGGGTGGGCGGGTGGGCGGGGTGGCGGGTGGCCGTGGGGGATGGCGACCTTGTACTTGACCCAGTCCGAGGCCTGGTCGAGGAGGGACGCGTCCAGCCGGACGGCCCGCAGGAAGTCGAAGACAGTCGTCATCATGGCGTCCGGGTCGAACAGGGTCACATTCAAGGCCTGCCAGTCCGCCACCACCAGACCAGATCGCCATGATGTGTGAAGAATGGGCCAGGGAGGGACGTCAAAGGGGACGGCTGGCAGGGGGCAGCAGGAGCGGACCCCAATCATGACGGCGGCGCCCTCTTGGGACCCGGTCAGGTCGACCAGGGCCGGCTTGAGGGCCGCCAGGGCCCCCTGGAGGGCCCCCTGGGCCTGCCCCACGGCCGCCTGGACCAGGGGGGTCAGGGCGGTCTGCACCCGGGCCGTGACGTTGGTCCGCAGGTATGCCTCCATGTCGGCACCCGTGTCGGTGGCCAGGGCAACCAGGGACGAGGTCACGGTGGCCCCGAAGTCCGACGTGTGCAGCAGCCGCTCGACCAGAGTCGAGAAGAAGTCCACCTGCGCACGGGGAGGGGGACAGGGGTGTGTGGATGATGATTGGATGATGTGGTTGATGTGGTTGATGACGATGACGACGATGACGACGACGCTGATGAGGATGATGAATGACGCTTGATGGTGAGGATGTGAGGATGAGAAGTGATCACGGACCAGCCGGGTGGGGTCGATGGCCGTGCGGAGGGCCCCGTCGGCCAGGTCGGCGGCCAGGTCGGATGTCGTCGCCTGACGGACGGCCGCCCGGGTCTGGACGAAGAGGCCCTCGAGCAGCGGGTCCACGTTGTCCAGCAGCCGCCGGGTGACGATGGTCGCCGCGGTGCGGCCCATGTCCAGCAGGCGGCCCATGTCCTGGCCGTGGGTGAAGGCCGCCACGAGCTTCTCGAAGAAGCTGCCCTGGCCGTCGAAGAGCTGCTTCAGGGAGGCCAGCAGCCCGTCCACCCGGGCGCTGAGGCCGGCCAGCGAGTAGGACGTCTGGGGGCCGGTCTGCTCGACGGGGATGACCCCGTTGGGGGCCGTGGGGCAGATCTCGTTGGCCGAGACCAGGCCCCATGCCCGCATGATGTCCTCGGCCGCGGCCGCGGCCTTGGGGCCCAGCGGGGAGCCCGTCATGGGGATGACGGCCTGCAGGACCTCGAGCACGGTGGGCCCGATCTTGGCCAGGAAGCCCAGCCGGCCCTGCACCTGGGCCGAGACCTGGGCCACGAGGTCCTTCTGGAGCAGGGTGGCCAGCAGCCAGTCCAGGCTGCCCTCCTGCAGCACCAGGGCCGGGCTGCGGGCCGGGTCGGGGTCCATCAGGCCGGCGAGCTGCAGGAAGGCCGTCGCCGAGGTGCGCAGGAGGGGCACCAGGTCCACCTGGACGCCCCCAAGCCGCAGCACCAGCGGCTCCACCAGGGCGCCAATGTCGGGCATCTGCGCCGCCACCGCCGCCCGAGTGAGGGCCAGCACGCACGGGCCCGGGGGGGAAGCACGGCAGAGGTGAGATGAGCAATGCGTCGGGTGCCGCGCCCACGATGGGCCGCCATGTCAGGCCCAAGTGGAGACGCTGAAGGCCGGCCGGTATGGGCATGGGAAAGGCAGGGCATGGGCATGGGCATGGGAAAGGCAGGGGCAGCGGACCGTCAGGCCGACCATGCCCGCCAGCCGGGTGACCAGCTCCCCGTGGCGGATCAGGGCCCGCACGATGGGTTCCACCGCCACCTGCTGGCCCTGCAGGGCCGCGTCCAGGGCCAGATATGAGGCCTGCGGGGGACGGGGGGAGAGGATGGTGAAGGGTGAAGGCAGGGCCAGGCCAGTGGGCAAAAACGGGACAGAGGGGTACGGGTACGGACGTAGAGGCCGTTGAGGAGGGTCTGCACGTCCGTGATGCCTGGGGGGGGGGGGGGGGGAAGGGGAAGGATGGCATGAGGCCGACCGGTCGGCACAAGGCGCGGCAGGGACGGGGGGTCGGCATGGAGGTGGGTGGGTGGGGTGCGGACCGAGCCAGGAGCCGGTGGCAGCGCGGATGACCTGCTCGACCTCGGCCAGCGAGCTCAGGTCCAGCGTCCGCAGGGCCCCGCCCAGGGTCGAGTAGGGGCTCGGGGCGGCCCCCGTCGGGCCGCCGTATTCAACCTACGGGGATGTCGCGATCAGATGAGGCACTGTGGGAGCGGCGGGGGCTGCGGACCTGGGCGCGGGCGAGGATGGCCTCGAACCCGAAGGCGGGCAGCTCGTGGGCGATGGGGCCCTGGGCCGTCAGCCGGGCCGCCAGGTTGCCCAGCGCGTCGAAGGCGCCCACCGAGGTGTCCTGCAGCAGTTGCAGATACACCTGCCCAGCCACCCCACGGAAGGGCCAGGGCCCCCGACACACGCCAGACCACAGACAGGTCAATCCACCGCCGTGCATGGGGATGGGGAAGGCATGCCTGGTACGCATGTCCCGTCGCCCGCCCCCCTCCCTCGGCGCACCATGCCGCCCGGGGCGGACCGAGTAGTTGGCCGAGGCGGCGAGGTAGCGGGCCAGCGGGTCGGCGATGACGTGCCGCACGGCGTCCTCGAAGAGCCCCCGCAGGTTGAGGCCCAGCGCCTCGCCGCTCTGCACGGCGCACTGGAGGATGGTGAGGGGAGGGGGGGAGGGCGGAGCGGGAACAAGCTGAGCACCGCGGAAAGGTGGGCGTGTGAGGCGGACCTGAAGGTCATCCGCGGAGTCGGTGAGCACCATGATGGGCCCCACCACGCTCGCCTGGATGACATCGCTGGCGGCCTTGTCGAGGGTGCTCCTGGCCAGCGCCTGGGCCGCCTGGGCGAACTGGGCCGGACCGGGGGCCGCCGTGGCCGCGGGCAGCGCGCGAGCCAGCAGCTGGGCCGGGCTCAGGGCCGCCAGGGAGGCCAGGGCGGCGTCCATGCCCCGGATGATGTCCCGCACGCAGGTGTCCATCCGGGCCGCGTCGACCTGGCCCCGGATCAGCGACTCCAGCGCGGCCTCCTGCAAGGTCCCAGCAAGCCCAGCGCCCCACAGACCCCGCCGGCGGTGAGCCCAACCGGTCGGCCACGCGAGGCGAGGGTGGCAGGGCAGCTGGCGGCGGCAAGGGGCTTGGCGACCTGGCCATCGGGCATGCCGCTGTCCAGGAGCAGCCCGCCCAGGGTGGCCAGGGCCTGGTTGAGCCGCTGCGGGACGGCGGCCCGGAGGGTCGGCAGGTCGGCGATCAGGGCCGGCTGCAGGGTCTGGCGCAGGGTCGTCCCCACCAGGGCCACCGCTCGGGGCCGCGCCGCCTCGAGGAGGGACTCGTACAGGGCGGCGCTCAGCGCAGGGACGCCCTGTCCCGGTGCCCGCAGAGATGATGATGATTGGATGATGCCTGTGCTGGTGCCTGTCCGGTGCTGGTGCTGATGCTGATGTTGTGGATGATATGGATGAGCGGGGATCTGGGGATGGCGGAAGGGTGGCGCGGCGGGCGGGGCAGACCTCGAACGACACGAACTGGGCCGTCAGATCGCTGAAGAATTTCTCGACGATGGACGGCCGGACGACCCCCATGCGCCCGGCGACCGAGTCGGCCAGTGGGGGCAGCGTCTCGGGGCTGCGGTCGGCCAGCACGGACATGGCCACGGGCAGGGTGGCCGCCAGGGGCCCCGCGTTGAGCAGGGCCGCCTGGAGGACGTCCCCCAGGCCATCGTCCAGCAGGGCGCGGGCCACCTCGGCCGTCACGACGCATGTCGAGGCGGTGGCGTTGAAGTACTCCGACTGCATGGGGCGGGGCGCGCGGTGGATGGTGAGATGAGCCGAGGTCACGCGCGCCCATCTCATCCCCGTGCCATTCGCACATCACGACACCGACCTGGATGGTGGCGAGGTCGCCCAGGAAGCGCGCCTGGGCGGTGCTGTTGTACGGGGCCACGAAGCCGGCCACCAGGGCCCGGGAGAGGTTCAGTCGCTCCAGCAGCAGGGGCGCGAAGTGGGCCCGCACGGTGGCGATGGCGTCCGAGCTGAACCGGTCCGCCTCGGCGTAGAGGCACTCCGCCCCGCTGGTCAGGGCGGCCTGCAGGCGGGCCAGGGTGGCCGCCCAGTCGAAGGTGAAGGTCTCCGAGAGGCGCGGGGTGGTGGAGGACACCACGGCGCCCACCCCGGACAGGCAGCTGCCCAGCCGGGCGAACTCGGCGTCCAGAACGGCCGCCGTGAAGATGCTGCGCCCAGGGGAGATCGGGACACATGGCGGGGTGAACAGGACGCCGATGATGACGATGCGGATGCGGATGCGGATGACTGGATGATGATTGGGTGATGGGTGACTGGCTGATGATGGATGATGATGGCTGGATGGATGGCGGTGGATGGAGGGCATGGCATGGCGGGGGGCCGGGCAGACCTCTGCAAGGTTGCCGCGACCTCATCGCCCAGGGGGACGGAGGCGGTCAGGGCCACAACCCGGGCCCTGATGGCGGCCCCCATGCGGGCCGTGGTGTTGGCCAGGTCGCCCTTGATAGAGGCACCGATCGAGGCCAGCCCCGCCCGGAGCGTGGCCGAGAGGGACCCGTCCACGTAGGCAACCTGCCCCCCGCCAACACAGACACGGCGGTGAGTGGGAGGCGGCAAGGGGACCGAGTCGGGGGGTAGAGGGGAAGGGAGAGGGCAGGGCGGGACGGAGGGAGGGACGGACGATGCGCTGGCTGATCTGGTCCGCGGCCCGGTTGGCCATGGTCGTCAGGAAGCCGCCCAGGGCACCCAGGTCGCGCACCTGCTCGCACCGCCCCACAGTAAGGCACGAAGCAGAAAAGCAGGGGCGGGGTGAGCCGCCACTCGTCCGCAGGGACTCCGAGACCACTCAGTCACAGGGGGCGAACGCAACCGGCGTGCGGGGTCTTTGCGTTTTGGATGCTTCTTGCCTGCCATGACAAAGGCATTCCTCATAGCGCGCCAAGGGGCGTGCCTTCCACGGCTAGGGCCCTTGGTAAGCATGTGAACGTTGCTCTGTTTCAGGGCCGACCAGTGGTGCACTTTCCGGAAGTGGGTTGCCCCAAGCCCCCAGGTGCCCACTCAAGGCATATGGGACCCGCAGCGGAAGCCGTTGGCCGACCTGGATGCCATCGGCGAGGCCGTCGAGGAGGGCCTGCACGCTGCCGTTGGCCGTGACCTGGCCCCAGGCGTCCTGCAGGGCCCCGACCAGCGAGTCCACCAGGGCGTCCGTGGGCACGTACTTGGCGGGGGCCGCCTGGGCCGCGAGGGCGTTGCTGGCCGAGGCAGGCAGGGGCATGCCGGCGAAGTCGAAGGCGCCCTCGACCCAGGCGAGCATCCCCGCCCGGGCATCGGCCACCAGCTGGGCCACCATCGACCGCAGCGGGGCCGTCAGGGCCACCGGGTCGTAGGCGGCCCACACTTGGCGCAGGGCGGCCTTGAGGGTGCCCACCGTGGCCGACCCGACCCGGTCCAGGGCCACCGCCAGGCTGTCCTCGGCGGCCGCCTGGAAAGACCCGAAGTGGGGGCGGTGAGCACGATGATGGTCGGGAATTGGGGGCAGGGGACGGGCCTTGATCTGGGCCACCAGCTGGTCGATGGCCGTCTCGACGCCGCTGATCATCGTCTCCACGCTGAAGCCGTCCTCGCCCGGCAGGGGCAGGTCGAACCGGTCCAGGGCCCCGCTCACCAGGGCCATCAGCTGCCCGGCCGTGACCAGGCCCGGGGCCAGCACCTGCTCGGCCTGGCCCACCATGTCAGCCGCGAACTGGGACCCTGTGGGCAGCGCGGCAGGGGGGAGAAGAACAGGAGGGAGGGTGAGCGGTGCGTGAGAAGATGAGGGTGATCTTGGCGGACCGGCGGCGGCGGCCTGGCGGAGGGGCTGCAGGGCCGAGTCGGCGGCCAGGGCGAGGCTCGCGTCCAGCTGGCCGGCCAGCTGGGTGCCCTTGGCCTCCAGCCGGGTGCGGGCCGAGGCCAGCAGGTCCTTCCGGACGGTCGCCAGCAGGCGGGTCTTGAGGCCGCACCCGTAGCGGGCAAGGCCGTCCATCAAGGTGTCCCAGAGCGAGTCCCCGCCAAGGGTCAGGCTCTCCAGGGCATCCAGGAACACCTGTCGGGCCAGTTGAGACAGGAGTGAAGAGCTGTGGGTGCCGTTCTCTTCCACTGTGGACCACCGTGGCACGAGCGGCGGGCGGCCGGACCTGGGTGAGCTCCTCGGGGACGATGAGCGTGCCCAGGGCCGCCTGGTAGAAGCCCAGCACGGTCTCGTCGTCGACCACCTGGCCCAGGGCCCGAGCGGACTGCAGGCTGAACGTGGTGACCAGCCCCTGGGCCTGCGAGGACACCCGGTAGATGACCGGGTACAGGGCCCCGCGCGCCGTGGCCGTCACGTTGGACACCAGGGTGTCCGTCACATTGGCCACCGTGGCCGCGACCTTGTGCGGTGGATGGGGGCGGGGCAAAACAGGACAGGGCGAGGGTCAGAACGAGGGCGGCACGGGTGGCGCTGGAAGGAAACGGGAGGCCTGGACAGCTGGCGGACCCTGGCGGCCAGGATCCTGTATGCCCGGGTGGCCTGGTCGAGGATGGGCGTGCGCAGGTCGAGCGAGTCGGCCAGGGCCCCGAAGAACCCGCTGACCAGAGTCGCCGGGTCGCCGATGGCCCCTCGCAGGACGCCCTCGGCCCAGGGGGCCAGGTCGGCCCCCGCCGCCCCGCCCACGGCCAGCATCCCGTCCAGGGCGCCCGTCAGCAGGGACTCGTACTGGCTGGCGGCCGCCTGGCCGAGGACCTCGCCGATCCGGACGAGCCCCGTCCGGGTGAAGTTCAGCAGCCACCGCTCGGCCGCCGCCTTGACAAGCGGAACCTGGCGGCCACCACCACCCCCAAGGGACGAGCGAGGCGATTGCATGAAGGGCACGGTCCAACACCGGAAACGGTACGGGGGACGAGGCAGGGGCGCCAGGGGCGGCGGGGGGACGGACCTTCTCCGAGACGAAGTTCTGCAGGCGGGGCGTGACCTGGGTGGCCACCAGGCCGCCGATGCCGTCGAAGAGCCCGCCGACGGAGGCCCCCATGAGCTTATCCTCGACCCAGCCGACGGTGCCGTTGACCAGGCCCTCGAGGAAGGCCCCAAGGGCCGTCGGGCTCAGGACCTCACGCAGGGCGTCCTCCACGGCCACGGTCAGCTCGCGGCTCTCGGCGCCCAGCAGCCCCATGAGAGCCGACCGGGAGCTGGCCACCAGGGCCTCGACCGAGGCGTTGCTGAGGGCCACCAGCCGGTCGATCCGGTTGAAGGCCGCCTCGCGGGCCATCCGGGTGGTGTTCCGGACCAGGGCCACCTTGAGCTGGGTCAGGTAGGCCGAGCCCTCCTGCACGAAGACCCGCACCCGCTGCTCCAGCGAGGCCAGCATGCTCGGGCCGCTCTGCGAAGAGGGATGGTGGCGGTGGTGCCCGGGGTCAGAGGGGATCGAGCGGGGCGGCGGGGCGGCGGGGCGGACGGACCGTGTTGAAGAGCATGTCCAGGCTGAAGCCGGCCACGAAGTCGTCAAACATGGCCTCGATGGCGCTCGGCTGCAGCATGCCGCGCATGACCCCGGCAACCCCACCCGCAATCTCTTCCATTCCTGTGGTGGTGGGAGCAGGGTGGAAAAGACGGATGAGAAAAAGTTCGCAACCTCCAGGGATTGAACCTGGGCGGGACAAGTCCCACCGCCTTAGCAGGGCGGCGCCTTAACCACTCGGCCAAAGTTGCTTAATGCTTCCTATAGAAAGGGGCGTGCACAGACCACCGGTGAGGTTAAAGAGCTGGTCGTGGGCCACCTCGGCGAGGGCGTCCAGCTTGTCGGCGGCCCCGTCGAGCAAGGTGGCGATGGCGGTGCGCATGCTGTCCTTCATGAGGGCCGTCAGGTTGGTCCGGAGGAAGGTCAGCACGTCCGCCTGTGGGGCACCAAAGGAGGCGACCATGAGAGGCTGTGAGGGGAGGGGAGGGGAGGGGAGGCGGGACCTGGGCATCGGCGACGAATGTCTGGCCCTGGGCCAGGAAGATGGCCAGGATGTCGGACGGGTTGGCGATGAACGCGTCCATGACGCCCTCCAGGAAGGCTCGCACCCGGGGCGGATCCACCTGTCCCCAAGGAGATGATGAGGAGCGCCGGGTGGTGACGGGGGCGGCACGGACCACGGTGCGCACCGCCTGCTGGAGGGTGCCCACGGCCTGGGCGCCGAGCTGCTGGCCCATCCAGCCCTGGGCGCCCGCCAGCAGCCCGTCGATCTGGGCCGAGAGGCCCGCCAGGCGCGGCTCGAGCAGCCCCATCACGTAGTTGGACACTGCCCCAGCGCCGCCCAGCAGGGGGAAGGATCCCATGGCGAGGTGGTGAGATGGTGGGATGCGGGGGGGCAGGGCTGTGGGAGGGCTTGGGCGGGCGGGGGGCGGAACTGGTCCTGGTGATGTTGGCCAGGAAGGCGCTGCTTGCGTTCTGCAGGTGGCCCTTGGCCGTGGCCGTGAAGTCGTCCATGCTGGCCTGGTAGACGGCGCTCAGGGGCGTCGTGTAGTCGAACCGGTCGATGAGCCGGTTCAGGAACTCCGTCACAGTGGCCGGGGCTGTCGGGGTGTGTGTGGTGGGGTGTGGTGGGGTGTGTTGGCAGGCCAGTTGGGGGAGAGCAGCAGGGCCGGCCAGAGTCGCGAGAGATAAGCAGCATCCTTCGTCAGGACCCACTTCGGGGGCGAGGAGGAGGGGAGGAGGGACTGACCCGTGAAGTCGCGGACAGTCCGGCCGAAGAAGGCCGCCAGCTCGGCGCTGCCCGAGACCCGGGCCACCTGGGCCTGGGCCGGCACCACCAGCCCCTCGATGGCGCCCGACATGGCGGCCCCCCAGCCGGCCACCTTCTCGTGCAGCACCCGGCGGGCGATGGCGGTCAGGTTGTACCGGACCCGGTCAATGACCGCCACCTGGATGCGGGCCGTGTACTGGTCCAGCAGGGCCTGGTAGACGTCCTGCCAGGTGGTGGTGCCCCCGATGGCGGCGCTGATGATGCCGTCGAGCAGCTTGTCGAAGAAGGGCGCCAGGGCGGTCGCGTTGAGCATCTCACGGAGGGCCCCGCCGCCCAGGGCGGCCACCTCGGACGAGCGGGTGGCGATGGTCAGCTGGCGCTCGGCCGTGTCCGCCAGCTGGGCCACGAGAGGCGCCAGGGCCGCCAGCTGGGCGTTGGCGAAGTCCATCAGGGACTCCTTGGCCGCCAGGGACAGGTTCCGCACCAGCTGCCACCCATGGGGAGAGAGAACACAAAGACCAATGAGATGAGGCCCCTCGATCGGAGTGGGCCAAGGGACGGATCACAAAGGGCAAGGGGGCGAAACTTGAGGTTGACGTGAACGCAAAGCAAAACTCGGTCCGAACTTCGAGTCATTCTGGGTGGCCCTCAAACGCATCAAGAGACGCACTTTGGGGTCTGTGTGGGGGCAGGGGGGCAGGGGCAGGGGGGCAGGGGGGCAGGGGCAGGGGCAGGGGGGCCACGGACGTCCTGCTTGAGCTGGGCCAGCTGGGCGCCCAGGGGCGCCACGAAGGTCGCGTAGGCCGAGCGGTAGGCCTTCTCGAGGGGCGAGGCGTCCAGCCAGTGGGCCGGGTCCACTTGGAAGTTCTCGATGAGCTCCGTGAAGAAGGCCTGCAGCTTGTTCGGGTCTGCCGACGGACGGGCACCCCACCCGCCACCGCCACCACCACCATCGCGTTACGGGACCACATAGCCACAGTCGGGGTGAGGGGCGATGGTGAGGCCATCGCGAGCCGAGCAGAGAGGAAACTCGAGCGACCGGGAAGATCGGCTGTGGACCCGACCCCCACTCCTCTCGGAAGAGGCTTGCCTGGCTCAGGCTGCCCCATATCCCGGAGCTTGCTCAGGGCGCCGAACCCGAGAACAGGTTTCCTCTTCAAGGACGGGAGCCCATGCAAGCAGAGGGCGGGCGGGCGTGGACGCGGACCAACGAGGGCGCGCACGGTGCCCTCGAAGGTGGCCGCCAGCTGGCTGTTTGCCGTCTGGGCCTCGATCTCCCGGCGGGCGGCGGCGATGGCCTTGTTGGCGGCGGGGGTGAGGGTGTTGATCTGGTCCAGGGCCACCTCGCCCAGCCGCGTCTTGACCGCCACCACCATCTCCCCGGCAACCGTCGTGTACAGCTGTGGGTGGGCGGACGGGGGCGCGCGATGAGGGTGAGGATGAGGAGGAGGAGGAGGAGGAGGAGGGCAGCGCGGCATGGCGCGAGGGATGGCGAATCAGCAATGGCACAGGGGCCTTGCGCGGCATTGAGGGGGCATGGCTGTGGTGGCCGTGGTGGTGGCCGTGGTGGTGGCCGTGGTGGCGGCCGTGGTGGCCGTGGTGGCCGTGGGGGGCAGGGACCTGGTCGAGGAGCCGCGAGCCCAGCTGGCTGATGATCCGGTCGAAGATGGCCGGCATCGAGCCGAAGTTGATGAAGTTCTCGGTCACCTCGGCGATCATCCAGTCGGCCATGTTGTTGACCGTGTCCGACAGGCACTGCGCCCACCGCACACACACACACACATAGAACAGCATCCCAGACGGGGTCAGAAAACCGGGGAGGGAGACGCGGAAGGGGTGTTTTCGACGGGATCGCTGCGGGTCCGCGCACAATTCACAAGGGTCAGCGTGGCAGGGCGCGGCTGTGGCTGAGATGGGCGGGCGGTGCGGACCTGGGCGAAGATGGTGGCGAAGCGGTCGCTCTCAGTCGTGGGCAGCCTGACCAGGGCGGCCAGGGTCCGCGTCTGGGCCACCAGGAAGGGCGCCAGCTGGCGCTTGGTGGCGCCCTGCGACGCCCCACAGAGCAGCCAGGCACACGAACCCCCATGAGCCGCCGCAGCCATCGGGTGGAGGGGCCAGGGGGGCCACAGGGGCCGGGTGGCCGGGGGGCAGGCAGACCGCCAGCATGTCGTCAATGGCGTTCGAGGCGAACCGGCCCGCCAGGGAGACGGCCTTCTGCAGGGCGATGTCGATGCAATCGTCCAGCGACTTGACCTGCCCGTCGGCGGCCACCATCTTCCCCATCACGGGCCCCACCTGCCACCCCAACCCCAACCCACCACCCAGCCCAATTGGAACGGCGGCTGAGACCGGGCATGGGGGATCTCACGGGCTGGGCGCGGGCTAGGCGAGAGGGAGGTTGGGTGTGCAGCGGGTGCGAGGGGTGCGGCGGGACCTCGTCCATGACGGTGGTGAAGGTCTGCATCCTGGCCAGGACCTCGTCGGCCTTGGCGAGGGAGGGCTCCACCACGGCCAGCAGCTCCTCGATGCCGGTCAGGAAGCGGCGCAGGGCGAGCATCGGGCTGAGGATCTGCTGGCCGGTGGTGTTGGCGAAGAGGCGCAGGGTCTGGTAGCTGGACCCGCACACGGCGTACGGATCCCCGGCCGCCAGGGACTTGCGCAGGTACGTGGCCTGGGACATCTGGCTCGCAAACCGGTCCACCCTGCGACGTGGGAGGGGGACGGGCAAGACCGGAAGGGCGGATGAGGGATGGGGATGGGGATGCGGGACAATCAAAGATCGATCGGGCACAGCAGCCACCACCCGTTGTTGTCGCTCCGCACGCACGGGAAGGATGGGTGGGTGGGTGGCGGACTGGGTGGTGGTGAGGGTGGTCATTGCCTGGGCGCGTGCGTTCATCTGGGCCATGCCCTGGCGGAGCATGGCGAAGGGGGCCTCGGTCAGGAAGGTCCCCACCAGCTCGCTCGCCTGGAACTGGGACGCGTCCACGACTGCCTCGACGTCGTCCAGCTTGGCCAGGGCAATGGCGTCCCCGACCGCGCTCACCGTGTCCAGAATCTGTCCCGCCCGCCACCCCAAATGAGACAATGATTTGTGTGCGCGGCCGGGCGGGAAAGGGTCTGTGATGCTGGGATGCTCATGCTGCTGCTGGTGCTCATGCTAATGCTCATGCTCATGCTCATGCTCATGCGAGTGCTGATGCTGGCGATGGTGCTGGTGGGTGCGCGGACCGTGTCAAAGACCCGGACGGCGGAGGAGACGTTGGCCAGGGCGTCGACGATGGGGTGCAGCTGGGCCTTCATCCAGCCCGAGAAGGCCTCCCCGCTGGCGATCAGCGAGGTCACCTGCTTGGCCGTGTCCAGGCCGGCCTCCACCTTGGCCACCGTGTCCACCACGAAGGTCACCGTGTCCGTCAGGGTGGCCGCGTAGGGCAGCAGCTGGGCCCGGGTGTCGGCCGCGAAGGTCTGGAAGGCCCTGCCCAGCAGCGAGACGCCCTGCCCACATCAAAGCAGACGGTCAGCGGGTGCGGATGGGGGGCGGGAGATGGGAGTGCGGACCGTGGTGACGGGCCCGAGGGGCTCGCAGGTGCGGGTGAAGTCGAGGAAGGTCCGCAGGCCCGTCCGGCCCAGGGCCACGTAGTCGGTGACCTGCTCGAGGACGGGGCCCATGGTCGACAGCAGCCAGCCGATCCCCTTGCTCACCTCGCCCAGCAGCGGCGCCAGCGCCTCGTAGATCTGGTGAGGGACCCCAGCCCCCAGCCCCCATCCGCGGTTCGGTCGAGAAGATGAGATGGGCGGTCAGGTTTTTGGGCACCATGTGGGGCAGCAGGTTGGCGGGGCAAAGGCAGGCGACGATCGGAGAGCAACCGGAGATGGGCGGGGAGGGACGCCGCCGACCTGGCCGACGATGGTCTCGATGTTGGAGAAGGGCGTCTTGAAGCTGAGGCCCCCGGCGAACTGCAGCCGGGCCTCGAAGAGGTTCATCGAGATGACCAGGGCGTTCACCTGCCCCTGGGCCAGGTTGTAGGCGTTCACTGCGCCATGTCGCGCCACCCCCACGCGGGCCCGAGTCACAGTCAGCAACCGATTCGCCGACCACACCGCCTGCCCGCCGCCACCGCCCCCCCGCCCGGGGCAGAGGGAGGGAGGCGAGACGAGAGGAGGCGGACCGTCGAAGAGCATGCCGAAGATGTCCAGCCAGAGGCGGCCCTGGTCCTTGAGCACCAGGCTCGCGTCGGCCCCCAGCTGGGCGTTGCCGACGGCCTTGGAGAAGTCCCGCTGGAAGCCCCCTGAGAACTCGACCCCCACCAGCGAGCGCCCGTTCGCCATGCCGTTCGCGGGGGCGGGGCCGCCCTGGGGCCGCTCGGCGAGGGCCCGCCAGAGGCGCTCCCGCACCCGGCGCAGCTCGGGGTCATCGTGGGCCCCCAGCGGGTCCTTGGCCAGCGCCTCGAGCTGCGACAGGACAGCCTGCTTCTCACGGGCCGCCTGACCGGCGCTGAAATGCTCCGGGCTGCGGGCAGCAGGGTGGTGGGCAGTTAAAATGACGAGGCGCTCGGTGCACGGGGGCCCATCGCACCACCAAAAGGTCGGCAGGCCGCCACGCTTCCACGTGTGGCCGTCAACCGCAACCAAGTGAGCCGGAGGGAGAGAGGAGGGAGGGGAGGAGACCCCACGGACCGCTCGACGAAGGCCATGAGCTGGGCGAGGTTGGCGTCGGTGAGGCCGAACCGGACAGCGTCCCGGGGCACCGTCAGGCCGGCCGTCCGGACGCGGGGGTCCTGCAGCAGGTGGGCCGGCAGCCCCTCGAGGCCCCGGGCGGCCAGTTCCTCGCCCCCGATGGCCCGCAGGGCGGTGCGGAGGGCCACCTTGCGGTGCTCCGACAGGGCGGCCCCCTGGTGCAGCCCGGCGAGGTAGCCCAGGCAGACCGACACCAGGCCCGTCGTGTTGGCCGCAATCCCTGGTGGGGGCAGGGGGCAGGTCATGCGGGTGAGGAGGGCGAGCGGCAATGGGGCACCTCGGCCCCACAGGCCCCCCGGCCTGGGGAAGGGGCGGATGGGGGCGGACCCGTGTCGAAGGACCCGTCGGGCAGGGGCACGGTGCCGCCCCGGCGGAAGTAGTCCTGCATGAGGGCCACCTGGCGCCCCAGGAAGCCCCGCACGGCCGCGTCGGCGGCCACCAGGGCCGGGTGTGGCTGCAGGGGCACCTCCCCGTCGGCCTGCTCGCCCCGGGCCACGGCCGCGCTCAGGGAGCGCTGCGCCTGCGAGGAGAAGTCCGTCACGGCGTGGCGCAGGGCGTCCAACGAGGTCATCCGCACAACCTGAGGAGGAGGGCGAGCGCCCCGACAGCCGGACCCCAACCCCAACCCGGAGGGAGCGTAGGCGATGAAACCGGGGCAACCGGATTGGGAGGGTCATCATGACGGGTGCTGGGTGGCGGTGGAAAGGGCGGACCTCGTGTTCATGTGGGTCGGTGAACGAGGCCACCAGGGCGGCCACGACGGGTCGTGGCGCCCAGACGGCGGCCCGGCGGAGGGCGAAGTGGGCCATGGCGCGCACCTCGGGGCTGCCGTCGCTGGTCAGGGGCAGCAACACCTGACGGACTTCGTCGGGCAGCGGCCCTGCGTTGCCCAGGGACGAGAGGGCCCCCGTGCACACGTAGATTTGCTCGCCCACCAGGTGGCCGGCTTGCTGGCAGGCTGCCACGGCCCGGGCCACGAGGGCCTCGTAGGCGCGGCGGGTGTCGGCGTCCAGGCCGGCCGCCTCGGGCACGTTGGCCGTGCGCAGCTGCGGGTCCACGTCAGCCGCCGCTGGGTGCCGATCGGGGGCGAGGAGGAGGGTCAGTCGGTGCTTGATGACGGGGCGCGGTCAAGATGATGATCGGATGATGATGATCGGATGATGATGATCGGATGATGATGATCGGATGATGATGATCGGATGATGATGCTGATGATGATGTTGTTGTTGTTGTTGATGGTGGTGGTGGTGGTAAGTGGTGGCAGGTGGCGGACCCAGGTTAGCAGCGGGTGCGGGCCAGGCGAAGAAGTCGTCATCGAAGGGTGTGCCGGCCCCATTGGCATTGGCATTGGCCAAGGCGCGGTGGTGTGTGGCGAGGGCTCGGGCCAAGTGGCGCAGCCTGACGCTCGCCATCCGGTCGTTGACCATGCTGCCCACCGCGTGCAGGGCCAGTCCGCTCAGGGACAGCCCCCGCTGGGCCCGGGCCCGTCTGCCGGCCTCGCTGGTGTCCTCCGCCGCCGCGTTGGCGCCGGCTGGGGGCTGGTCGAAGCGAGCTGTGGTGCCCGTGTAGGGCCAGGCCGGGGCCGGGGCCGGGCCCAGGTGGGTGGCCACGGGGGGCATGGCGGCCGCCTGGGGGCGTGGCGGCTGGGGCGCCGGGGCCGCGTAATCGTTGGCGGCCGAGGGGCGGGCCGGTCCGGCCGCAGGATCGGACAGGGTCGGCTCCAGGTCGCCCCGGACGGCCGTCCGGTTGCTGGCCTGGTTGCGCCACCCCGAGTAGTACGCCTGCAGCCGGAACACCGGCGGGACCCACACAGGGTGAGCCGCCGTCCATTGGGGCGTGCGGGGCGAGGGCGAGGGCGAGATGCAATGGCAGGGGAGGAGCGGGGTCGGACCTGGTCGATGACGGTGGCCATGGGGGCCGTGTAGGCCGGGGCCTCATTCGCCCCGTCGGCGGAGGCCATCGCCATCAAGGCCGCAGCGATCTGCCATCATCACCATCGTGCCGCGTAGGGGAGGGGAGTGTGAGCGGGATGGCATCAGGGGGGCGGCATGCGAGACAGCGCCACCTCATGGGCGGGCAGCGTGCAGACCGAGGGGGCGTTGCGGATGGCCTGCAGCCTGCGCTGGGCGGCTGCCTGGGCGGCCTCCCGTTCGGCCTGCTCCTGGGCGAGGGCCCGCTGGGCCAGGGCCTCCATGGCCCCCAGCAGGGCCGCCACGGGCCGCTGGTTGGCGCCCAGGGTGTGCATGGTCAGCACCACCTGCCGCAGGTGGGCAGCCTGGCGGCGGGGTGGCGGAGTGCAGCGCGGGTGCGGCGGTCAGTCCAGAAGGAACGGGCAGAGACAGAGAGTGAGAGAGAGGCAGAGGCAGAGGCAGATGGCAGAGACAGCAAAGGGTGGCGACAAGGTGGGTCAGCGGGATCATGCAATGCGCTGGGCGGCGGCGGGGGTGGGCAGGGGGACCTCGAGGTTGGCGGCCAGGGGGTTGGCCGGGTCGAGCAGGGCCGCCACGCAGCGCTGGGCGGTGGGGGTCCCCAGGGCCGACAGGGTCGCCAGCATCATGTCGAACCGGCCCAGCTCGAGGCTGCTCCGGGGCCGCCCGGCCACCACCTCACGCAGCAGCACACAGGCCTCCTGGCTGCCCCGCTGGTGGGTTGGACAGCAGGGAGGGGGCAGCAGGCCGGGGAGGAGAACGGGTGAATCACGGTCGCCTGGTGTGGGGCATTCCTGGGCATGGGTCTGACATATGTTGGGTGGGTCCGTGGGGGCGTGGTGTGCGAGGCAGAGGGACGTAAGGGAAGCGGAGGACAGAGGACGGAGGACGGAGGACGGGGGCGGAGGACGGGGGCGGAGGACGGAGGACGGAGGATGGGTGCAAGATGGGCGCAGGATGGGCGGAGGACGGGGGCGGAGGATGGGCGGAGGACGGGGGCGGAGGATGGGCGGAGGATGGGCGGAGGATGGGCGGAGGATGGGCGGAAGATGGGCGGCGGATGGGCGGAGGATGGGCGGCGGATGGGCGGAGATGGGCGGAGGATGGGCGGAGGATGGGCGGAAGATGGGCGGAACCTGGCGGCGGATGGGCGACCACTCGGCGACCGGTCGACCAGCGCTCTCCCGGCAGCCGCAGCGGCGTTGCTCTGCCGCAGGACTTCCGCGCACCTGTTTGTGTGTGTGTGTGTGTGTGTGTCGTGTAAAGAAGGAACGAAGTAACGGGAAAATAAGTGTGTGTGTGTGTGTGTGTGTGTGTGTGGGGGGACGAGGGTCAGTTGTCGTGGCCGCTCAGCGGGCGGGGTGGGCAAGGCAGGGCACAACAAGGGAGGGTGCGGGACCGTTCGAGGAGCATCCACGACTCGATGCTGATCGGGCTCTCGCCCTGCTCCTCCTCTGCGGCCCGGCTCATCATCTGCTCGACGCTCAGCTCGCCCGCCGCGGCGCCCCGCTGGGCGGCGCCCACCCGGTAGCTGGCCGGTCCCTCGGACGGCTCGCTGGGATCCTCAGGCGGCTCGGCGCCGTCCTCAACCCGGTTGCTGCCCAGCGAGCGGCCCGCCGGGCGGAGCAGCATCCCGTCCGCCCGGAAGCCCAGCCGCGAGAGGGCCGACCCCACCCCGCGGGCAGCGGCGTTGGCGCCGCGGGGCCTGGGCAGCTCGATCCAGTGGGCCTGGGGGTCGTTGGCCAGGGTGGTGGCCTGGTCGGGGCGCAGCTGGCTGGGGGCCTCCACCAGGCGCAGGGTGGCCCGGCCCCACATGTTCCCCAGGGCCGCAAAGCCCGCGGGCAGGTCGGCCGTCGCTTGGGCCAGCAGGCGCTGCTCGCGTGCGAAGAGCTGCTCGGGGTCGCTGGGGTGGCGGGTGCATACGGGACGCAGAAGCGGATGGAATGAGGGGCTGGAAAAGGGACGTGGGGGACGTGGGGGACGTGGGGGACGTGGGGACGTGGGGACGTGGGGACGTGGGGACGTGGGGGACGTGGGGACGTGGGGACGTGGGGACGTGGGGACGTGGGGGACGTGGGGGACGTGGGGGACGTGGGGGGAGTGTTCAGGCACAGGCCGGGAGCAGGTGCGAGACCTCTCCTCACCACCATCCGCGGCCGCGTTTTCCATTGAGCCCGCGAACTCGGCACCGGGGGCCGACAGGCCAACCAGCCGCGGGGCCGCCGAGTCGGCCAGCAGGCGGACCATCTGCCGGCTGACCACCTCGGCGGGCACCAGCAGGGCCGGCACACCCGCCCCCTGGTTGGCGGCGGGCCGGGTCAGGGTGGCTGTCGTGAGGACGGTCCCCTTGAGGCCGCCGTCCCTCAGGTGGCTCGAGGCCCGGCTGAGCTGCAGCACGGGGGCCGAGGACCCTGCGGTCGGGCCGTTGGCCGCGGCGGGGCCCCACTGGGCCCGGTAATGGGTCTGGGCGCGCCCGTTGGGTCCGCTCTCGGCGGCTGTGTAGCGGGGCATTGGGTCGTTACGATCCGCGGGCGGGAGGCGGTACTGGAACAGATCGGCAAGGGCCTTGATGAAGCCCTCACCGAAGGAGCTGCACTCCTCGGGGTAGTAAATACTTATGATTTGGCCCTCTCTGGGGGCAACGTGAAAAGGAGACATCGAAAAATGCGGTAGCGGTAGAAGGACACAGACTTCGAAAACTCAGCGAAGAAATGGGCAGGAATTTCGGAAGTGATCTTGTCAAATCCAGGATATAATGCTGGAGGTGCTCCAGAATACAATCTAAAATGGAGACATGATATGTTAAAGATAATAGACAGCTTCGGACCTTGGGGCAAGGATTCGAAATTCGGTGAGAGTCGTATTCGAATTATCACTCAACCGAATGTCAACAAATGAGCGAATAAAGATGTGATCCCCGTTATCGTTGCCCTACGCTCCATGATGTCACGAGTGGGCAGAGCGATTGGTCCAGACCAGGTTCATTCGAAACCCATTCAATTCCACTTCGTGGGCATAGCGGGAAACAGCATCGGGCTGATTTAAATTGTTAGCTGCAACATATACTGCAAGGAAGAAAACGAGAAGGGGAACAGTTCCCATCCTCTGTTTTCGGCGTCCAAACGATCCAAAGAAAAGTATAACCTGCCACACCTGATTTGACAGTGGCGTTTGACAGGAAATTCGGTTTCTGGCCACCCAATCTCTTTTTCATGCACAAATCGAATGCACACACGCGGCCGGAAAGGAAGGAAACGCGAAAATAAATCACAATTGGTAGATTGGAAGAAAACAAAAAAAAATCTGCCTCGCCAGGGGGTCACCCCCGCTCCGTGGGGCCCGTGGCTCAGCCGAAGAGCGTCCGGCCGAAGCAGCGCCCGGCCCGGTCGCAGTAGGCCAGGTCGGCCCAGTAGGGGCACAGGGTGGTCCCGTCCGAGGCCGGGGCGGCCCCGCCGACCAGCCCCAGGGGGAAGGAGACCCGCCCGGTGGCGTCGGGCGAGGGGGCCACCAGGGGCTGGGGCGAGCCCACCTCGGGCAGCACCCGCCGGCCCAGGGCGGCCCCCGTGGGCCCGTCGAAGAGGGCGACGGTCAGGTTGGCCACGCCGCTCTGCATGTCGAAGAGCTCGCGCCAGCCCACGGCCGCCACCCAGCCGCCCGCCGCCTCGGGGGCGCACTCGAGCCAGGCCTCGCGCAGCCCCGGCTCGGTCCGCTCCACCCGCAGCCAGGCCGCCGTCCAGGCCTGCAGCCCCACCCCGTTGGCGGCCACGGCCGCCACCCAGACCGACTGGGCCGTGGGGTCGTGCAGGAGCTGACTGGCCAGGGCGGCCGGGGCCACGCAGGTGCCCGTGGCGGTCCCGTTGGCCGGCCATGGGGCCGACAGGGGGCACTCCGTGTACGGGAGCAGGTCCGTCCCGTTGGGCCGCGTCCCCAGGGCCCACTAGCAGCACACACCGCGCAGTGCAAAGGAGAACGGTGAGTGGGCGGCGCCAGACATGATCATCACTCCAGGAGACGAGGATGGGTGGGCCCACAGACCCGCATGGAGCTGACGGCGCTCTCGGCATCGGTGGCGGTGAAGGCGCACTGCAGGGGCAGCTGCGAGCTGGCCTCCCGGGCGGGCCACCACTGGCCCTCGGCGAAGAGGCACCGCAGGGTCAGGGCTGGGCCCGTCGTGTCGATGGTGAAGCGCGGGCTGGTGGCGGCCGGCAGGGCGACCACCTCGGGGGGCGTCTGGTCGGCCGGGGTGCGGTACTGGGCCCGCAGGGTCACCGCGCAGGCGGCCCCGTTGGCCAGCTTGAGGGCGGCCAGGCTGGGCAGGGGCAGCACGAAGGCGCCCCCGGACAGCAGCCCGAACTGGGGCTGGGTGGACACCGTGTAGGCCCGGGTGGGCTCGGCCAGGCGCTGGCCCTCCAGGACGGTCACCAGGGACCCGTTGGCGGCCGGTGCGCAGGCCAGGGCCAGCTGGCCGTCGACGTAGTGGAAGGAGCTCAGCGCCCAGGTGCCCTCGACCTGCTTCTGGGCCGGGTTGTAGGCGGCCGTCAGCGCGATGGTCGGGCAGAGCTGGAACTCGCCGCTGGGGGGCCGTCGAGGGGTGGGTGGTGCGGGGTCGGGAAGGTTGGTCAGCGAAGAAGGGCGGCAGGACAGACCTGGACAGTGTGGCCGAAGTGGCCCCGAGCTGGCTGCTCAGGGTGACGTTGGCCATGTAGCGCCGCCCGCAGGCCAGCCCAGCCCGGAAGGGCCCCAGGCCGTAGGTGTAGCTGTACCGGCGCTCAGTGGCCGTGGCCCCGGTGGCCGTGCCCGCAAGCCCGGCGATGGAGAGCTGAGCCTGGGTCACCACGGCGGGGCTGCTGCTGGTCCCGGCGGCGGCGGTGACATTGACCTCGAGGAGAACCAGTCGCATCCCCGCCAATTCGTCGGCCAGCAGGCCGGCCTCAGTGAAGGACACCTGCAAGGCGACCTCCTCTGCAGCGCCGCAGCCGGCCCCGGCCAGGGTCGAGGCCCCGCCGGGCAGGCAGACGAACTGGGCTTCAACCGCGGCCGGCTCGGGGTCCCGGCGGGCAAGGAGGGTCCCGCGACTGAGGGCCGTCCGGGCGCGCCCGTCAGCCGTGGTGCCCGTGACCTGCACCCAATAGGCTTCGCCCTCAGCCAGCAGCCCGCCCGCGTCGAAGTGCACCTGGCCCGTGGCCCCGTCCAGGGTGGCCGTCAGGCCCTCGATCGCGGGGCCGCCCGGGACCCGAGTGACGGCCACCCCATAGCGGGCGGGCGTCGCTTCGGTCAGCTCCGCGGCGTCCTCGGACCCGTCAGCAGCGAACTGGGGCGTGGGCGCGAAGGTCGAATCCCACCGGGCGCACAGCTGGCCGGGGGTGGCCTGCAGGCCCATGGTCCCGTCGGCCGTGGTCCGGCCAGCGGCAGGGTCCCCGGCACACCCCACGCTGAGCAGGCCCGCCCCGGGCAGCAGGGCCCGGCGCACCTTGGCCGTGGCGGTGGTCTCGAGGCCCATCGCGTTGGTGGCCGTCAGCGAGGCGTAGAGCGGCTGGCGGCCCACCAGCGGGTTGGTCATCACCAGCGGGCCCACGCAGGCCCGGTCGGCCAGCCCAGCCGTGCCGGTTGTGCTGTTGTTGTTGACGTTGCCGGTGGCGGTGGCAGTGGTGGTGGTGGTGGTGTCGGCTGCGCTGCTGCTGTTCCACTGGCCCAGGTCGGCCAGCCCGGGGGCCGTGCCGAAGCGGAGGACCACCTGGCGGACGCGGCTCTGCGGGTCGGCGGCCGCCCACTGGGCGCAGAGCAGCCCCGTGAAGCGGGGCACGGCCGAGGCGTTGGCGGCCATGGCGTAGAGGTCGGCCTCGGAGAGGGCCTCCTGGCGGGCCGCCAGGGTCACCGTCGGGGGGCTCTGGTCGTAGACGAAGCTGGCCGTGGCCAGGCCCGCCGCCCCCGGGGCCGTCGAGTAGGCCCACACGTGCACCTGCAGCCGACCGGGGAGGAGAAGGAAGAGCGGGCGATGTGAGCGGTGACGGTGTGGGGACAGAAGGCGGGCCGAGGGCAGATGGCGGGCGCAATAATGATGGGCGGCGCGGACCTCGTAGCGGCGACCCGAGACCAGGGCCAGGGCGCCCGGGGCCGGGGTGACGCTCTGGGCGGTGGGCCCGACGGCCCCGCTGGTGGTGGCGCCGGTGACGGTGTCCCGGAGCTGGTAATGGTGCGCCCCGATGGGCACGTCGGCCGTGGCGCCCCAGGCGGGCCAGGACACGGTCACGGCGCCCGGCTGGCTGCTGTCGGCCCGGACGGTCAGCCCGCCGCTGCCCGCGGGCAGGGCCGGCGCGGCCCGGATCAGGTGCAGGGCGACCGTAGACCGGCTGGCGGTGCCCATGCACGAGTAGGCCTCGAGGCCCAGGTAGTACCCGCTCAGGTCGGCCCGCAGCGGGATGCTCACGTTGACCAGCGGGCTGCCCGCCCCCTGGTCCAGCGCCACGGCCGTCGGGGCCACCAGGTCCTGCAGCAGCCGCCCGCTGCCCACCCACCACCGGGCCGCGCAGAGGCCCTCGGGCAGCGACCCGTCCAGGAAGACCTCAGCCACCAGCAGCCCCGACGAGGCCCCAGGCGCGGCGTCCTGGGCCAGGCGGGTGGTGTTCAGGGTCTGGTTGAGGGCCAGTCCACGGCACACCCACTCGGGCGGGCTGTCGCTCGCTCCGCCCGCCGTGGCGCTGGCGGCGGCGCAGGCCAGGGCGTTGGTGGGCGTGTGGCCGGCCACGTTGCGGATGGCGGGCAGCCCCGGGGCGAGCAGGGTCACGGCCCGGGGGCTCGAGCCGCACGCCTGGCGGCCCGCGTAGTCGTACGCGCAGACCGTGGCGTAGAGGGGCTGGCCCAGGGGCAGCCCGCAGGCCGTGTGGGGCGGCCGGAGGCCCACCGTGACGGCGGGGACCAAGTTGGCGAGCCCCAGGCCCGTGCCGAAGCCCACCCGGTACTCGGCCACCCCGGCCTCGCTGTCGGCGAAGTCGGCCCAGCTGACGGTCAGGCAGCGCTGCCCCACGGCAGGCAGGATGCTGGGGCTGGCCGGGAAGGCCTCGGGCAGGTCCGCCGCAATGTCCGGGGCGGGCCACTGCAGCAGCCCCAGGGCGGCGCTGGGCCGGCTGCCCTCGATCCGGACGGACCCCACCACGGGGGCGGCCCCGTCGTACTGGGCGCCGTTGGTGCAGAAGACCGTGGTCAGGTCGACGTTGCTGGTCGCCTCGACGGCCACCACCATCCGGCGGCTGTCCAGCAGGATCTCGCCCGCGGGGAAGACCACCCCCTCCGCCGAGCCGGCTGGAGACCCCAACCAAATGTCACCCATCCATCACAGCCCGTCAAGATCATTGTGAACATCCTCATCATCCTCATCATCATCATCATCACTCACAGGGGCAGGGGCGGCAGACCGAGGGTGGTCCAGTCGGTGAGGGCGGCACCCGCGCACGAGCCCTCGCGTACCTGGGCCCGGTACTGGGCGATTCCCGAGCCGGCCGTGAAGGACCACACGGCGGCCACCTGGCGCTCGGTGGTGTACTCGAGATCGGCCCCGGCCATGCGCCCGTCCCGCAGGAAGTTGACCCTGGGCGGGGCGCTGTCGACCACCACCCGGCTCGAGGTGGCCACGGTCCGCAGGCCGGCCTGGTTGATGGCCGTCACGGTGGCCGTCAGCACGTCGAAGCAGGCCAGGCTGAGGCCCGTCACGGCCAGCGAGGCGTTGCTGGCCAGCCCGGTGGCGTTGTACAGCGGGGCCGCCAGGCGGTTGTTGACCAGCAGCAGCACCTCGTAGTGGACGGCGCCCCCGTAGCCGTCCGTGTCGGGCATCCGCGTCCAGCAGACCCCCGTCCGGTCGGCCTCCCGCTGGAAGGTCTGCACCACCCCCTGGGCGCAGTCGGGGCCCACCCAGACCGTGCCCGCTGCGCCACGCCAGCCCCCACCACCCAAAGACAGCCGCTCGTCAGGACCGCGGGCCAGCGCCACCGCCCATCTGTCTCATCCCCACCAGAAGCCGCATCGGCCTGCCCCACCCTCCCCCTCTCGGCAGCGGACCGGCGGGCGGGGTCTCGTCGACGGCGAATGCCGAGCTGTTCCACTGGGCCGCGTAGCCGACCCCGTTGGTGGCCACCAGTCCGATGAAGTAGCGGCCCGCGGGCAGCCCGTCCGTGGCCAGCAGCGCGCTGTGGACCAGCCCCAGCTCCCGCAGCGGCTCGACCTCGCGCACGGGCGCCCCCTCGGCGTAGACGCGCCACTGGTACCCCGCAATCTGCGCGCCCCCACACACCCACAGACACAGACACAGACACAGACACAGACACAGACACAGACACAGACACAGACACAGACACAGACACAGACACAGACACAGACACAGACACAGACACAGACTGATGAATCAAAAGGCGGGCGCGCGGTGGGTCTGATCGAGATCTGGCCGCTTTCCTCCCCAGGACCCCAGGAGGGCAGCGGGGCGGCGATTGTGGTGGTGGCTGTGCTCGGGTGTCCGGTGAGTGAGGTTCATTGGTGGGGCAGATGGTGGGACGCTGACGCTCATGATGAGTGGATGGTGACGCTGGCGATCATGACGATTGGGTGGTGGAGATTGGGGGCGGGGCGGGGCGGGGCGGACGGACCCCCGACTCGGGGTCTGCGAAGCCCGACCAGGCCACCAACAGCGAGGCCCGCCGGGCCACGAAGGCCGGCATGGTGGCCGCCACGGCGCCCGTCTGGGGCGGGCTCAGGTCCACCACGATGCCGTCCGAGGTGGCGTTCCGGGCCAGCCCCGAGGCCAGCGTCACAACCACGGTCGTGTAGTAGCGCGTCCCTGGCCGGCCAACCCAGAACACACAGACACAAGTCAAGGAAAATGACGATGATGATGATGCTGATCGGATGGTCGAATGATGATGTCGAGCAGGGGAGCGGCGGGGCAGGCGTATCGCCAGGCGCGGACCGGAGGCCAGGGTGAGGCCCGTGACGGTGACCCGGCTGGGGGCCACCGAGTCGGCCGTGAGCCCATCGGCCAACACGGTCAGCGGCACGAGGCTGTCCCACCCGGGGGCCCCGGCCGGGGTGCCCGTCCCCACGGCGTACTCGACCCGGGCCACCGGGTTGTGGGCCTGGTCGGGGCTGTCGAGGCCGTCCCACGAGGCGCACAGGGTGGTCGGGTCGGTCTGGGCGGCCTGGTCGGCCCGGTCCTGGGCGCACCCGTCGAAGACCAGGCCCTCGCTGGGCGCCTGGGTGGTCACCCGGAAGGCGACCGAGTCGGCGTCGGTGTAGAGTCCGGCCCCGTTGGTGCAGCGCACCCGGAGGAAGTGGTCCGCGGGCGAGGCCAGGTCCAGCCCGGTGAAGGTGTGGTTGAGTGTGGCCGGGCTGAGGTCGTCCGTCCAGGCCACCAGGGCCGGGTCCGACCCCTCGCCAAGCACCCGGTAGAGCGCCACCCGGTAGCCCGTGATCGGGGCCTGCCCGTCGGTGAAGCCCGACCTGCGGCCACCCCCACCACACCAGCACCCCAGCAGCAAGAGGGATGAGACGCGGTGGGTCAGCGAGGCAGTCAGATGTCCCTGTTGGCTCTGGGCGCGATGCTGATGGTGGGGCGCTTGGTGGTGGTGGTGGTGGTGGTGGTGGTGGTGGTGGTGGTGGTGGTGGTGGTGGTGGTGGTGGTGGTGGTGGTGGTGGTGGTGGTGGTGGTGGTGGTGGTGGTGGTGGTGGTGGTGGTGGTGGTGGTGGTGGTGGTGGTGGTGGTGGTGGTGGTGGTGGTGGTGGTGGTGGTGGTGGTGGTGGTGGTGGTGGTGGTGGTGGTGGTGGTGGTGGTGGTGGTGGTGGTGGTGGTGGTGGTGGTGGTGGTGGTGGTGGTGGTGGTGGTGGTGGTGGTGGTGGTGGTGGTGGTGGTGGTGGTGGTGGTGGTGGTGGTGGTGGTGGTGGTGGTGGTGGTGGTGGTGGTGGTGGTGGTGGTGGTGGTGGTGGTGGTGGTGGTGGTGGTGGTGGTGGTGGTGGTGGTGCGTGGGTGCTGGCATGCGGGCGGGCGGACCATGACGCGGCCAGGGTGTGGTTGTCGGTCTGGTAGTGGCGCACCACCCCGCCCGTCCCCAGCAGGACGGTGCCGCTCGAGGGCGGCGTCGTGTCCGCCAGGGCCGCCAGGGGCCCCACGTACGTCTCCTGGCCCATCCCGTTGACGACCAGCGCCTGGCCAGGGATGCCGGGGATGCCGCACGACGCACGCGATGGCGGAGGATGGTGAGACTCGTGCCCCCGGGTGAGGCCCCCCGGGCCCCCCAGGCACACAATCGCCTGACCGACGCGGACCGTGATGTAATACGTGCCGCCGTCGACCAAGGGCGGGCTGAGGTCGAGCAGGTCGCTGGTGGTGGCCGGGGCGTAGGTGCCGCGGGCATGCTCCCATGTGCCCGGCTGGTCGCCCAGCATCCAGGTGACCGCGCTCAGGCCCGACTCGGGGTCCGCGAAGGCCCCCGCCCAGGTCAGGTTGAGGTGGGTCAGCGAGCCCAGGTACCGGGGCACCGCCAGCCGGCCGCTGTCCACCAGGGGCGGCGTCCCGTCCACCGTGACCGCCGCGCTGATCGACCGGCACTGCAGCCCGGCCCGGTTGGTGGCACGCACTGCGACCAGTCGATGAGATGCGGTGGTGGCCTCAGTGTGAGCGAGGGTGCAGTGCATTGGCCTGAAAGATGATGCCCCGATGGAAGAAGATGTACGCAGGCGCGAGGACCCGTTCATCTCTTGGACTGGTCGCCTGCCACCCCTCGCAAATCCATGTCATGACCTCTCTCTGGGCGGGCCGAAGTGGGCCAGCTCAGGCAGACCTCGGACGTAGTAGGGCACGCCCCCGGCCAGCTCGAGTCCATCGAGGACGGCCACTGCCGAGGTGGCGTTGAGGGGCCGCCAGGGGACCGCCATGGTCGTGTCGTCGGCCGGGTCGGAGGCGTTCCGGGCGATGGAGACCTCCAAGGCCGCCAGCCCGCTGTGGGGGTCGTAGTGGCGCCCGTACTGGATGCCCAGCGAGCTGTGAGGGGCCGCGGGGACGGGGAAGGGTTGGTAAGGTGAGGTCACAGCCACAGGCGCGGGGTGCGGTGCGCGGCCGATGGTGGCTGGGCGGGCGGACCTGTTGGACGAGGCGAAGGAGGTCGCGGCCCCGATGCCCACCTGGACGTACTCGCAGATGGGCGGGCTGGTGTCGATCGTGTTGGCCCCGCTCGACAGCTGGTTGAACTGTTGGGGGAGGCGGGAGAGACACGACAGATCCGAAAATCGGAAAAGGCGGGTCAGCGATTTCATCCAGAATGGACGAGGCAGAGCAGCGGAAGGGTGAAGGGAAGGTGAAGGGAAGATGAAGGGAGGTGAAGAGGAAGGGCGCAGACCATTCCCAGCATGTTGGTCGCCCGGATGGTCAGGTAGAACTCCGTACCGTCTGCTCACAGAGGCGCAGAGATGTCGGCGCGATGAGCGGCGAGGCACAGTGAATGTGGCACCATCATCCGATCATCATCCGATCATCATCCAATCATCATCCAATCATCATCATCCAATCATCATCCAATCATCATCCAATCATCACCGCCATCAGCACCATCACCGCCATCAGCACCATCACCGCCATCAGCACCATCACCACCAATCTCATCCGGTCATCTTCATCCATCGACATCAACAGACACATCGTCCACCAAAATTCCCGGGGCGAGCGTGGGCCAGGGCGCGGACCGGTGAGGTTGAGGCCTGTGGGGGTATACGACCGGGGGAAGCTGCCCGCGGTGAGGCTGGTGACGGTCCAGTCGAGGATGCTGGTGCCCCCGGGGACCGTCCCGATGGCCAGCTGGTACTTGGTGATGGGCTCGACGTCCTCCGTGAACTTGAGGTGGCTCACGGTGATGGTCGGACTCGTTTGGTAGCACACCTGCCCCCGGGGGGGACGGGAGGGAGGTGAAGCCCAAGGATGAGTACCGCGAGGACCGCTGGTCGGCAGAGGCAGCTAGGCCAAGGCAAGGGAGGCCAACGGACCCGAGATGTGTTGTAGCCGGTGCAGGTGGTCTGGGGCGAGGTGTTATTGACCAGGCTGCCGCTGGCCGAGGGCGGGGTCAGGTCGATGACGATCTTGGTGCTCAGCCTGGTCGTGGACAGCCCCGCACGGTTGTACGCCTTGACCGTCTGGGCCAGGCGGGCGCAGGGGGGAAGGGAAGGCGGAGGGAGCCGAAGGAAGGTGAGAAGACCATGTCGCGGCAGGGGTCCCGCCAGGCGGGAGCCTTATGTGGGTCGCAGACGTGTTGGCCGTGATGATCGCATGATGATTGGGTGCTGATGATTGAATGGTGATGCTGATTGGATGATGATGATTGGATGATGATGATGATTGGATGATGATGATGATTGGATGATGATGATGATTGGATGATGATGATGATGATGATGATGATGATGATGATGATGATGATGATGATGAAGCCCGGCCAGGTCAGCGGGGCCGGGGGCCAAGGCCACGGACCACGTAGTATCCCTTGCCATGGACGAGGGTCGCAGCCATGGTGGCCGTGCTGAGGAGCCCCACGGCGGTCAGCTGGCTCTCGTCGGTGATGGTCGCGTTGACCGTCCCGAAGCCCCAGCTGCGCCACACCACACACAGCCGAGGCCAGGCGCCGGACAGGATGAGGATCGAGACGACAACGGGCCGGGAGGGGCAGGGGACGGGACGGAGCATGGGACAGTGCAGGGCGGGGGGGGGGAGGGGGGGGGGGGGGGGCGGACAGGATGCGGTCGAGGTCGGACTCGGGGTCGCTGATGGCCCACCGGGCGGCCATCTCGTCGGCCACGTTGCTGTACAGCTCCGACCCGGCCGGGTCGTGGCCAATGTAGAGATGATCGACTGACCGGGGCGGAAATGGAAAAATCAGAATTAAGCACAGGACCGCGCATGAGTCGCAGTGACTGCTCACTGAAGGTGGGCGCGATGCTGATGCTTGGAAGGTATTTGGATGATGCTGATGATTGGATGATTGGATTGATTGGATGATGCTGCTGTTGTTGCTGTGGCATGATGATTGAATGATGATAGTGATGATTGTTGTCACATGATGATGATCGGGGATGATGGTGCTGCTGCTGATGTTGCTGGTGGATGAACCCGGACGGTCTGTGGGGACGGAACTGATGGGCGGGGTGGCGTCGAACATGATCTTCCGCCTGTCCCCCAGCACGGAGGCCCCGGCCTTGTCGACGGCGCGCACGTAGAGGTACACCACCTGGCCCGGGGCGAAGGCCTTGATGGAGGGGGTCGTGTACTGGTCGAGCTGGATCCGCAGGCAGTCGGCCGTGGTGTGGCCGCACCGGTCGGCGGTGGTCTGGCTGATCTGGGCGCAGGTCATCTGGTTGGTGACCTGGTAGGGCATCACGTCGGGCGTCGCCACTGTGGCGGCCGGGACGGACAACCCGCGGATCAGGTCGGGATGAGCTTCTGAAGAAAAAAAACCACGGGCGGGGGGGGGGGGGTAGGATCGGGGCTGGGGACGGACGCGAGTCGTTGGAGCCGAGGCCGACCTCGTAGTAGCTGATGCCCGACTGGTGGTCCGTCGTGCCGAAGGTCGCCTATGCGCCAGCGTCCCACACAACCAGCCCGATGAAGCGGGCGGCCCCAAAGTGAGCGAAGGCCGGCGAAGCGGGCGGGTCGGAAGGGGGCCCCAGAAGCGGAAAGCGGGCGGGCGGCGGGGGCGGACCACGAGCCAGGTGAGGTCGGTCTGGTAGAAGGTCTGCGTGGCGGCGCTGAATGTGGTGCACCCGGTGGTGGGCGTGAAGGCGTCGGGCGGGAAGTTGTCGAACATGACCCGCGTCGAGTTGACGTAGCACAGGGCCAAGGTGGGGTCCGCGTTCCACGCCTGGCCCATCCCGTTCTGCAGGTCGGCCGACACAGAGGCGACCCCCAGACATCGGTCAGCTGGAGGTCAAGGGGGCGGGCGGGCGGGTGGTGAGCACGAACCTTGAGCTCTGCAGACACGACGAAGGTGTGCCCCGGGGGGACGGCGCCCAGCTGGGCATCGACCACGCTGATGGTCTGGCCGCTCCAGGTGTTGTCGGGGAAGTCCGCCCAGGCGGGGAAGTACGAAGGCGAGAGGAGCCACCGGGTGTGGATGGTGCCGCAGTTGATGGCGGCGTCGTTGATGTCGAACGACAGCGACGTCGTCGAGATGAACTCCGCGCCTGAGCGCCCGCCCGGGGGAGTGGATGGGGGAGTGGATGGAGGAGTGGATGGGGGGAGTGGATGGGGGAGTGGATGGGGAGTGGATGGGGAGTGGATGGGAGTGGATGGTGGAATGGAGGGGGGAGTGGAGGGGAGGAGGGCAGAAAGGCAAAGTGTGAAGAATTGATGCATCCTCTTTCTGACCTCGGGAGAATCGAACGAAAAGACGAGGGACTTGATCCGCTTTCAGGGACATCAGCAAATGGGGAAGTGGAGTGGAGTGGAGTGGAGTGGAGTGGAGGTCGGGCGGGCGGGGTGGCGACGGACTGGGGACGACCGTGACGGCCGAGCAGTCGATGACCGGCTGGGTGCCCGCGTCCTGGGGCAGGTCTCGCCGTCTTCGTTACAGGACTCGGCCGTGTCGCAGTCGTCGACGGCCGCCCGGCAGACGGGCGGGCGTCCATGCGGTGGTGCTGGTCTGGATCGCAGACGCGGCACTCCCCGCTGGTGTTGCCCGCCCCGTAGCAGACCCCGGAAATCAGGCAGTAGCCGGCCTGCCAGAGCCACACGGGAACGTGATGAATCAAGTGAATGAGGACGGGCAGGCAAGCTGGGGTGGGGTGGGGAGGGGAGGGGGGAGGGGGAGGACCTTCATCTGGACGGTGGCTGTCTCGTCGAACTCTGAGGAGGGACGAGTGTGGAAGCCGCGGGGGGGGGGGGGAACGAACACCATCAGGGAAGGCAGAGCAAGGAAGGAACGGGGCAGATCGGGCAGCGGTGCGGCTCCGACCTTGGCATGATAGCTCTGGGGACACACAAGGGGACGGAGGAACGGGTGAGCGGGTGGAGAAACAACCGAGCCAGACTGTGCTTGACTGTGTAATAATAAGTTTCGGTCTACCGAATCCGCCCGTGTGAACGGTGTGCCCGACCGGGGGGAGAGACGGGCCAGACCACATAATAGTTCGGCGGCGCTTGGGCATCGGTCCAAATGCCCGTGTCCGGGGATTTCAGGGTGGTCAGGACCCCGGCATTGAACTTGCAATCGACCTGAGTTGGGTTCCCATCCAGGGTATCCCCTCCTTCCCATAACACGGCGTATTTGGTCTCGCCGTACCATTGAGGAAACCCACTTCGGAGCGAACGCCCGAGGCAAACCGACCCACATTGAAGCTTGCAACGATCAATTGCTGGTGACCCATACCCATCCGGGATGGCGACCGTCTTCGTTGGATCTCTAGTATAGAGGACTGAGATGAAAAAGGCCGTGAAAATCTTGTCAAAAAATGGGGAAGATGAAACGCCGGACCATAACATGTCACACCGTTACTGTTATCTCTCGGATCCAGGCAGGAAAAAGTGTGATCATCGAAGAGATCGCCAAAGTCATGTTCGCTGTCACATACAGTGTCAGTCCAAGGGACAGAAAGGCAGGAAAAAACTAATAAAAGGAAATGGAACAGCCAAGCAAGGTGTCCCATTTCTCACCACGCGGCCCGTGGGAGTCGATTGAACCAACAGATCCCTGTGGAGCTTGACACCAGTCGCTATTTCGGTGTCGAATACGGGCGTGATGATCCGACGAGCACATCTTGTGCTCATCGGCAGCCTGGTGTTATTTTCATTTATTGGTAGAGCTTTTTCTGCGAGTACCGATTTTTTAAGATATTCCTTTGAAGCCGAGACTCATGGACTTGCTTATGGCCAACAGGTTCGCAGGCCAGATGAATTCACGATTGATTACCACTCGGGTTTGCTAGGGAAATGACCATATTGTTCTTCGAGCGACAGTGGACGTTCGCTTCCTCTCGAATTTTTCTGCCCCCACCGCAGAATTTCGAATTTTGACCCCGAGGTCCGCGTCGCGCGGCTGGGAATGGTCCTGGCTCAAAATCTCTTTCAGGTTATATTCTGGAGAGCCTTTGGCCCTCCAGCCAGGTCAAGAAGATGTCGTCTCCGACATTCCGGCCCACATTTTTGCCGAGTTTTCTTCGACGTCTGTTCCCTCCGAGACATGCGCGCACGCACGTGCCCACCTTCTTCACCCGCACAGACTTACGGGTTCTCCCCTCTGAATGACACGCATTCCCACAGGACGGGCCTCTGCACGCGTGTCTGGTACCCCGACGGGGCAGCCCCATTCGGGGAGGCCACCGTGAAGCAGCTCGTCTCCCTGTTCGAGCACCGCCTGCCCCCCCTCACCTCGGGCGGGAGCGGCCAGGGTGGGATACCCACCCTGTACCGGTCGGTGGACACGGGCCCGCAGGGGCAGGCCGCGGTGCATTACCGGGCCCAGTGGGCGGAGGCCGAGCCGGGCAGCGGGAGCAACGGGCCACCCCTGCTCCGGCTGGCCCGGGCCTCGTCGCACCGCAAGGGGACCCACATGCGCACCACCGTGCTGACCAACCAGCTGCTGGGCCCGTGCCCCCTGCCCCACGCGTCCAACGCGGCGGCGGCGCGGGTGCTGGTGCCCCGGGAGGCCGAGGCCGCCCAGATGGTGCGCTTCGCGGTGGACACGGCCCTGCAGCAGCTGGTGGGGGTCCCCATGGGCCCCGAGGATGCGACCTTGGCCCTGGACGGGGCCGCCCAGGCCAACGGGCCGCCCGTGGACCCGGAGGAGCTGTACGGGCGCGAGGAGGCCCTGCTGGCCCAGACGACGGCCGACCTGCCGGCCGGCATGGAGCGCCTCACCCGGATGCGCGGCCGGGCGGCCCTCCGGCTGGTGGACGGGCCCGGGATGAACAGCCTGCTGGCCCCCGAGCTGCAGCTGGCCGCCGCCAGCGACCCCAACGCCCACTGGATGGAGCTGCCCCGCCCCGCCCACGCCGCCAACCACAACACCATCAACGGGCGCCCCCGGCTGGGGGCGGCCCTGCGGCGGCTGGGCTTCCGGGACGAGGGCCTGGCCATCCGGCCCAAGGCCCGCGACCCGGCCCGGAACGGGCTGGCCGAGGGGGCCGAGCCGCCCGCCGACGAGGAGCTCGAGGCCCAGGCGGCCGCCTTCGCGGCCAACGGAGCCCCCTGGGCGGCCGGGCTGAGCCTCGAGCAGATGATGGCCGCCGCCACCGAGGGCGACGACAAGCTGGCCGAGGGCTGGGCACACCTCGAGCGGTCCGCCCCCCCAGGCCCCGCACTGCCTTCCTCCCTCCCCCGGGGCTGGGATGGCTGGCCTGGGCCACTTCATGATGGCGCCCTGGGCCTGCCTTCTCCTGCGTGCGTGGCCGCACTGGGGGGCGGCGGTGCGGCGGTGCGTGGCTGCAGGTGCGCGGACCTGCTGCGGCTGAGCAACCAGGCCGAGGGCATCTCGCCCCTCGACCAGAACACCTCGTACTGCTTCGCCGACATGCAAAAGTTCTTCGCCGCCGACCCGGTCCGCCCTCCTCCGCCCCCGCCTCCTCCTCCTCCTCCTCCTCCCTCCTCCTCCTCCTCCTCCTCCTCCCTCCTCCTCCTCCTCCTCCTCCTCTTCCTCTTCCATCCCCTTCGTTCCGTCCGCCATCGCATGCTCACCACCATCGTTCCATTCCCCCTGTGCCCATCCCCCACCTGTCCTGGGGCGGGTAGCGCGGCTCGCGGATGGCCTGCCGGCTGCTGGAGCTTGTGGCCCTGGGGCGGCCCCGGAGCGCGGTCGAGCTGGCCCGCTTCGACGCGGCCCTGGGGCTGCTCAGCGCCCTGGGGACGCCCACCGCTCAGCGGTGCGTGGCGGGGCTGCTGTCGGCCGAGCACCCGGCCAACGGGGGCCTCGAGGAGCCCCACCTGCGCCAGCTGGTGCTGACCATGCACACCCTGGGCGCCGGCACCCAGCGGCCCACCCGCGAGCTGGTGGCGGCCCTGGAGGCCCTCCAGGCGCGGGCCCTCGAGGAGGACCGGGCTGCCGAGGAGCGGGCCCGCGACTGGGAGGCCCGCCGACGCGACCTGCTCGCTCGGGCCCCATCGGTCCGTCCGCCCGGCCAGCCCCCAGCCCCCCACCCATCCCATCCCACCCCATCACCCATCCCATCCCATCATCCCATCCCATCCCATCCCATCACCCATTCCATTCTGATTTCCTTCTCTGATCTCCCGGCGTCCCATCGGGGGGGCAGATCTCGGCTGCCCTGCGGGCGCTGGACCCCCAGCTGGCCGCGGCGGGGGCCAACGCGGATCCCACCCAGCCGACCCCGCTGAGCGAGGCCTACGCGACGGTCATCGACCAGGCCTTCTACGACGGCCACCGGGCCGACCGCCGCGCGGGGGACGTCGAGGGCCCCGAGGCCGTCCTGACCGACCCCGACCGGCCCCTGGACGCCCCCGGCCGCGCCAACGGCAACCCCAACGCGGCCAACGACGGGGTGCCGCCTCCGCTGCCCCCCCAGCGGCGGGCCGACCCTGTGCCGCGGGCCCCCAAGCACGTGGGCGGGGGCCCGGCCCCGTACTGGCCGTACAAGGGGACCGCCCCGACGGTGGCCGAGGTCAAGGCCATGATGAACACCGCCCCGGAGGCCTACGAGGGCGACGAGAGCGAGCTGGGCAGCCGGGGCCGGGCCCAGCGGGCGCTGCCCCTGAGCGGGCTGGCGGGGCTAGCCCTGGGCAGCCACCTCCACGACCGCATGGCCGCCGTCAGGCTGCGCCACCTGGCCCGGGTCGCCATCGCCCACCAGGTCCGCCCCCAGCTCCCCTGACCCTGACCAAGCCCCCTGCCCAAGCCATCCCAGCCGGCACATCTGCTCATCCCCGGCCCGCCACATCCTCTGCCGCCCTCCGTCTTTCTGCGCCTGCCCCGCGCCTTGTCCGGCAGCGGGTGGAGGCCCTCCGTGCCGCCAACGCCAACGAGGTGGATGCCGAGGCCCTGGCCGCGGACGACTTCTACCAGTGGCCCCTGCCCCTGCCCGCCGCCGACGCCACGAATGCCAACGGGTCCCCGGCCCCGGCCGACCGGCAGCTGGCCAACGAGGCGGTCCCCGAGCTGGCCGGGCTGGACGAGTTCACCCGGCAGGCCTACGCCCGCCTGGCGGCCCGTGCCCGGGAGGCCTGCCGGCCCGGGGTGGACCTGTACCAGTGCACGGGCGCCCTGGCGGCCCTGGGCAACGCGGGGCCCCTGCCCGCCGAGGTGTCCGGGCTGCTGCTGCCCCTGGCCGGCCACCGCGCCCCCGAGATGCGCACGGCGGCCCTGTTCGCCCTCCGGCGGGCCGTGGCCTGGGCGCCCCGGCCCGTGGTCAAGGCCCTCCTCGAGGCCTACGCCGACGGCCACGAGTACGAACCCGGTCCGTGCCCCCGCCTCGCCCCGCCACGCCACGCCACGCCACGCCACGCCACGCCACGCCACGCCACGCCACGCCACGCCACGCCACGCCACGCCACGCCACGCCACGCCACGCCACGCCACGCCACGCCCCGCCACGCCCTGTCCTACCCTGTCCTGCCCTGTCCTGCCCTGCCCCGCCCTGCCTGCAGTCCGTGCGCGCCTCATCTCAGCCTCTGCCCCGCGGTTGGTTGGGTTGGGTTTGGCCCACAGTTCGCATGTCGGCCCTGGAGGCCCTCCGCAACGCCGCCAAGGACCTCGCCGCTCAGGTCGGGCCCCTTGCCCTGCTATTGCCCCCCATGAGCGGGCTCCTTGCACCGCCCAGGGTGGTGACCTTCATGAGCATCACCACGGCGCTTGCTCATCGACCATCCTGATCGCTTCTCGTTGTCTGGTTCTCTGGCCCTGCCCGTGCCGCAGACGGCCGAGGCCCTCGACCAGGCGGTGGCCCGGGGTGAGCTTGCCGAGGGTGAGGTGGCCCTGCGGGCCCACCCGGCCCTGGGGGCGGTCGACGATGCGGTGCGGGGCCTCCTCGGCCGCCACGTGGCCAACATGCGCCGCGCCCAGCGGACGGGCGGCCTGACCCGGCTGCCCAGCGGCGACCTCGAGATGGCCACCGGTCCGCGACACGCCCCACACGACACACACACACCACGCGCCCAGACACATGCCGACCCGCTTCGGGCTCCCCACTTCGTTTTCCTTGTCTTCTCGGCGCAGAATCCTTCGTGCCCCCACCTCATCGTCCTCTCCGCACGGCATTCCTTTCTGCTTTGGGGTGGGTGGGGGTGGGATGCGGGCAGGCGTGCTGGCCAACGAGACCTCGCTGGTCTCGATGTCGCTGTCCTTCCTGGGCGACCTGCAGCGGACCAGCGCCATGCCCTTCCACCTGGGGCGCTCCCTGCGGGCGGCCCTGCTCGAGCTGGGCGGCGAGGAGCTGGCCGGCCTGGGGGCGGCCCACCTGCCGGCCGACCTGGCCAACCACCCCCGGGTCAAGACGGCCGGCCTGGCCGCCCCCCGGGACGCCACCCGGTACGGGTTCACCGACCGCGACCTGGCCGACCTGCTCGCCCTCATGGAGCGGTCCGCTCAGTGCCCTGCCCCTGCCACCCTCGCCGGAAGATGCTCTCTTGAACCATGGTGGCGGTGATGATGATGATGATTGGATATGATCTGGATGATGACTGGATATGATCTGGATGATGACTGGATACGATCTGGATGCTGTTGGTGCCGCGGACCCCTGCTCACCACCGGACCGCACGCTCTTCTCCACCACAGGCCGGAGCACTACGACTACGACCGAGCCGCCCGCTCGGTGATGGCCCGGCTGGAGGCCCTCATGGCCCATCCGATCCCCTCTCCGGACAACGAGGACCAAGAGGGCGAGGCCGATGACCCCCAGCTGCGGGCCGACCGGCAGCGGCTCTACGCGGCCCTCAAGGAGCGCGTCGGCCGACCCGCTGCCGCCAACGGGCTGGGACCCGACTTCACGGGGCGCACCCTGGTGGGCATCGAGTTCACGGGCGGTCCGCGCGGTGTCCCTCCCATTGTCATTTGTCGCACACGGGCGGGTTTGCCTGGTCAGAGCTCGACCTCCTTCTCAAAGCCATCACACCGCGCGACCTCTTCTGATCACCTCTCCTGTCCGGCCCTGCTGGCCTGGCTGTGCGCAGGCTTCATCCGGGACTACATGAAGTCGCTGGGCAACCACAAGGTGGGCGCCGAGGCGGGCCTCTTGCTGCGGGACCAGGCCCGCTTCATGGCGGGCCTCTTCGGGGTCCTGTTCGACGGTCCGCCATCTGCCCCTCCCAGTCCCCCGGCCCCCCCGGTCCAGTCCTGCGGGACATCTCTTCACATGAACCGCTGCCCGCGCCCCATCTCTGCCCGCAGCGAACGCGGAGAACGTTGCCCAGGGCAAGCTGTACGCCCTGATCGTTGACATCACCCTCTTCGAGGGCCGCGGCCAGTTCGCGGGCGGGTTCTCGTGGAAGTCGCCCTTCGCCTCGCTCGAGTCGATCGTGGGCAAGATCTTCGAGGTGCTGGCGCCCCTGCAGGCCCTCCTGGGCAGGACGGTGGGCACCTTCATGGACAAGGCCGTCCCGCTGGTCGACCTGGTGGACCTCTGGATCCGCCGGGCCAAAACCGGGGTCGAGGGCTTCTTCAAGTTCGCCGAGAACTGCGATCCGCTGGACCCCATCACAAAGGCCCGTCCCGCCCTCGCCCGACTCTGCCCCGCAAGTGGCAAGCCTTACCGACTCTCCGCTGCCTGTTTTCGGCCTTTGCCTGGCCCGGCCATCTGCTCCCCGTTTGGCTGACTGGGCCTGACCATCTGCTCCCCGTTTGGCTGACTTGCTCCCCGTTTGTCTGACTGGGCCTGACCATCTGCTCTTCGTTTGGCTGGTGGTGGTGCAGGGCGTTGCCCTGATGGGGAAGGCCTTCGAGAAGTACGCCAACGGGACCCGGGCCAAGATGCTGCCCTACGTGGGCCGGCTCAACACGACCGTCTCGATGATCGTGACCGGCTTCGACAAGATCGACAAGGGCCTCCAGCAGGCCGACCGCCTGACGGCCATCCTCTCCGATGGCGAGCTCTTCAGCGGTCCGCCCGCCATCCCTGCCCACCTCGCTCCAGCCCGCCAGCCGCAGCATGCCAATCACCATCACCAGGTCATTCATCATCCAATCATCCAATCATCCAATCATCATCATCATCATCATCATCATCATCATCATCATCATCATCAACAGCATCATCATCATCATCATCATCATCATCATCATCATCATCATCATCATCATCATCATCATCATCATCATCATCATCATCATCATCCAATCATCATCATCGCCATCACCCAATCGTCACCGTCACCGTCACCTCGTTCTCTCCCCACAGGCTGGCTGCAGCAGCAGATCAAGCCCATCACGGACCGGGTCTTCAACATGTCCAGCGGCCTGCGCACCGTGAAGAAGGTTCTGGACGTGGTGGGGATGGTCCAGGACGTGGTGGCCCAGGTGGACATGGACGGGCTGCCCGCCGTGACGGACGCCAGCCAGCTGCAGCTGGACGGGCTCATCGCCGGCTACACCGAGGACGCCTTCCAGATGTCCCGCGACGCCATCGCCACCGTGCGCCTCCGGGCCGCCAACCTCAGCGAGGCCCCGATGGGAAAGTCCGTGCCGCGCCCACCCCATGGACCACCCGCCACCCCAACACCGCCCCCGCCAAGCTCATTCATCGGGTGGAATCCCCCCGTCCCGTCCACCCTCATCCTCATCCCTCGGATGGAATCCGTCATCCCGGCAGCCTGACGGCCTTCTCGACCCAGATGTCCCTCGCGGCAGCCCTGAAGGTGGCCGTCCTGGCCAACCCGCTGGCCGTCTGCCAGGCCCAGTACGCACCCCTGCTGCTCTACGGCAACGAGAGCGGGGCCGTCCTGCTGGACGCCATCGGCCAGGTGCAGGCCTTCCTGGCCGGCATGGACGCCCTCCTGACCCAGCTCGAGCCCTCCCTCGACAAGGTCCCCGTCCCACCCAGCCTTCCCTGGCCGATTCGTCTGCCGTTCGCTGATGCTGGTGATGATGGTTGGGTGATGCTGGCGATAGTTGACGATGAGGATGGGATGATGGTTTAGTCCCCCCCCCCCCCCCCCCCCCACACACACACACACACCACACCTTGTTCACGCCAACTTGTGACACACCCAGGCGGACGCGGTCATGGCCAAGATGGACCAGTTCGCCAAGCTGATGAACTACGTGGGGCCCGTGCTGGACATCTTCATGAGCGCCGAGGGCTCGCTGGACGACCTCGACGGGCTGATGGACTCGCTCCTGACCCAGGCCGTGGGGGCCGCGGGCAGCTTCTTGCAGACGGCCCTCAATGGGGTCATCCAGGTCCCGTCCCGCCTTCCATCTCATGCGGGTGAAAGGGCCGCCTCTTCCATCTCCTCATGTGGGTGAATGAGTGTGCTGGAAGCAGAGCTGGGCCCCAGACCCGTCTGGGGGATGGATCGCTGCTCATGCCGCTCCATCCCAAACCCCCACCCAGCGTCAGCCGAGCACCCGCTTCATCCTCTGCGCACCTGGCTGCATGCTCGCTTTGCGCTTCTCCTTGTCTCCACCTGCCTCGTTCCGTCATATGATGGCATGGCACTTCATTCGATCATTATTATTCTGGCATGTTCCTTTGTCCGGGCAGAACGTCACCAAGCGCTACGTGGCGCCCTTCCTGGTCAACACGACCCTGGCCATCGTCAAGTCGCTCAAGCTGAACAGCTCCTCCGAGCTGACGACCTTCGTGGGGGTCTTCTCGACCTCCATCCAGAACTGCCTCACCAACCTCTCCAGTCCGTGCCCCTCCCCTCCCCCTCCCCCGATCCCTCCTCGCCCTGTTCTGCTCGTCTGCTCATCGGTGGCATGGCGCGGTCATCCCTCGTCCCTCGTTGCAGGCTGGCTGATCAGCGAGGTGACGACCAACTTCAAGGGGGTCGACTCGATCGGGCCCATCGTCAGCAGCCTCGTCTCCCAGCTGGGCGCCAAGGTCCAGGACACGGTCCGTATCCGCCGCCGCCTTGCCATCAAACTTTCTATCACCCCCTCACCGAATCACCCCCCTCATCACTATCACCCCCTCATCCATCCCGTTCCGTCACTGCTGGTTGTGGTTGTGGCAGGTGATGCGGACCATTGTGGGCGAGACGCTGGGCTACGTCAAGCAGCGCCTGACGGCCGTGGCCACGGCCCAGATCAACAAGATGACCGCCACCGCCAACGGGGCCATCGCCACCGTCAGCGCGGAGATCCTGGCCGTCACCAAGAACCGGATGCTCGCGGCCACCTTCGACAGCACCGTCCGCGTCCTCGCCGGTCCGTACCCCGTCCCCGGCCCCGCCCCGCCCTGGTGGGCATCGCCACGCACCCTCATCCGATCATCATCACAATCATCATCACCTGCCCTGTGATTTCTGGCTGCTTGATGGCCCCCCAGACCCGAACCGGCTGCAGAGTTTCTTCACCAAGCTGATCAACGACTTCAACGGGCTCAACTCGATCACCTCCCTGTGGGACGACCTCTACAGCGGCCTCATCGCCCCCGTCCGGGCACGCTTCGACACCCTCGGCCAGGAGATCAAGGTCCGGCCCCCCGCCCTGCCCCCGCCGCCTCCACCACCACAGCCACCACGGCCACCACGGCCGCCATCACAACCACCCGGCGCTCACATTCGGCGGGACCATTTTTTCGGGGGGGCCAGACCAACCTGACCCTGGCGGCCAAGGAGAGCCTGATGTTCGTCATCAACGCAACCCTGGCCAAGGCGGACCCGCTTCTGGTCAAGCTGACCTCCGCCGCCGAGACCCGCATCGCCGTCCTGACCAAGTCCACCGAGCTGGGCGCCCTCGGCGGGGCCGCCCTCAGGGTCCGTTGTCCGATGCCTCACTGGCCCCCCTGCCTGCCCTGACTTTGCACCACGATTGTACCCCCTGTTGCCCGCCTAACCCGCGCCTGCATGCGACTGGCGATAGGACGTGCTGGACACCAAGTCGTTGGAACCCTTCTTCAGCAAGCTGCTGGACGCCATCCTCGGCACGGGCCCGAGCTCCTTCCAGGACGTCTACGATGGTCCGTCCCGCCGCCCACTGCTGCCCTCGCCCCCACTCCCCCCCGCTGGGCCGGCTGCCACGATCGGATGGATGGATTGGCGCCTGATCCTCTCCTGGCTGGCGCTCACTCACTCCACCCGCTCCTCTCTGCAGCGCTGGTGGTGGAGTACACCCAGCGGATCGAGGTGGGCGTCATCGAGCGGGTGCGGACCAACCTGACGGCCATCGCCAAGCGCTTCCTGCAGGGGCAGTTCGCCAAGTGGCAGACCGGCATGACGGCCGCCCTGGACAAGCTCCTGCTGCCCGCCCAGGCGTTCATCCTCAGGCAGACCGGTTCCGACGTCCTCGCGAACTTCTTCGTCTCCTCCGTCCGCGAGTTCGCACGTCCGTCACGCAGCCCCCTGCCCCTCGAAGTCCCAGAGATCGTCGGTGGATTCACATTGCGGTTCCTTGCCGCCTCTTTCCCGCCCCGTCCCGCCCCGTCTCGCCCCCGCAGAGCCTGCCGTCATCACGGACTTCCTGGGCCGGCTGATCGACCGGTTCGACTTCAAGAGCTCGCTGGGGGCCATCTACCGGGCCACGGTGGACGACTTCACCGCGACGGCCAAGGGCCACCTGAGCCAGGCCTCGCAGAACTTCATGAGTAACCTGACGGCCACCGCGCGGACCTTCGTGCTGTCCCTGCTGGAGCCCCGGCTGGCCAACTTCAGCCTGATGATCGACGGGGCCCTGGGCAGCGCCCGCGGGTGGATCAACAAGACCACCGGCTCCACGGCCCTGACCCAGGCCTTCGAGGGGGCCGTCCGCAGCGTGGTCTCGGTGGACCGGGTGCGGGCCTTCGTGGTCGGGTTCATGGACGACTTCATGGCCCACCCGACCGACATTGTCGCCATCTTCCTGACCCGCGGCAAGGCCTTCCTGAAAGACACCCAGGACAGCGTCGTCACCTACCTCAAGGTCCGTCGGCGCCATGGGCGCTGCCCTATTTGTGCTGCCGCATGCTGTGTTGGGGCGTGGGGCGACCCGTCTCAATCGCCCACTCGGACCCGCGCCGGCCCGCCCCGCTCACATCCTCTGCTCACATCCTCCTGCGCACATCCTCCTGCTCACATCCTCTGCTCACATCCTCTGCTCTCGGCCTCGCTGGGACCCCCCAGGTGAACATGACCCAGCTGGCCAAGGACATGATGCGCTCCGGGGTGAGCAGCCTCATGGGCAAAGCAGACGCCAAGATCGACCAGTCCGCCCCGCCCTCCACGCCGCCCATCACCAGACCGCCCTGCCACCCACCCACACTTTTTGTTTTATTTTCCCGTTCCTTCGTTCCTTCTTTACACGACACGCACACACACACACTCAAATGCTCATGGACATCCACTTCACGGGCCGGGCTCCCGTCCTGTTGCAGGTTGGCGACGCTGGCCTACCGCCAGCTGCTCAACGTGACCGGGTCCGAGACGGTGGCCTCGGCCTTCGACGGGGTCATGCGCGGCCTGCTGCAGCCCTCGGCCCTGTTGCCCCTGCTGGACGAGTTCGTGGACTCGTTCCGCGTGGACATGCTGCTCTCCACCTCGGGCCTCGCCCAGGTCCGGGCCGCACCCACCATGACGCAGCCCCTGCCCCTGCCCTTGTCCTGTCCTTGTCCTGTCTGTCTTACCCGCCAGCTGCCACTCATCCGCGCCCCCGTCTTCCTCTGCGCCGCCTTCCATCGGGCCTGCAGTTCCCGACGATGCTGGAGGGCCTGGCCTCGAACTTCATCGACCTGGGCAAGGGCGCCCTCAACAACCTCAAGGTCTCCCGCCCATCCGCGCGCCCACCAGAGCCCCGTCTAACCACCCTCACCCCCCACCACCCCGGCAGGTGCAAATCCTGCGGAACATGACCCGCTGGGCCCGCACGGCCGCCAGCGGGCGGGTGGAGAAGCTGGTCAACATCAGCACGGTGGCCCTCAACGCCACCCTGGCCAAGAGCCGCGCCAGCATCCAGAAGCTGGTTGGCGAGAAGGTCCGCGCCCGCCGCCGAAAGGCCTCGACTCGATCCACCCGGCTCATCTCCACCGTGTCATGTTGGCGCAGGCCAAGGACCTGACGGAGGGCCTCGAGTACGCCATCCGGGCGACCCTGACACCCGAGGCCATCCGGGGCTTCCTGCTGGGGCTGGTCGACCAGGCCGCCGGCTGGATCGAGCGCCAGCTGGGCATCGCGGCCCGCACCAACGGCATCTTCGACGGGCTGGGCGGCCTCATCGAGGGCCAGGTCCAGCCCCGCCTGGTGGCCTTCGTCGACGAGAAGGTGCCCCTGATCAAGGAGGCCCTGCTCCAGTGGGTACTCGACTTCGCCAAGAACGGTCCGCCCCCCCCCCCCCCCCCCCCGCCCTGTTCGCTGAGGCACCCGTCTGACGGCTCGCCGCCCACCCCCCACCCAGGCCTCAACCGGATCGGGGACATCCTGGGCCCGGCCGCGTCCCGGCAGCTGCCCGTGCTCATGTCCCGTGCCATGGGGTCCCTCCGGGCCGTGGGCTCGGTCGGCTCCGAAATGGGTCCGTACGTGCGGCCCTGGCCTGCAGCTGGCCCTCACCAGCGGTTGTGGGATGGTGGGCGCTGATGATGAAACTGCCGGACAGACCGCATTGGCTTCCCCTTCGGGTGGTCATTTTGTGTTTCCCTTCTGTGGTGCAGCCCCGGCGGTGGAGGGCCTGCTGGTGGGGGCGATCGGGGACCCGGCGGCCCGGGTGCGGTCGGTCATCGGGGCCCTGGCGGACTCGCTGAACCTGGAGGAGCCCATCCTGGACCAGATGCAGGCCGCCCTGGCCAACGTCTGGGCCGAGATCAAGGGCCAGCTCGCCCAGCTGGGCGACACCCTCGCCGCCAACGCCACCCAGCAGGCGCGGACCCTGCTCTACCCCACCATCTACGGTCCGCCAGCTCACGAGCCGCCATGCTCTGGCATCCCCATCCCCCCCACGCCCCCCTTGCGCCCCCATCTCCCGAGCCCCCGCCTCACTGGCCCCTCTGCGCTTGACGGCCCACGGCAGGCATTGCGGCCCGGGCGACGGACACGCTGAACGGGCTCATCATGCGCTCGTCGGAGGCCGTGCGGGCCGCGGTGCCCAGCGAGGCGGTGGTGGGCCTGTACCAGGAGGCCCTGGCGGGGCTCATCGCCCCGGACGACCTGACGGCCCTCTTCCTGGACGCCCTCGAGGGCCTCACCCTGGGCGGGCAGTCCCTCGAGGAGGCCCTCCTGGGCAACCTGGCCCAGTACGGGGCCCGGGTCAAGACCCAGCTGCTGACCAACGTGCGCACCTCCCTAACGAGCAGCCTCAACGAGAGCCTGACCGCCCGGGCCGTGACCCTGGCCGCAGCCCTGGACACCTCCTTTGCCCAGGCTCTGAGCGCGGCCCTGGGGCCTCTTCGGCTGCAGGCGGCCCAGGGCCAGGCCCTGGCCGGCCAGATGGTGGCCCAGGCCGAGCGCATCCTGGGTGCGGGCCTCGTCAGCGGCGACCAGGTTGTGGCCCTGGTCCAGACGGCCTGCTCCACCTTCGTGCTGCCCCTCCCAGGTCCGTCCCCCCCGGGCCCGTCCATCATCATCATGTGCCGCCAGATGCTGTGAGGAGACGAGCGAGGGAGTGACTGAAGACATGGCAGCGGCCCGCAGTGGGTCACAGAGCCACCCCCGCTCCCGTGTCGTGTCCGGCAGGCGACTCGGGCTTCGACCTCGAGGGGGCCCTGGGCGACGTCAAGGAGGCCGTCGCAGGCATCCTCGAGGACACCCGCCTCATGGCCGCCGCCAGCCTCGACGCCGCCATGGCCGCCATCCAGAACGCGGCCGTGGGGCTGGTCAGGGCCGCCTTTGCCCAGGTCCGCCTTGACCTCCAGACACATTGATTTGTGGGCGGAGGGGGCAGTCCAGAGGTGAACGATGCACGACGACTCCCTTCTCGCTTTCCCCTCGCTCGCTCAGGCCTGGAATGTCAGCGACGCGGTGGCCCTGTTGGCCCCTGCCCAAGACCTGCTCGCCAACGCCACGAGCCGGGCCCAGACGGCCCTGCAGACGTGGCTCGAGGGATCCATGGAGCTGTCGGGGGTCCCCATCCCGGTGGCCTTCAACGGGGCCCAGCCCTGGCTCCCGTCCGCCTTCGCCCCGACGGCCGCCCTGACAGCCGACCTGCTGGCAGGCCTCCGGGCCGGCCTGCAGGGCGCCCTGGGCGAGGACTCGGTGCGGGGCGCCATGGGCGAGATCGCGGCCGTGGTGGGCCCGCAGTCGCTCGGCGACCTCCAGGGTGCCCTGGCCACGGCCTTCGACCAGGCCACTGCCAAGGCCCGTCGGCCCCCCACCACCCTGGTGTGCCCGCTATTTCATTCGTCATCGCGCCTTCTCTTCTCATCCGTGGCGCCGTCCCATTCATTGTGCGCTCCGTCTCCGCACCGTGTGCCCTCTCTCATTCATGTGTCCCCGCCCTTCCTCTCTCGACGACAGGCTCTTGCCGGGCTCGTCTCCTCGCTCGAGGGCCGCCTGGCCGGCCAGCTGCGCGCCACATTGCAGTACACCGCGGCCGCCTCGCTCGCGACCCTCAACCAGACCCGCGACCGGGTCGCCGCCGCGGCCAAGTCGCGCGTGGTCGCCCTCACGGCCAGGTCGGCTCGCCCCATCCTCTTTTGCAGGTGGGCCCCTAACCCACCCCCACCCCCGCAGCGTCGCCCTGGGCAACCAGGTGGCGGACGCGGTGCGGACGCTCTTCAGCCGGGAGACGGTTGCCACCCTGGAGGAAGACATTGCGGCCTGCCTGGCCCCGCTCGGGGCCGTGGTGCAGGTCAACGAGACCTTCACCTGGGCTCAGGGCCGCACCGCCCTGCGGGCTGCCACCATCACGGCGGCCCAGTGCATCTACGAGGAGGTCCAGTGGGCCGGGTTGGACGCCGGTCCGTCGGCAGCTGCCCGCCCACGCCCACCCACCCGCCGGGGCTTTGCTCCTGGCTTGGTGATGATCGAATGATGATGTTGATGATCGATCACCTCTGCCTTTTCTCTCCCACACGTAGCGAGTGCTCTCGAGGACGCCTTCGCGACCATCCTGGCGGAGCGCGTCGAGTGGTCCCGCGGCCAGCTGGCGGCCTTCGTGGCGCCCTTCAGCGCCAGCGCCCCGACCCGCTTCGAGGGGGCCGTGGGGCGCATCCAGGACCAGATCGCCGACCTGCTGGCCGCCTCGGACCCCGCCGCCAACGCCACCGGCCCCGCCGGCCGGGTGCTGGCGGCCAACGTGACGGCCGCGACGGTGGCCGACCTGGGGGACATCCTCAACGCGACCCTGCTCAACGCGGGGCCCCTGGCGGCCCAGCTGCAGACGGCCCTGCAGAACATGACCGACCTCTGGCCCGCCACCCTGCCCACCCCGGCCGGCTCGGTGGCCGCGGGCCTGGGGGTGGTGGCCCCGACCCTGCTCGAGGGCTACTTCGGCCGGCTCGTGGCCGACTTCGCCACCTTCGAGAGCCTGCCCGCCCTGGCCCAGTCCCTGGCCGGCACGGCCATCGCCACGGCCCGCATGCGGGCCATCGCCCTGGGCGGGGAGGCCGTCCGGCTGCGGCTGCTGGCCCAGACCGAGGCCGCCATCGCCGCCTACGAGGACACCCTCGTCGACCTGCTCGAGGTCCGGCCACCGCACACCCCCGGCCCCCACCGCCCTCCTTGCACCACCTCACCTCCATCCCATCCCGACCTCGCGTCCATTTCATCCCATCTCCAATCCCCTTCCCCTTCCAAGGACGCGCTGGGCCGGCTGAGCGGGCGGCTGCAGGCGCGGGGGCTGCCCGAGGGGTCGGTGGCGGCCCTGGAGGGGCTGCTGCGGGCCCAGGTGGACACCACCCGGGCGGCGCTGTGCCTGCGAGCCCTGGCGGGCCGGCTGGGCGAGGTGAGCGCCCTCTACGCGCCCCTCGACGGGCCCGCCCTGGTGGCCCGCGTCACGCCCGCCGGCGCCAACGGGCTCATCACGGCCGCCAGCGAGCTGGTGGCCCTGGTGAACGGCTCGGTGCAGGCGGCCCTGGAGGGGCTCGTCACGGCCCAGCTGCGGGCCTCCTTCGTGGGGCCCCTGGAGGCGCTGCTGCTCGGGGCGGGCGGGTCGGCGGCCCTGCAGGACGCCCGTCAGGAGGCGGCCGACCTGGGCATCGACGTGCCGGCCGCCTTCGAGACGGCCCTCCGCGAGGTGCTGGCCGACGCCCTGGGGCTCGCCCGCGCCGCGGCGGGCAACTTCTCCGGTCGGCAACACCACGCCCCCCATCCCCCGCCCCCCATCCCCCGCCCCCCACACGTGCCCTCGAGCCGCCCAGGCGCTTGGATTGGCCCTCGCGGTGCCGCCTCTGCTCGGCCTCACCTTCCTCTCGTCCTCACCCGCCCCTCCCCTCCCCTCCCCTCCCAACCTCACCTCCCTCGGGGCGGGGCCGCGCAGTGTACGTGCAACTGTTCCACGAGGCGGACGTTGGCGGCTACGGGGCCCTGGGGACGCTGGTCGCGGACCTGGCCGCGGTGGGTCCCCTCGGCCAGCAGGCCCCCGCGGCCGGCTACGTGGCCCTGTGGAACCGGACCCGGGCCGAGAACGCGGCCGAGGGCGGGGCCGACCTGGCTGCGGGCCTGCCGGCCTCGCCCACGGCCACCCTGGGGGGCGGCGGCGGGGCCACCCTGGACATGGCCAGCTTCGCGGGGGTCGACGAGCTGGTGCGGGCGGCGGTGGGCGAGGCGGCCGGGCTGACCAACACCAGCACCGCCCTCGACCGGTTCTGGGCCGGCCTGCAGGGGCTCGACGCGCTCCTCGCCGACGGCAGCCTGCTGGGCCTCCGGGCGGCCATGGGGGCGGCCCTCCGCGAGGAGGAGCTCGGCCGCACGGTGGCCGGGCTGGTGGCCGTCCAGATGCCCAACCTGACGGACATCCTGGGCGACCTGCTGGCCAGCGCCACGGGCCTCGAGGCCGACATTCTGCCCGCACTGCGGGTCGGGGCGACGGCCTTCATGCAGCTGATGGGGTTGGCGGACCCCGACCCGGACCGGGCCGCGGCTGGGATGGACATCGAGGGCAGCTTCGACTGGCTGCTGGGCCAGCTGCTCCAGCGCGACCTGGTGGCCACGGTCTCGGCCCAGGTCGCCCAGAAGTTCGGCTTCATCTCCAAGATCGCCCCGGCCGTCCTGCAGATCATCCAGGTCCGCTCACCCCCGGCACCACCACCACCACCATCATCATCCAAGCATCAGCATCGCCATCACCGTCACCCACTCCCACCATCCCAACAAGCCGGGGTGATGGTGGTCCCCTTTTCCTGACCGCGCTCCTCTCCCCCTCTGGGCGGCGCAGAACCTGATCCCGCTGGGGGACTCGCCCCTGGGCGCCAAGGCCTCCGGGGCCCTGGGCCAGATCGCGGAGGCCTTCCAGCTGGCCGACAGCAACACGGTGGGCGCCCTCATGGCCCAGGCCAACGCCGCCAACGGGGACGAGCCCCAGACGGGCTTCTCCGTCACGGCCTTCAGCGGCAAGGTGCAGGTCGGTCTCTCCAGCTCCCTGGGAGTCACTCCATCATCCATCATGGGCGCCGGCCAAACTCACATCCCCTCTTTGGTCTGGTCTGGGCTCTGGCGCTCGGGCTGGCTGTTTGCAGGACTTCATGTCCGCCGTGACACGGCTCTTCGAGGGCGACGTGGTGGACAATCTGGTGAGCAGCCTCTCGGGGGGCCTCGAGGTGGGCAAGCTGCTCGACATGGGCCGCTCCCTGGTCACCCTGCTGGCCAACAAGCTGCTCACGTCCGCCGACCGGCCATCGCCCTCCCCTCCCGGCCCTGCCTGCACCCACCTCTCCACTCGGGTGCTCATGTTCGTGTGTGGCGGCGGGCCGCTCTTTGGTGGGTGGCATGCAGTGGAGTCGAGCCGCGCATGGATGCGCTCTTCGTCAAGGCCCATGGGCTGGTGTTCAACGCCACCCACAGCGACCTGGCCGCCGACCTGCTCGACGGGGCCCTCCGCACGGCCGTCGACCCATCGTCCGTCCCCCCCCCCCCCCCCCCCCCCCCCATCCATCCATCCATCCATCACGAGCATCCATTCACCATCGACGGCACCATCATCATTCTCCGATCGCGATGCGATGGCGCTTGGTTGGGGGCACGCAGCCGGGTGACGGGCTTCTTCTCGCAGCTGGTGGAGGGTCTGCTCCATCCGGGCAGCTTCGTCGAGACCCTGATGGCCTCCCTGCGCGACCTGGCCACCGACACCAAGGACGACATGATCGGCTTCCTCAGGGTCAACGTCACCGGCCGGTCCGCAGCCCCGCCCGCCTTGCATGCGCTGATCTTCGCGGTGTTGTTCTGGCCCTTGACCTGATGATCTGGGTGCGATCGGGGGCGTGCGGGGGGCCGGATCAGCATCAAGGACGAGCTGAGCGGGTACGTCATGACGGCCGTCAGCAACTCGAGCGGCTTCCTGCAGACGGGCCTGGTCACCCTCCAGACCAAGCTGGCCAACATCACGGGCAGCCCCGAGGTCCCGCCCCTGCACCTGCCTCTGCCTCTGCCTCTGCCTCTGCCTCTGCCTCTGCCTCTGCCTCTGCCTCTGCCTCTGCCCATCGCCGTTCACCATCGCCGTTGACCATTGGGTTTTGTTTTCCATCAAACGACCTTGCCTTTCGCCTTGTAGGGGGCGGCCGTGCTTGTGGGGGCGCTCAACATGACCCTGTACGACGCGGACGACCTGCTGGACGCCCTGTTCGGCTTCCTGGAGACCGTTCGCCTCGACGGGTCCGCTCCCGCTCCCGCTCCCGCAACCCCCCGCCCTCCCCTTCTCAGCCTTCCGACCGCGAATCTTTCTCCATGCGACGCCCATCCCGCCAACGCCCATCCCCCCATGACCATCCACCCAACGCCCATTTCCCCCCATGACCATCCACCCAACGCCCATCCCCCCCCATGACCATCCACCCAACGCCGCTTCTGGCGCCACGTCCACTTGATGCCCATCACCCTGCAGGTCGATTCTGGACCAGGCCTCGGACATGCTCATGGAGAAGGTCGTCCCGCCCCTGCTGGACCGGGCCAAGACCCTTGGCAAGGAGCTCCTGGCCGTCCTCGTCGACAAGGTCCGTCCCCGCTGCTGTCCCCCGCCCTGCCCCCATTCCTTTCATGTGATTCTGGACGTTCAATGGGTCATCAACCGCCCATCCGCCCGTCCCGTCTTCTCTCCCGTCCCGCAGCTCCGCGACAAGGTGGTCGGTGGCCTGGACTCGGCCCTGGGCCTGCTAGTCACCAAGGTCACCGCCGCCACGAACGCCTCCAACTCGGTGCACGTCGGGCAGCTGGCCCTGCAGACCCACCTGCCGGGGCACTCGGGGGAGAACGCCCTGTTCGCCGTCAACACGACCCTCGTCCTGGCCACGGCCCGCGAGGCCCTCGTCCGGGCGGCCGGCCAGCTGGTCACCACGGTCCGCACCTCCACCCCCGTCCATTTATGATGGTGATGATGATGGTCGAACGGTGGTGGCGGGTGGCGATGGAATGATGATGGTCCCTTGGGCGACCCTCACCCCGCCTTGATGTGGGCCACCCACCTCACAGGAGGACCTGCTGGCCTTCCTGGACCCGGTGACGGAGTCCCTCTACGCCCTGGACTTTGACGGGCTCCCCGGGCTGCTGCTCAGCCAGGCCAAGACCCTGGGCCTGACCGCAGCCCGCCGGCTGGAGACCATCCTGCGCACCAACCTCACCGAGTGGGCCAAGGCGACCCTGCTCAAGCCCCACCTGGCCAACCTGATCAGCAACGCCACGGCCCGCGGCCGGGCGGCCGTCGAGAGCATGTCGGCCAAGCTGGTCAACATGTCCGTCCCCGAGGCCTACGTCGCCAAGTTCGCCGGTCCGTCCCTCGACCGCTCCCCACCCCTCCCCCTCCTTGCCCCCGTCCCACCAACATGCCCCCTCCTCCTCCTCCTCCTCCTCCTCCTCCTCCTCCTCCTCCTCCTCCTCCTCCCCCCGCTGCTGCTGCTGCTGCTGCTGCTGCTGCTGCAGAGGCGGTGCGGCCCTACCTGACCAACGACCAGCAGCTGGAGGACATGGCCAACGCCCTGCTGGACTCCTTCCAGCTGCCTTCCCTGGGGCTCTTCATGGCCACCAACGCCGACCCCATCGACGGGCTCCTCAGCCGTCTGCAGGTCCGCCCAACCTCCCGTCCATTCGCCCATTCTGAACATGATCCAAAAATCGATTCTCGCATTTCGTCTCACCCATTCACCAACCACCATCACTCCTGGCTCCACAGAACATTGGCCTGACTGCTCTTCGCGACCCTCTGGCGGCCGTTCGAGCCCTGGGGGCCGAGGCCAAGACGACCCTGCTGCCCCTGGCCCAGACGGCCCTCCGCAACCTGTGGTCGTCCCAGGTCGGCTGTCGCCGCTGCCACACGCCGAGGGAGAGCATGCAGGCATCCACGGTGACCCCCACCCCACCCATCCAGGCCGTGAGAAGTGCCATCATGCGCGTGTGGATCAGGTGGGCGGGAGTTGGATGGAGGGGGGAGATCACGAAACCCAAATGCTCTTTCAAAGCTCATCCCTTTCTGCCCCATCCTCTCCCTCTACCCCATCCTCTACCCCATCCTCTACCCCATCCTCTGCCCCATCCTCTGCCCCATCCTCTGCCCCATCCTCTGCCCCATCCACCCAGCGGCCGGCCCTCCAGCGTCGGGTCAACACCTTCGCCCAGAACGTGAGCCGGTCGGCGGCGCTGGGGCCGTTCATGGGGCCGGTGGTGGGGTCGGCCATGAGCGCTGCCCTGGACCTGTCCCAGCTGGACGGGTTCGTGGGGGCCCTGGTGGACACCCTCGACACCCCCGACCAGCTGGCCGCCGCCATCACGGTCCGTACCCCCGGCAATGAGGGTCCCCTTCATGAGGCTCATCATCCTCTCGCCTCTCTTCTCTACCGGCTCAGGCCCAGCTGCCCGCCCTGGGGGAGCGCCTGAAGGCTCGGGCCCTGGCCTACGCGACGGGCACCCTGGCCACGCTGCTCGAGCCCCGGCTGGCCCCGCTGGGCGCCCTGGCCGCGGCCAACACGACCGCGGCCTCCCAGGCCGCCCTGGCCGAGATGAGCGGGTGGCTCGTCTCGCGGACGGGCGACGCCACTTTGGCCGCCTCGATGCGTGCTGTGGTGGAGCCCCTGCTCGTCCCCGCCCGGACGCAGGCCTTGCTGGCCAACCTGACGGCCTGCTACCGGGCGGCCCTGCCCGTGGCCGGCTCGTCCCTGCAGCCGGACGCCTGGCAGGCCATCCTGCCCTGCATGGAAGGCCGCCTGACCGCCTTCGCGGCCGAGGCCCAGGCCGGCACCCAGGCGGCCGCCGAGGCGCACTACGCGCTGCTCAAGACCCAGACCCAGGACTGGCTGGGCCCCCAGTACGCCCAGGCCCGCTCGGCAGCCACGGACCTGTTTGCCCAGGCCGAGGCAGGCCTGCGGACCGACGTTGCGGCCCTGGTGGACCCCGCCATGAGCGGCGCCGAGGTGGCGGCCCTGGTGACCCGGGTCGGAGAGGCCGCCCAGGCCGTGCTGAGCAACGCCAGCAGTGCCGAGGCCCCGCTGCCCCTCTTTGTGGCGGGACTGCTCGATGACCCGCGCGTCCTGGCGCAAGTGCTGCCCGCCCGGCTGGAGTCCCTCTACGCCCGCGTGGCCAGCGCGTCCCTGCACACCCTGCGGACCGCCGCTGCGGGCCGGGCCCTGGAAGACCTGGCCACCATCGAGGCGGACGCCCTGGCGGCGCTGGATGACCTCGACGGGCGCGATGCGGCCATCGCCCAGGCCCGCGCTGACCTGGCGGCAGCCCTGGTGGCCCTCTCCCCAGACACGGCCGTCCGGGACGAGGCCGCCCTGGCCCAGACCGTGCTGGCCCCGGCCCTGGACGGATTCGAGGCCCTGATGGACGACGCCCTCTCGGCCGACCAGGTGCGGCTCTTCTTCGGCGGCCTGCGGGATGACGCCCGCTTGGCGGAGACCGTCCTGGCCGGGGCCCGCGACCGGTCCCTGGGCCTGGTCACCCCGCCCGACGCCCTGGCCGAGGCGGGCCTGCCCGATCTTGAGCCTGCCCAGGCCGCGGCGGCCCTGGCGGGGCTGGTCGGGTCGGCCTACGCGGCCGTCGAATCGCGCTTCGTCGGGCCCATGGCAGCCGACCTGACCCGCATCGGGCAGCAGGCCGCCCAGGCCCTGGGCGCCGACACGGTCGACGTGGCCCGGGTATTGCGGGCCAACTGCACGGCCCTGATCGCGTCGTACTACCTGCGCCAGGCCCAGGGCCAGGCCCTGGCCGACCAGCTGGCGGCCAACCTGACCGCCTACGCGGTCTTGGTCAACGCCGAGGTGGCGCCCTTCCAGCAGATGGTGCGCATCCACGCCCGGGCCGACTGGCTGCAGGGCGCCGGGCTGGCGGGCATCCAGGGCATCATGGCCCACTGGGCCGCCCTGGGCGACCTCGTTCCCCGCACCTTGGGGACGGCCGTCCGCTACGACGAGTACCGCGGCCTGGTGGCCAGCCTGCAGGCCAACGTCACCGCGGCCACCGAGCTCATCGCGGCCCTGTTCGGGGGCAACCTGGACGGGTTCCTGGGCTCGGGCACGGCCGCCCAGTCGGGCCTGCTGCGGGCCCTCATTGGGACCGACAACCTGGTCGAGCTGGCCGTGACGCGGCTCTCGGGGGCGGCCCTCGACCTGGGCGCCTACGTGTGGCCCATGCTGCGCGAGGTGCTGGGTGTGGACGAGCTGCTCGCCCAGGCACGCTCCGTCTGGGAGGCATTCAAGGTCCGTCCCCCGCCCTTCGAATATCACCCCACACTCCATCCTCTGTTTGGTTGCCTGTCTCCCGCCCCTGCAGGCACACGCCCTGTCGGTCTTCCCCGGCGGGACCAGCGGCACCAACCCGGTCACGAGCGTCCTGGGCCAGCTGGTCAGCGTGGACACGGTCCTGGCGCCCATCCGCAACCTGACCAAGATCCTCGGCCCCATCCAGGTCCGCCCGCAAAGACTCCTGGGATGCTCACCTCATTCTTGTTCCCCGTGCCCCCTGCCAGACGATTGTGACGAACATGCTGACGAGCGGCGTCCAGACGGCCCTGGCGGGCGGCGGCACGGCGGGCTTCGACCTGCGGGCCATGGCCGACCAGATGATCGGCACCCTGCGCCAGGCGCTGGGCATCGACCGGTGGGAGCGGCGCTTCGACGACCTGCGGCTCCTCTTCACCGACATCGCCGCCTTCGCCACCCCGGCCCGCCTGCAGGGCCTCATCGGGGACGCGGTCGCCCTCGCCGACGCGGCCGGCACCTCGCCCGAGACCCAGCGCATGCTCACCCGGGGCCTCGAGCTGGCCGCCTACTTCGCCACCCACGCCCGCGAGATGGTCCGCCTCCCGGCCCGGCCCGCTCGCACCGCATCCCATCCCATCCCGCCATGGGGTCTCATCATCATCGTCGTGCTGTCCTTTGCGTCCCTTGCATAGGTCGACGTCAAGTACTGGCAGAAACTGGCCTCGGATGCCCTGTCCAAGTTCACCGGCCTGATGGACACCGTCTCCAGCGGCGGTTTCGCGGACCTGGTGCAGTCGCTGCTGCAGAGCGACATCGTCCGCATGGCCGCAAGCAAGGTCTCGGGCAACCTGACCAAGTACCTCGGTCTGCCGCGCCTCCCCCTCCTGCCTTCTTGTGCTCTGTGTGTCGCTGCCTGCCGCGTCCCCTTCCCGCCTCATCCCGCTGCGGCCGCTCCTGGTGCCTGTGTGCAGACATGGGGCTGTACTTTGTGGAGCTGTGGAAGAACCTGACCCGGGCCGACGAGATCGACAGCCAGTCGGCGGCATACGACAAGACGGCCGGCGGGCTGACCTCGATCGGGGCCCAGGTGCAGAACCTGCTCCGCTCGCTGACCGACCCGGAGACCATGAAGAAGGTGACCAACTCGCTGATGACCAACTTCCCCGTGGCCGACTTCATGCCCTACGTCCAGAAGGTCCCTCCTCGCCGTCCTTCGTCTCATCCCCGCCCATGCCCAGCTGCGGCCTTCAACCACAATTTACATGCCCCTTCTTCTCGCGGTGGTTCGGTGGCTGCAGGTGCTGAACAACATGACGGCCAACAGCGACCTGGTCAAGATCGGCCAGAACTTCTTCAGCAACGTCAGCAAGTACCTGAACATCTCGGGCGACTTCATGGCCATGGTCGACAAGGGCGTCACCCCGGCCGCGGTCAAGAAGCTCTTCGTCACTTGGGCCAAGACCATGGCCACCAGCCCCGAGGTCCTGGCCACCGTCGAGAAGTACCTCACCCAGGGCAACCACACGGTCTGCCCGTGCCGCCTGTTCCCCTTGAGCCCGCTTCACCTGTCCCGCCCTGCCTGGTGGTCCCCCCCCTCCTCCGCAGAAACTGGCCGGGATGATCTCCAAGTACCGCCAGTCCTTCGTCAAGAACGTGGGCAACATGACCGACCTCGTCCGCTCGCCTTCCCATCCCGGGGACCTGGATGATGGACGACCAGTGCAAGACGCGTGCTCACGCAACCGTCTCCCTCCTCTCCCCCCCCAGAATCAGGTCAACAAGACGGCCACCCAGCAGGTCAAGCAGGTCGCCACGGCCGTGGCCAAGGCCGCTTTCAAGGCCCTGGACGAGATCCTCTTCCGGTCGACCGACCTCAAGTCGTACCTGGTCCGCCCCCTGCCCGCTTTGCCCTGGCGCGCCTCCTCATACCCCCGTCTGCACCTCCCCGTCTGCACCTCCCGCCCGCTGCAGAACACCAAGCTTGACCTGGTGGGCCTGGTCGACGGCCTGATCGCCAACCAGACGACCCTGCTGATGGGCTACGCGGAGCAGCTCACCCGGAACCTGTCCCGGGTGGCCCTGGGCCCCATCCAGAACTCGTCCATCGTGGGGGTCATCAAGCAGGTCGTCGGGGCCATGGACGCCGTGCTGCCCGAGGTGGTCAACATCACTGGTCCGTCACCCCCGGCCTCCCACTGGGCTGGCGGCGGCCGATTCGCATTCGCATTGGATCTTCCGCCGAGGCAAGGCAGTCAGCACAGGCAGACTGACAGACAGACAGCACTGACTAACAGGCAGTCGGCGCAGGCAGACGGACACGGGGGGACAACAGAGAGAGATCCGCGGATGATGGGCGGAAAAGGGTCGGAATCGGGTTGTCTGGTTTCAGGGCATCCCCTTCAGCATCCTCATGTCCCGCTGCCCCCTTTCCAATGAATGGCTGCCCAGACACGGCCAGCCGGATGATGAGCGCCGTGCCGAGCGACTTCCCGGCGAAGGACTCGATGGCCAGCTTCCTGGGCAAGGTGAAGGAGATCGTGGGGACGGTGGTCGAGTGGCGCAAGAAGATGGGCAACGTCAACAACAAGACCAGCGACTTCATCGACTTCAGGTCCGCCACCCCCTCGCACCCCGCGCCACCACCGCCACCACCACCTGTCTCGCCATTCATACCCTTCGCGATCACCCAGTCTCATCATCATCTCAGCAGCGGCATCATGCGACCTTCATCGGCATCATTCATGTCGCGACCGTCATCACCTTCGTCATCATCATCCACTCGAATCGCCTCATCGCCCCTCTTTCTTCCGTCCTCTCGTGCCGCCGCAGCCTGCTGCTGGTGCCGCTGAACCGGACCATCCAGGACCTGATCCGCAACTCGCTGGGCGGGGTGCTGACCCAGCCCCTGAAGGACTTCCAGAACATGATCGTCACCTTCGTGGCCGAGGACATGCATCTCGAGGACCTCCGCACCTGGGTCGTCCGTACGCCCCCCGCCCCGCACATCGCCCTCCATCTCTGCTCTCCTCCGACTCCGGGTGCATGTCGCCTGCACTGATCGAGGACCTCCGCACATGGATAGAGGCCAGGCCGCTCATGCTGCCCCCCCCCCCCCCCCCCCCCCCCCCCCCCCCGGTGAGGATGCTGTTGTTGTTTTTGGAAGGATGGTGCTGGTGGTAATCCCCCCCCCCCCCCCCCCCATCGTGGCGACCTCACCGACATTCTGGGCATCCCACCCACCCACCCACCCACCCCCCCCCCCCCCACAGCTGGAGATGAAGAACAAGGCCATCGAGTTCGTCAACTCGGGCCTGGAGAAGCTCACCTCGATGGTCACCGACGCCGTGGTGCCGCCCGTCCAGGCCGCCTCGAACGCCATCAAGGATGCCATCGCGTCTGCCCCTGCCCCCATGCCCCATGCCCCCATGCCCCCATGCCCCCATGCCCCCCTGCCCCCCTGCCCCTCTGCCCTTTTCCATCGCATGGCATATGGTGGAGTGATCGGATGAGATTTGGATGAGGGGGAAGGAGAATGGGCTGATGGATGAACCGCTCGGCGGCATTCGCTCGCATCCACTGGGGGCTCGGGCAGGACGGCCATGTCGCCCTTCAAGGAGATGCTGGGCTTCCTGAAGTCCATCCTGGGCATGGCCGGGGCCAACGAGTACCTCGAGGACGGCACCAACCGCATCTACCACCTGCGGGTCGCCTTCGGCCGGTCGGACATCGCCCGCCTGCGGGCCCTCATGGCCACCGTCCGGGCCGAGCTGGCCCCCTTCCAGAAACTCTACGCGCCCAAGGTCCGCCACGTCGGCACAGCCGGGTTTCGCCGCCGCCCCATCGGCTCCCACCAATGAGCGGAGAAATGCGGTGTCTTGGCATGATCAGCGGCGGACTTGAAGATTTGCATGACCGAGAAGCTGGTGTTCCTTCCGTCCTTCCGCCATCCCATCCGCCTTCCCCCAATGGCGGACGACCTCCTCACACTGCCCGATTGCCCTCGCTCGCGCCCAGGTCCCGGGGTACCTCTCGAGCCTGCCGGCCGTCTCGCTGGAGCTGCAGCACCAGTGCGGCACCCTGACGACCCTGCTCGCCGCGGGCGTGGTGACCAACGGGACGGGCACCTCCAGCACCGGCACCCTCGCGGCCGGGGCCTCCCGGTCGCCTTCCATCGGGACGGCCTTCGCCAGCCGCCTGCGGGCGGCCACCAGCAGCCTGCTCGATCTGATGGTCCCTCTGGACGAGGCCGCGGCGCCCGTCCGCGGGCCCAACGCGACCCTGCTCTGGACCATGGCCAGCCACTTCGACACCCAGGTCGAGGGCCGCCTGCTGGTGCCCCTCACGGACGGCCTGCAGAACGTCGACGTGTACCGGCGCAACTTCACCGAGGTCATGCGGCCCGCCCTCGAAGGTCCATCTCCTGGCCCCTGCTGCCCTCCTCGTCCCCCTCCAGACCTCCCCGTCCATCATCATCATCCAATCATCATCATCATCCAATCATCATCATCATCCAATCATCATCATCATCCAATCATCATCATCCAACCGCCTCCCAGCCTTCGTCACGGGCCTGAAGAGCCTGGGGCCCTTGAACACCATCCTGGACGTGCTGGCGGACCCGCTGAGCGCCCTGGACGGGATTAAGCCCCTGCACGACTTCATCGTGGACAAGTTCCGCTACATTCACATCGCCGTCGACCAGGTCAGTAGCTCGCCACCCTCTCGCCACCTTCCTTCACCTGGCTGTCCCTTTCTTTCAGATCAAGACGGTCTTCGACAAGGTGAAGGAATACGGGCACATCGAACAGGTCAAGCAGGTCGTGGCCGTCGTCAACGGTGTCATCGGCGCCTCCGACGTGGCCCGCAAGCAGCTCCCCGACATGGTGGCGGTCTGGCCCTGCTGCCTCTGCCCCTCTGCCCCTTTGCGCTATGCCCCCCTGCCGGCCGGTTATCCTCGGGGCATCGCCTGGCCCGACCGGCATCCTCCGGACTGACATCCCGTCCCGCCCCTCGCAACACAGGCCTTCCTGAAGGGAACCGGCCTGGCCGACCTGCTGAAGCCCATCAAGGGGTACCTGCAAACCTTCAGGTCCGGGCGTGGTCGCTGCCTCCTCTCCTGCCATTTCTCATCACCTGCATCTCGTTGTTGATTGCTGTTTGCTGTTTGCTGTTTGCTGTTTGCTGTTGCTGTTCCGCAGCGGGGTCATCAAGGGCCCCGTGAACAGCTTCCTGGAGATCGTGCAGATGATCATCGGCAAGATCAGGCAGGTCTTCAGCTGGCTCGACTTCGGCCTGGAGAAGCCCGCCCTGGCGGCCCCCGCGACCATCCCCCAGTGCAGCGCCGACCTGTGCATGCACACCCTGCCCCGGTCGATCGACTTGTACAAGGACTACCTCTTCATGATCAAGGTCCGCACCGCATCGCTTCGTGTGTCCTCAGTGAAAACATCCTGCTGGATTTGCGAGGGCCTCCCTGGCCAGTGCAGAAGGATTCACGATTCACCTGTGGCCTCTGCTCCCCTCCCGCCCCGCCCGGCAGTACCTGCACTTTGCTGACCTGGCCTACGGCAGCATGGACTGGTACGGCATCGATGGGTTCACCTCCGTCCCGCGCGCCCTCACCCTGCCCGGCCTCTGGGACGGGTCCGCGGCCCTTCTCATCTGCCCACCTCGACCCGGCTGCCCACTTGAACCCCGCACTCATTTGAACCCCTCACTCAACTTTGTTCGGGTCGGTGGTGGCGTGGTGGGTGGTGGGTGGTGGCGTGAGCAGCCATGTGCCGCAAGGGGTGGGCACCATGAAGATCAACAACAAGGACGAGTGGATCGTGCAGTACTACCAGGGCGGCCGGCGGCTGTCCACGCCGCACCCCTCCATCCTGGCCTTCATGGGGCCCAAGGACGGGGCCCTCAAGAAGCTCATCAGCCTGTACGACCCCGAGGGGCGCCCCTTCGCCAACGCCCACGGCATGCTGGTCGTCAAGGACTTCGTCTACGTCATGAACGGGACGGGCCACATGTGCCAGTACAACACCTCCATCATCCGGACCCTCCGGATGGCCGGCGGTCCCCCGTCAGCCGCCACGGCCGGGGCCATGTACCGCCTGGACGTCTCGCCGGGCGGCCCGCTGGCCTTCCAGGACGACGAGAAGGAGCCCATGCTCTGGGCGGCCGACTCCCACGAGGCCGGCCACGCCGACGTGCCCACCCACCACGGCACCTCGGTCCGGTCGACCCTGGGCTGGATGGTCGGCTACCCGCTCGGCCCCTCGGGCGAGATGACGGCCACGGCCACCTACCAGGTGGGCACCGCCACCGTGCTTGCCCCATCGAAGGCCCGTCTCCCCCCCAACACCACCGCCCAACCACCCCCGCCCCCCGCCGCCCCCGTCGCCTCACGTTGCCCTCCCTCCGTGCGCACGGACAGGTACACTACGTGGGACCCGACGTGCGGGGCATCAGCTTCGTCAAGCAGCTGGGCTTCGAGTACGTGGTCCTGACGCGGTGCTTCAACAGGCCCGGCCGATGCACCATGCAGGTCTCGGGGCGTTCTCCCCCCTCTTTACGGCCGATGTTCACCTGGCCATCAGCGCCAATCACCATCCCCATCCAATCACCATCCTCATCCCCATCCCCATCCAATCCCACCTTCTCCATACCATCACCATCACCATCACCATCACCTATCCATCGTCCCGGCCTTCTTCTTCTTCTTCCCCCAGTTCCATAACTTCACCTACGAGGCCACGACGGCCCAGCTGCCCGGCGGGCAGAGCATCGCTGGCTGCGGGGTCTTCAGCAAGTCCTCCAACATGCAGTCGGTCGGGGTGCCCTCGGGGGCCGAGGGCCTGTGCCCCGTCGGCACGGGCGAAGACCTGCTGGTGGCCTTCAGCTCGTCCGCCTCGGACTTCTTCCAGACCGTCAAATGGTCCGCCCCGCGCCCGCGCCCATCATATTATGCCCTCGCAAATCCACACTCTCCTGCCATGCCGCCAGGCCCGCCCTCTCTGTCATGCCGTCTTGGCCTGCCACCCGCTCCGCGCCCCTCGCACGCCTTTTCATGCTCACCGTTGTTGCGTAACCCCGCGTGTGTGTGGGATGGTGGTGGCGGGCAGGTCGCTGGGTGACAACGAGGACCGGCTGCAGATTGCCCGGGTGCCCATCCTGCGGACGGTCAAGCCTACCGTCACGGCCAACGTCATCAAGCTGGTCATCGCCATGAAGGAATACGTCAACAAGCCCGCAATCCCATGTCCGTGGGCCCGACCTCGAATGAGCCTCGCGCAGGGCGACCCTCGGGCCGCCATTTCCCACACTCCCCCCGTCAACCCAGCGGCGCAATTCTCATTTCGCCTGTCTGTCTGGATCCGGATCTGGCCTGGGGGCGGACAGACAAATTCGACAATGACGACCAGAAGCAGCCCGGCGCCCGTGATGCCCCCGCCAAGGAGAAGGGCAACACGTCCGTGTCTCCTCACGGCCACCCTCCACCACCATTCCACCCACTGGTGTCGCCCTTCCATGCCCTTCCACCCCGTCCCGTGCTCCTGGCTGATTCTTGCCCGCCGCGCCGCGCCCCCATGTCGCTGCAGGCCGAAGGTGCCGATGACCTTCTTCCAGTACGAGTACAACTTCGTCATTGTCGTGGTGCCCTGCGACATCGGGGTCACCCTGCGGGGCGCCTTCAAGGTGGGCCTCTCCATGGGGCTCGACCTCGGCCAGCTTGTCCGCCCCTGCCTGGCCCCGCCCGCCCCGCCCCGCCCCGCCCCGCCCCGCCCCGCCCCGCCCCGCCCCGCCCCGCCCCGCCCCGCCCCGCCCCGCCTCGCCTCGCCCCGCCTCGCCCCGCCTCGCCCCGCCTCGCCCCGTCTTGCCATCTGCCCCGCACTGCCCTGCCGTCCGCCCTGCCCTGCCGCCTGCCCTGCCCTGCAGTCTGCCCTGCCCTGCCGTGTCTCTCGGCTCAAGACTGCGCTCACCCCCTTCAACCCACTCCGACCCGACCTGCAGGAAATCTCGGCCTCGGTCATCCCGACGTTCGCCTTCATCATCGAGTTCGAGGGGGCGGCCTCGCTGAAGATCTTCCGGGTGGGCATCGGCATCCGGTGCACCATCATGGAGACCTCCCTCATCCCCATCGCATCCGTCCGCTTCTGGACCCGGCCGCCCACCGTCCGTCAGCCTCCCGCTCCCCTGCTCCCTCCCTGGGAGGGGCATCGGAGGCGCTGAATGATCGACCGGCAGCTGCAGGCATTGCCAAAAAAATCATATCATCTGTTCACTTCCCCTCGTGCCCATTCGGCAGGTGTGTCTGCAACTGGATGTCGAGTTCATCCCGCTGCAGGTCGAGGTGTACGTCTTCATCGAGTTCAAGCTGTGCATCGGCTGCAAGTTCTGGGTCTTCGGGGTCCGGTGCTGGATCAACTACTGCGGCAAGCTCAGCTTCACCATCCTCCGCCTCAGGACGCCCACCTTCCGGTCCGTGTCGCTGCTCTCCCGACCCGACCGGGCTTTGCAAAGACGCCCTCCATCGATCTGGCTCATCATGCGTGCGGTCGGTGGGGGCCTCGGGGGCGGCACAGGTACACGATCTTCAAGATCTGCTTCGGGAGCGGGACCCCGGTGGGCCCGGGGCCGGGCAAGCTGGAGGCCTCCCAGACGGCCCTGCACACGGTCTCGGCCAAGTGGAGCTTCGGCGACGAGAAGCCCAAGTCGGGCGGCATCGCCAGGCTCCAGGTGCACCAGTCCGCTTGCACCCGCCCCGCCTGCCGTCCCCACCGAATGATGATGGCTCGACGATGATCATCTTTAACTGGGCAATAACTGGGCGATGCCGCTGCCTCTCATTCGTTTTTCGCCTTCCCCGCCCTCGTCCAGCTACATGCTCTGCGTGGGCTCGACGCCCGGCTCGGACGACCTGATGGCCTGGCAGAACATGGAGGGCGAGACCAGCGGCACCCTGGACGGGGTGCCCCTGCCCAACTGGCCCATGGGAGCCGTCGCCTATGTCACGGCCAAGGGCGTCACCATGACCGGCGGCTACGACACGGTCCGCCCCGCTGCCCGCTGCCCCCGTCCAGCCCTGTGTCCCTTGAGAGGACGCGCGATTGACCCCCCGCCTGCGCCGCCTGCAGGTCTCGATCCCGATCAACGCGAGCGACCACGAGCCCACATGGGACAGCTACGCCTGCCCGCGGTACATCCCCGTCCCGGACACGTTCAACGTGAGCCTGCCCAGGGACCCGGCCGTCATCCGGCTGATGCTGATGCTGGGCACGGCCCCCGACCTGGTCCGCGACAGCCTCCTCGCCCACCTGCCTGCTGCCTCCTGGGGAGCAGAACCCCAGCTTCTCCCGCTCCGTGCCACAAGTTCAACTGTGCTTGCGGTCCTGACCATCCGATGCTCACCATCCACCTCGCGCGCCTCTGCAGGACGACATTGTCGGGTCGATGACCTTCGAGACGCCCAACATTCCCACCCGGTACGCCTTCCGTGATCTGGACCTGGCCCACGGGTCGACCAGCTACGTGACGGTGCGCGCCTACACGAACTACTCGGTCGAGTCGGTCATGCGCTCGCCGGTGACGGTCGACACGACCCCGCCCCGCCTCGAGCTGGCCGAGGGGCCGCTGGGCCTCATGGACGACCCCGAGCGTGACCCCTGGTGGGTCCGTCCATCACCTCCCTGCCGATCCTGGGGTGGTCGTGTGTGGGGTGGTCCTCCTTTGCCGCTGTTGCGATCCCGCCATGCCTCGGGTTCGACTCATCCCCCAACCCCCAACCCCTCCCCCTGGCTGCAGTACAACACCAACCTGCGCTTCCAGGGCCACCCGGCGGTGCTGGAGGAGCCCGAGTCGGAGCTGGTGCCCAAGCTGACCGTCCGCGTGTACGCCGAGTACAACGGCGAGTACCTCCTCGACCTGGCCAGGTCTGCTATGGCGCGGCCCTGCGCCCCTATTCTGCTGCGGGACCCTTTCGCGTCCCGCTTCCCCTGAGATGTTTCACAACTCACCATCACTGGGGGGGGGCCCAGCTACTACCCGTGGCGGCCGGCCGAGGGCGAGTGGGCGGCCACCCCGGCTGAGGTCATCCCGCAGGGGACCATGATCTACTCCCACGTGACGGCCACCAACATCATCGACCTCACCGCCGAGGCCACCAGCCCCGGCCAGATGTACGACTCCAAGTGGCCCACCGTCCGTGCCCCACCCCAGCACCGCTACCCTGGGGCGCATGGAAGAACGCCCAAGCGACCAGCCAGAGGAGGGGACACACCCATTGGCATTTGGCAGTGGGCATTGAGGATCCTCATCCGATATCCCCCATCGGGTGGCCCATCCTCACGTCGCCCCATCCTCTGTCCATCCCCGGCTGCCCCTTGTCGGCAGGTGGACTACCTCTACGACGGGCTGCCCGTGGGCGATGAACAAATCGCCACGGACGCCCAGGCCCAGACCGAGACGGACCACTACTCGGTGCACTTCTGCGTGTACGACAAGGAGACCGGCATCAGCAACGTCTCGGTGGCCCTGTCCACCCGGCAGAGCCCCCTGCTGGCCCCCGACCTGGTCGACTGGGTGCCCTTCAACCTCACCGCCGACGAGTTCGGCGCCTCGGACTACTGCAACGTCATCACCTTCACCCAGTTGGCCATGGTGCCCAACCACAAGTACTACGCCCTCCTGTCCGTACCGCCTTCCCCCGCTTCCACGCACCCCAGCAGGGTCACATGTGCTCAGAACCAACCTCGCAGCAGCCCTCGGAACATGAACTCACGATCATCCAATCTTCGTCCAGTCAATCATCATCCAATCATCATCCAATCATCATCCGGCCAGATCAGCATCCAGAGCATCCCTCACCGCCACCACCACTTCATGACCATTGCCTGTCTGCAGGCGGGTGAGCGACCGGGCGGGCCACACGACGACCGACAGCAGCACCGGGCTGGTCATCGACCAGGAGCCGCCCACCCCGGGCACGGTCTACGACGGCTACCTGCGCGACTTCAACGAGACCGCCTCCAGCACCCAGTCCGCGGTCATGCCTCTGTTGTTGTTGTGATACTATTTCGACTGCCAGTAACTGCGCGCAAAACACAGAAAACTGAAACAGAAGAAAATCCGTTCATCCGGTCGAAACCGGCGGGTAACATGCCGACCTACACCCCCTCAGGGGTAGGCGCACAGACGGCATGGCGGGAAAGAGAGAGACTGGAATGTCGCCAGGAAACAGAATCGTTCAAACACTTGACAGCAAACAGAAGGAACATCAAAAGAAAGAACGGGGCAAGGGGGGGGGACAAAAGGATCCAACACTGAGACACGGGACACGAGGAACAATGAAAGGGGGCGAAGGAAGCAAAAGACAAGAACAGTTAGAACGAAAAATATTCCCGAACCCAGCCTGAGGGGGGGGCGGAACCCATCCACCATGACCTACCACCTCGGTAGGACAGGCGCACGGGCCCCTGAATCCACCACCCCACACGTTGCTCCCTTCCAAAGGCCCACGGTTGGCAACAGGCGAGAGGTCGGAGAGGCTAATCTTCGGAGGCACGGCAGAAGCGGCATGGTCGGGCGTCGAGGTAGCACGAGCGGGCGCAGCAGGCACAGCAGACAAGGGGACACACCAGCAGCAACAGAGGCAGCAACAGGGGCAACAACAGGGGCAGCAACAGGGGCAGCAACAACAGGGGCAGCAACAGGTGCAGGTGCAGGTGCAGGTGCGGGTGCAGGTGCAGGTGCAGGTGCAGGTGCAGGTGCAGGTGCAGGTGCAGGTGCAGGCGCAAAAGCCGGAGCATGAGATGAAGTCGGAGCCGGAACAGGTGCCGGCTTGGCGAATGGGTTCGCCACGGTGAGAGGTGCTCTTGGGGCAGCGGAAGAGGCAAATGGATTGCTCGAAGAAGGGGAACGGGCTCTCTCCTTCTTCCCCGCTGGACGATCGCCATCGATGATCGGGTGGCGAGTTCCACCTCCACCTCCAAGTTGCTTTGGACCACGGTATGTAGTCTCCCCAACAGATGGGAGGACTCGTTCTGGCGGTGTGCGGTGTTTGTCCACAGACGAGCCGCGCGATGATTCTTGTGGCACGTGGCAGTCGAAAGTTCGCACATTCGATTGCTGGAACAATAAAGCCCCAAGAAGTTGGAAAATAAACTGGCTGATCGCTTCAGGCTGCTTCTTCGGATTGTCCTCCAGCAGCATGTGCACCGTGCGTTCGATGATCTCATAGCGTGGAGCACGGTGCTCATTGACGACCAATGAACTGAAGAGCTTCATAAGCTCCAAACGCATCCAAGGAGAGAGCTTGTCCAATGGAGCTGAAGAGGGGGACCACAGATGCCGACCCAACTCATCTTGAAGATACTCTACCATAGGGTCGTCACGACTTTGGATCTCGGCGTGATCCATAATAAAGTTGGAATCGTCCTTACTGAGCTCGTCATGCTCAGTGGCGATCTCCATGGCCAGAAACGGGCAGAACGCGGAGCAAAGGGAACGTGCAACGCCGAGACTTCAACCGGGGGGGGCGGTCATGCCTCCTTGCACCCTGCATCACCCAGTCATCATCACCATCCAGTCATCATCACCCAGTCATCATCACCCAGTCAACATCACTCAGTCATCATCATCCAGTCATCATCATCCAGTCATCATCACCCAGTCATCATCACCCGTCATCCCCATCACATCGTCACCATCCTGTGCGACTGCGCGGCTTGCAGGTACCCCGTGACGTGGGTCGACTTCCGGGACAACTACTTCCTGAAGACCTACTACGTGGGCCTGGGCACGGCCTGCGGGCGGTACGACGCGCTGAACATGTCCGAGGCGGGCCCGGTGCTGAGCACGGTCCTGCAGGGGCTCGACCTGCAGCACGGGGTGCGCTACTACGCCACGGTGACGGCCGAGGACCTGGTGGGCAACCGGGCGGCGGCCTGCTCGGACGGGCTGCTGGTCGACCTGACGGCCCCCCTGGCCCCGGCGGGCGGGGCGGGGGCGGGGGGCGACGGCGGCGGGCTGGCGGTGGTGGCCGAGGACCTGGACCCGGCCGACCTGGCCACGGGGGGCGGGCAGGGGCACTACACCCAGGCCAGCACCGAGGCCGTGCTGGCGCGGTGGGAGCCCTGCACGGACCCCGAGACGGGCATCGCCAGCTACGAGCTGGCCCTGGGCACGGTGGCCCTGGGCACGGACGCGGCCCCGTTCACCTACCAGGGCGACGCGGGGCCCGGTCGGGGGCCTCTACCGGCTGGCCCTGAGCCACGGCGCCCGGTACTACCTGACGCTGCGCTGCACCAACCGGGTGGGCCTGCAGACCTACCAGACCCCCTGGCGGTGCTGGTGGACACCACGGCGCCCGCCCTGAGCGAGCTGGCCTTCGCGGCGGTGGGGTTCGACCGCGGACGGTGCTGGCGGCGGCGGCGACCCGGGGCGGCGGGCGACCTTCTTCCAGACGGTGACCACCCACGTGCGGCTCCGCTGGCGGGTAGCCGAGCCCGAGGCGCGCATCGCCAGCAGCCGGGTGCACGTCAGCGTGCGGTGCGACACCTTCACGGGCCACCACCTGGCCGCCCGCCTCAACGGGACGGCCGACCTGAGCCCGCTGGCCGACTGGCGCAACACGACGGCAACCACGGGCGACGACGCGGCGACGGCCCAGCAGCCCCAGCCGCTGCTGCAGGCCAGCAACCACACCTTCGCTGCGGACCTGACCCTGGCCCTGAGCGCGGCCCTGCAGCCCGGGGTGCGGGTCTGCGACGGTCTGCGCCACCTCGACCGTGGGCCGGACGGCCTGCGCCTGCACGGAGGTGGCGCTGGTGGTAACCCGACGCCGCCCCAGGCGAGCACGGTGCTGGTGGGGTGGAGGCCGCTACCTGGACTACCTGCCCACGGGCCGGTTCGTGCCGGTCTACTGGGCGCGGGCCGTGGACCCCCAGGCGGCCGAGCAGCTGGTGGAGCTGCTGACCGACGACGGGGCCGGGGCCTGGGCAGCCAGCTGGCGACCGAGGTGCAGCAGCTGGAGGACCCCGCCGGGGCGTAGACCACCCTCTGCGGGCGGCCTGGCGGCCTGCCTGGCCGAGGGCCGCAACTGGACGGCCGTGGCGGCCGGGGCCGGGGCCGGCCAGCTGCCGGCGGGCTTCGACCGGGCCGCCCAGTGCACGGCGGGCGCGCTGGCGGGCTGCCCGGGGGCGAGCGCCTCGGCGACAGCCTACCACGGGTGCGGGCCGGCCCCGGCGGTGGTGGCGGCGGCGGTGGTGACCTCGACCCGGGCCTCGGACGCGCACTTCTTCACGGGCCTGGGGCTGGCCGACGGCTACTACGGTGCGGCTGACCACCACCAACCCGCTGGGCATGCGGACCCTGATCGAGGCCGGCTGGCCGGTGCTGGTCGACTCGAGCCCGCCCAGCAACGGCACCGTGCACCTGCTGCCCTCGGAGGCCCTGGCGGCCGTCGAGCAGGGCGAGAGCGAGGGCGAGGGCACCGGCGGGACGGCAGCGGCCGCGTACGACCCGACCACGGCCGAGCACGTGGCGGCCGAGCTGGACTGGGTGCGGCTGCCCCAGGCGCTGATGTGGTCCGGGGTGGCCGACCCCGAGTCGGGCCTGCTGACGGTCGAGCTGGGGCTGCACGAGGCCGCCCGGGCCGAGCTGGGCCACTTCCCGGCCGACCGGTGGCAGCACAACGCCAGCGACTTTGTGCCCTCGGCCAGCCGGGGCTACCGGCGGCTGGGCCGGTGGGCCACGTCTGGCTGGAGGACATTGGCGGCCTGGGCGGCCACTGCTACAGCTGGGCCCTGCGGGCCATCAACCGGGCCGAGCTGAGGCAGCCTGTCCTTCTCGCGGGTCTTCTGCGTGGACTACTCGGGCCCGGCCGTGGCCATGGCCGTGGTGGTCACCGCGACCGACGAGGCCAATGTCACCACCAGCGCCGCCGGGCTGACCCCGACGAGGCGACCACGGCGGCGGCCGTGTAACCGCAGGCCGAGGGAGTGACCCTAGTGGCCACCATCCGGGACCCCGACTCGGGCCTGCGCGAGGTGCTGGTGGGGCTGGGCACCAACCCGGGGCTGCCGACGTGGTGCCCATGGGGGCCCCACAGCCACCGCTGACGGCGGCATGGCGCCGCTGTCGGGCGACCCGTTCAACGCCACCCTGAGGTGGCCCTGCGGGCCTGCTGGCGGCGGCGGGGGCGGGGCCGGGATGCAGCCGGGGCGGCCCTACTACCCGGTGGTGACGGCCCGCAACTGGGCCGGGACGGTGACGCTGGTGGTGGGCGGGCCCGTGGTGGCCGACCTGACGGGCCCCTGGCGGGCTCGTTCCCGGCCCTGCAGCCGGCCAACGGGCGCCTCTGGTGGGGTGCTGGCGGGGATGCTGGGGTGACCTTCGTGGCGGACGCCTGCACGGACCTGCAGTCGGGTGTGCTGTGGGCCGAGGCGGGCCTCTCGGCGGTGGCAGCGGGCCTGCAGCCGGGCGAGAACGCCACCCTGGCCGCGGACCGGCTGGCCCTGCTGGGGCGGGCGAGGCCGGGCTGGCCGAGGCGGGCGAGGCCGTGCCCGAGGTGACCGGCTGGCGGCCTGTGGAACCGGACCCTGGGCCTGGCCGGCGAGCTGACCTACCGGGCCAGCTGGCCCGACGTTGGCGGGCACCGTACTACCTGCGCTGCAGCCGGGCCGGCGGCCGCCACGCCCCGAGGTGGACGCCACCGCGCCCGCCCTGACCCAGGCCGGCTTCGGGCCCAGCGCGGCCCACCCGGTGCAGTGCGTGGCCGACCCGACCTCGCTGGCGCTCCACTGGGCTGCGCCGACCCCGAGTCGGGCCTCGATCGGGTGCTGGTCCGGGCCGGGTCCGACCGCCGCCGCCCTGGACGCCGTGCGGGCCGATGTGGGCCTGGCCCAGACCTTCGCCCTGGGGGCGGCCCTGCCCCTGGCCGCCCAGGCCGACGGGACCCTCTACGCCACGGTGCAGGTCTGCTGATGCTCCGAGTGAGATGCTGCGGTATCGGGTGGGGTGCGATGATGATTGATGTGTTGGTTGGTTGCAGTCTCTCTCTCGACTGCTGGTCTCATGTCATCACCCCCCGTGCGCCTCGATCTCACCGCCCACCGCTCGCCACCACCCCTGCCTTCTCTTCTTAGTGCTTCAACCCGACGGGCAACGCCACCACGAGCGAGCTGCTGGCCGTGACGGTGGACTCGCAGGCGCCGCCCGTGCTGCGGCTGCTGTGGGCCGACCCCGACCAGCCCCTCGCCGCCGCCACGGCAGTGACCACCACCACCGGCGGGACCGGGGCCACGGCGGCCCAGCTCAACCGGACGCACGTCTGCTTCGGGGCGAGCTTCTCCCGGGCCACGGGCTGCGGGCCCGTGACGGCGGGCAGCGGGTGGTGGGTGGGCCGGAGCCCCACCCAGGCCGATGTGCTGCCCGAGCAGCCCTTCCCGGCCGGCTGGCTGCAGGCCGCTTTCTCGGCCGCAACAGCAGCAGCCGGCTCCAGCAGCAGCCCTCAGGCCCTGTGCGCGGCCCTGCCGGCTTCCGAGACCGATGACGATCACGACAGCGGGGGGCCGTACTTTGTGGGGGCCCGGGTGGCCCGGGGCGCGCCCTTCAGCCCGCTGAGCGCCGTCTCGGAGGGCCTGGCCATCGACGGGACGGGCCCCAGATCGCGGCCGAGCCGGACGTGCTGCTGTCCAGCGACGGGGCCACGGTGACGATGGCCTTCGTGGTGCCGGCCCTGGCCGACCCCGAGTCGGGCCTGGCCGCGGTCGAGGTGGCCCTGGGCATGGCGGCGGGCGGCGGCGGCGGCGGTGGCGGTGGCGGGGAGCCGCTGATGCTGCCCTGGACGGACGTGACGGCGGCCGTGCTGGCCGAGGGGCTGGCCGTGGTGCCGGTGAGCCTGCCCCAGGCCACCTGGGACGAGCGGGCCAGCGGGGCGGCCGACTTCTACCCGGCCCTGCGGGTCCGCAACGGGCTGGGGCTGGCGGCCACCGGGCGGGGCCACGCCCCGGCAGCTGCTGGCCCGGCGGGCGGGGCTGGTCTTCGAGGGGGCCGGGCTGCGGCGGGCCGGCCAGGCCTGGCAGAGCAGCACCGGGCAGCTGGCGGCCGGCTGGAGCGGCTTCCAGGAGTTCGCCTACGGGGTGGACGTCTACCAGGTGGGCCTGGGCACGGCCCCGGGGCTGGACGACGTGGTGGCCCTGTTCAACTACAGCCGGGCCGACGGGGTGGTCTTCTCGGGGCTGGCCCTGGCCCCGGGCGCCGGTACCACGCCACCGTGCGGGCGGTCTTCATGGACGGGGTGACCCTGGAGGCCAGCGGGCCGGGCATCGTGGTCGACCCGACGGCCCCGCTGCTGGGGGTGCCCGCCCGGCCGGCATCACGGCGCCCCAGCTGGCCAACGTCACCTTCGCGGCCAGCGACCCCGAGTGCCCCCCCGCGGCAGGCAATGCCGCCAATGCCACCAATGCCACCGCCACCGACTGCCTGGCCCTGTACTGGGCCCTGGGCACGGCCCCCGGCCAGGCCGACCTGATGGCCCTGCGGCCCTTCGTGGGCGGGTCGAGCCCGGTGCTCAACCTGACCGAGGCCGGGACGGCGCTCTACCCGACCTTCTGCGCCCGCAACGGGGCCGGCCTGACCAACTGCACCAGCCCGGCTGCCTCGATCCTGTTCGACCCG
>JAPMOS010000052.1:0-80000 GCA_027972325.1 Paratrimastix pyriformis
CCTGCGGGCACCGGGGAAGAGATCCAGGCCTTCAAAGAGGCAGGCGCGGTTGCCGAGGTGGCGCCCTCCCTTGCGAGGGCGATCCTTCCCTGTTCACAGTCCCCAGAAGGACGGGGGTCGGCGCGGCGTCATCAACGCGGCTCCTGAAGTTCGTCAGCTGCGACCATTTCAGGGTGGAGGCCTTGTCCACGGCGGCGGCGCTGGTGGGCAAGGGGACTGGATGTTGCCTCGACTTCCAAGGCTTATCTCCGTCCCACTCCCCGGAGACCTCCAGATACCTCTGCTTCAGTTGGGAGGGCAGGGTGCCTTGTGGCGATGCCCTTCGGCTAAATATGGCTCACGCACATTTACAAAAATGATGCGGGTTCCCATGGCAGATCCGGTTCAAAGGGGTGAGGATCTCTATCTATTTGGACGATATCCTGGTGGTAGGATCGTCCAGGGAAGAGACCGTGCGGCACACGGTTTTCGCGATCCTCCTTGACCGAGCTGGGTTTGGCTTGAACGCCAAGAAATGCACACCGGCTCCGGTGACCGCCTGGAGCACCTCGGTTTGCAGATCGACTCGGTGCGCATGGCGTTCAGGGTTCCGTCTCACAAGGTCAGGGCTACTCTTTCCTTGGTCGAGGCGGCCCTGTCCAGGGGGCCGGAACGGCCCTTCAGAGCACGGGAGTTAGCGAGACTCGCTGGCTCCCTGTCCTGCCTCCGGGAGGCGGTCCTGCCTGCCCATCTTTACCTGTTCAACTTGAACCGGTTGGCCTCCAAGACGAGGAGGTGCCCCGGCGGTTGGGAGGCAGTGGCGCTCCTGGACGATCCATCGCGTGCGGATCTCCGCTGGTGGCGGGACAATTTGTCCCGCTGCAACGGCGCGTCGTTCGCCCCGCCGAGACCCCAGGTGGTGATACAGACGGATGCGTCCTTCGCCTGGGCGGGAGTCCTCCGCACACGGAGGGGAGTATCGCGAGACGAGGGATTGGCCCCTCGAGCTGGATCCCCACTCGATCTCACCCTTGGAGTTGGAAGCGGGCTTCACGCTGCGCACCTTCGCCGACGCTGTGAGGGGTCAGCAGGTGCTTTGGCGCTGCGACAACTCCGCGGTCGTCTGGGGGTCACGAAGTGGAAGTCGACCTCGCCGGAAATGAATGCGGGTTGCGGCGTCTCTTCGACCTCGTCTCCGAGCTGGGCATTCGGCTCGTGGCGGTTCATGTCCCAGGCCGGACAAACTACCGGCCCGACTTCCTGTCTCGGTGGCTGGACCCGGAGGACTGGAAGATCCACCCAGTGGTCTTCCGCCTGGCGATGGATCTTCTGGGCCCGTGCGAAGTCGACGCTCGCCACCCAGGGCAATCACCTCCTCCCGGTGGTCTCGCCCGCCTCGGGTGCGAGGCGGTGGATGCTCTGAAGCAGGATTTGGGAGTGACGTGCTGGTGCAACCCCCGTTCTCCCTTCTGCTGCCCCTGCTCAGACGCATTGCGGCGCAGCGGGCGTCGGCGGTGGTCTGCGTCCCCTTCTGGCCGACGCAGCCGTGGTGGCCACTGCTCCTGACTCTGCTGGTCAGACCCCCGTTGCTGCTTCCCCAGTCGCCGGCCCTCTTCCTGCCGCAGTCGATGGCCAATCAATCCCCGCTGGGGACTCCGCCTTGGCCAGCGTGGGTGGTCCGTGTCGGGCCACCCGGTCAACCGAAAGAAGGCCAGGGCCCGCTTCGGACAGGCTCTGTCGGTCCCGGTGGACGATCTGATCGGTCGCCTGCCCCTGGGCTGGGAGAGAGGACGACGAGTGGTCCTGTCCCAGCTGTTGGGTCGATTGCTGCGACTCGCTAGGGCTGGACGACCGAGCTCGCCCGCCCCAGTCCGGAGCGGGCGGGTACCGCCACCTCGGCGGCGGGAGGGTTCGTCCCTCAGTTGCCCATGGGCCTTTGAGAGGGCGCGCCGCCTTATCGGGGCGCGTTTGGAACCCTCGACTCAGAAAGCCTATGCGGCGGCTTGGAAGCGCTATACCACTTGGTGCGCAGCTCGGGGCAGGGACCCTTGCCTTCGGGACCGGGTGGGGCTTGCAGTCCAGACAGCCAATTTTGTGGCGGATGAGCAGGCCGAGTTGCAGCTGGGGTACTCTGCATGCAAGTCTCGCGTGGCAGCGATCTCCACCAATTTGAAGCCGATTCTGGCTTCGCGGTCGGGGAGGAACCCTCAGTGTCGGCCCCATGACGGGTGTCAGGAAGGTCCGCCGGAGCCCGCGGTATGCGGAACACCCTGATCTGGGGGTGATCGGGCGTCTTGGATCGTTGGGGCCCAACGATGCCTTGAAGATTGGCAGTTGGTCGCGAAAGTGGCGACCCTCCTGCTCATCTTTGGGTTGCGGAAAGCGGACCAGGTCAGAATTGATCTGACCAGGTCTGACATTGCGGACGCCTCCGTTTCCGAGCTCTGACGAAGGAAACGAGAGCGATGCTCTGGGTTACCCAGCCCATCCCAGCCTGCCCCACCCATCCTTTCAGGTGCGCGGTGGCGGCAGTGGACGAGCTCTGATCGTCGCCCTGGCGGCCCCCGGAACCGCTGTTTGTCAGCTTCCGGGATGGTTCCCCGTACGGCCAAGTGGTTGGGGTCGCGTGAAGCGGTTGATGATCGCCGGGGATTGATCCCAAGAAGTTTAAACCCACTGCCTGAGGGGCATGGGCTCGTCGAGGGCGCTGGAGGCGGGGATACCAGAGCCCCTGGTCCTTCTTCAGTTCCGTTGAGCAGTCGTCCGATACCTTCTCACGATTCTACTTGAGAAGCAGTGGTAAGGTGGCCGAGCTTGGCGCGGCCATTTACGCCTGAGATTCTTCGCCCGTGCTGGTGCCCGGCGATGATAGCTAACTTTAAGCCACCGGTTTGTTGAGTTCTTCGTGTGTTCACTTGGTTGAGGAATACGAGTGCGGTGCTGAGCACGCTTCGTGTGACCTCAGTCCTGTCAGGACTTGACCTCCTGCTAGGCGGCTCTCTGCGCGGTGGTTGGGCTTGATCTCATGGCTTGGGATCTTTTCTCCATCAAAGAGTAGAGATATTTCTACTCCGAGGAACACGGAGTGTTCCCTATAACTGTAGTTTTGGGGAAGTATCGACCCAAAACAGAGAGAGTTATACGAATATGGAGGAGTAGAGAGTATCTCTACTGGTCCCACCCATCCTCCCAGCGAGCTGCCCCGAACTTGGAAGAAAGGAGTGCGGGATATTTCATCTTCGCGAACCGGGGTTGGCATCTCTATCTGTGCCGGTACTGTTCTTTTTCTTTCTTTCATTGCGCGAGGGGATGATAATCGCAACGCTTACATCAAAGAGTAGAGATACTTACCCTCCATATTCGTATAACTCTGTTTTGGTAGATCTCTGAGGGTGTTCAAGCTAATGCCTGCGATCTTTCAAGTCAGCTTCTTTGCGGAGGGAGAAGAGAAATGCCGAAGTGGTTCCCGCACCGGGATGCCAACCCGAGATGGCCCATTACCGTGGTGCCTCCCGAAGTGCGGGTCGAGGTGCCGCCCAACAAGAGGCTGGCGATGCTGCGCCGTCGGGATCTGGCGACTGTGCCGGCTGTCGAGGCCTGGTTGGCGAGCCTGACGCCTATCCACCCAGCGACCATTGCCAGGAAGGGACAGGCCTTCCTGACTGGTCGCTGGGACGGTACGTGGTTGTTGGTGGTCGATCCCGAGGAACGAGACCGGCTGGCGAGGGAGAAGCAGCAGCAATATGGGGGCCGCGGACTATCGTTCAGCGGACTGTGGTGCGTGTGGCGGCCAAGGGGTTGCTGTGATTTGGTTTGAGGTGTTGTGTTTTCAATCTGAATCTTTTCTGAAAACATGCCTTGAGCAACCATTATATATTCATAAAGGGTACGGGATGGTTACGACTGGATTCAGTCCTTACGTGCGGATGGTACGTATTGAGCTGGACAAAAACGCAGTATCGTCGTTGGGCCACTCGCCTGGGGCACGATCGATCTTATTGAAGGAAAATGGTGGGTGAAGTGGTGGTTTGTTACACAGACTGGAGAAAATGGTGTGAACTTGGGCAACATGATCAGGGGCCGGCCTTGCGGGTGGGGACGGCTGCTGTATCAGAAATGGAGGAGCTGTGATAATAGAATAATGTTGGGACGGACCAAAAGGAAGAAGGAGGCGTGGCAAAGGAAACGTGGCGATCGGTGGGGAATCGGCCAGCCGGAGAGGGCAGCGTAGGAGGAAGAAGAACGAGCGGATGGGGATCTGATTTGGTGAAAAAGACCGGGGAATTGAAACAGAGGAATGGGGTAGAGCGGACGGTGGAGGAAACTGATGGGGCAGCTTGCTGCCAGGTTGAGCACCGGGGAGGGAATCTTCGGCCGGAGTTGGGCGGACGGGTCTCTGCATGAGTTGGCAGGGAATGATGGCGGTTTGGTGGATATCCTTTTGACGATTTTGATAGGTAGTGTTGGTAGGTTGTGCGTGTTCATGCAGGGGCTTTGTTTTGGAAGATGGCCCTGATCGACTTGATCCAAGCGAGGGGGCGGGAATACCACAGGCTCTGGGCTCAGATGAAGGGGGAGTGAGGACATCGTTATTGGACCAAACGAAATCTATTTGGGGAATCGATGGGTGGGAATCTGTTTACTGGTGGCGATGGCTCAATGGGGAGGTGCGGGCGTGAATCGGAGAGCGTGGGAACTCGACGCGGTTCTAAAGCGAGGGGTGGAAGGGAGAGTGGATGGATGGAGGTTTGGGCTTTGGGGGGGGTGGATCCCAGCTGGCGGACTGGGAGGGGGAGGACAGGCGGAGGGACGGAGGGAAGGAGGATGGATGGAAGGGGGGAAGTGGATGGATGGAGGGAGGGGACCGGCGGAAAGGAGTTTGGCGGTGGTGGCGGGCTGGAGGAGGTTGAAGGGTTGGCTTGTCGCAGGGGGCGGGGGTCGGGAGGTACAGAGGCGTGTGTAATAAGTCGGGCCACCGTTGTTGGGTGGCAACAGCCCAGGTGGTGGAAGCGGTGGGGGGCCGGGCAGTTGTTCGATGTTGTGAGGGGTGATTGGGGAGACCCGGGTATGGAGCAGGCAATCTGGGAGAAGGGGATTGATGGGCTGGATGAGCCATGATGGGATGGTGGACTGCTGGAAAGCTGGATCCCGACAGAGCGCGGATGAGGGAACAATGGAATGGAAGGAAGGGAGTGGGATGGTGCGTCTGGAGGGACGGTGACAGAATGAGTGAAGCGGTCCGGAAGGTGGTGATGGCGGACGGACGGGTGCGGAAGAGGTGCCCAGAGTGTGGTGCCGATCGGTGGCACGCGCAGGAGGAACGGGCGGTGGGCATGGAGGATGTCATGGTGGTCCAGGTGGTTCGCGATCGGCGGGACGGCAGGGTGGACCAGTCGCAGTGGCGGGTGCAGCCGGACCCCGTGGAAGTTCTTGGCGACTACCGCCTGGAGGCGGCGGCGGAGTTCTGCGAAAGGAGAGGAGGGGGGCGACATTGGTGGTGAAGAGGATTGGAAGGCATGGATGACAGTGGTGGAAGAGACGAAGAATGGGAAGGATGGGTGGGGGGGGGATGGGGTCGAGAATGCAGCGTTCGATGGGGACCGGCTTTGGAGGGGAGCAAAGAAGGGGGCAGACGGGAGGGCACAAGGGGGGACGAAGAGGGAGACGGGTAAGGCGGGAGAGGTGAAGACCTGGAGGAGCATGAGGGGGAAGTCTGGTAATGGGACTTACCTGGGCAGGTATCCTGGGGACGGAAAGGGAAGAAGGTGGAAGAAGGACAAGGAAGGAAGAGGTGGAGGTGGAGAAGGAGGAGGAAAGGTGGAGGGAAGGAGGCCAACCTGAGGGCGAAGGAGGGAGGGAAGGATGAGGGTCGGGTGGAACGTGGGTTGGGGTCAGACTGGAAGAAGAGCAATGTGGCGGACCTGCTGCGAGTTGGGGTCAACATTGCCCTGCAAGAGACGAAAGGTACGAAAGACAACAAGCAACAGTTGGAGGAGAAGTGGATGAAGGGGTGGTGCTGGAGGAGCTCGGTGGTGGAGGACGCAGATGCGCGGCACCCCAAGGGAGGGGTGATGATTGGGTATAGGCGGACCTTACAGATAGCAGTGCGCAAGGTCAGGGAGGTGATCCCTGGCTACTTGATGTTTCTCGATTGGTCGGAGGGGAAGACCAACCTGAGGCTCATAAATCTGTACTACCCAACTGGGGAGGGAGAGGACAAGGTGAGGGTAAGGAATGTCATTATCAGGAGGTTGGAAGAGTGCATGGCGGAGGGAGCAGCTGAGGGAGGGGCGTGGTGGTGTACACGGACGCGAATAGCTGGGCCAAGGAGGTTGGTGAGCAGGAGATGCTGGGTCTGTATGACACGGCGAAGATGGTGGGTAAGCAGAACGAGATCACATTCGTGCGCAACAAGAAGAAAGGAGGGAAGGGGAGGTGGAGGAGGAGGGCAAGCGGGGGAAGAAAGGGGAGGCCAGGCTGGACCTTTGCTTGGCAACGCAGGGGACGATGGCACGATTGCTGGACAATATGTGGGTGTGGAGAAATGAGGAGGTTCAATGGCAGGAAGTCACAGACCATCACATGGTCACTGACTTGAGGAACATGTTGCCGGCATGGGCGGGAACGCTGCGGAGGAAGGTGGCCATCTGCCCGTCCAAGTCGGACCTGGATGCGTTGCTGCGGGAGAAGAGGAAGGATGAGTATGAAGGGATGGTGGGGAAGATGCGCACGTACCGGGAGAAAGTGGCGGAATTGCTTCGGAAGGCGATGGAGAAGGGGGCGGACCCATCGTTCGAGCAGATGAGTGGGATCCTGCGGGAGACGGCGGGGAAGGTGTTTGGGTTCCGGGACGTGGCCAACACAGACAGGGATTATGAGCCCCATCGCATGAAGAAGCTGAGACGGATGGCGATGGCGGAGCGGGACCCGAGCCTGAGGAGGGAAATGCAGAAGCAGTTGGCCAAAATGAGAGGCGTGCACTACAGGAAGAGGGATCGGGCGTTGGAAGGGAAGCGCAAGCGCATATATCATGACAGACGGGGTGGCGCCGGTCACGTCGTATGCAACTAAGAATGCGGAGGGAAAGGTGGACAAAGTGGTCACAGATCCGGAGTCGGTGAAGAATGGATGGAGGAACTTCATGGCGGACCTGGCAAAGAGGGTGATGCCGGTGGGCCCGGGGGTGGGGCGGGTGCCAGAAGGAAGGCCGCAGGAAGAAGGGAGGGTGATCATGGCCCCTCACAACGCATGATGTTGAGACAATCCTGGGGGCGCTCCCCGATGGTAAGGCGGCGGGCCCGGATGGAGTGACGGCAGAGATGATCCATGCCTGTGGGGAAGAGATCAAAGAGTGGTTGGGGAGGAGATACAATGAGATGTTGGAGCGGAGTGAAGTGCCGCAGGAGCTCAAGGTCAGTTCGGTGTTCATGGCCACGAAGTCGCAGACAGAACACCCTGGTGACCCTGCAGGCAGAAGGCCAATCACTTTGATACAGGTCTTTTGAAGGGGCTGCAAGTGGTGGTGGCGTCGCGGTTCCAAGAATGGTGCGTACAGAAGAATGTGTTTGGGGAGGAGCAGTTTGGGTTTCTGAGAGGGAGAAGGATTGAGACCCCAATTGCAGAAATTATGGGAGTGCTCACTGACTCGAAAATTATGGGAGGCAGGGAATTCCACATGTGCTCGTTAGATATCAAAAGGCCTATGATACAGTGGACATGGACGCACTGAGGAGGGGTTGAGACGGATGGGGTTGAGGAGGCATTCATCAGGTATGTGGATAGTCTGTACGAGGGAGGAAGGCCAAAGTCATTACGGGTTTCGGGCTGACGGAGAGCTATGAGATAGAGAGAGGCATTGTCAGGGGGACCCGCTTTCATGTCTGCTATTTATCTCATTCATGGAGGAAGTGCTGGCAGAGGTGCGAAAGCAGGAAGGTGGGTATATCCTGGATAGTGGAAGGAAGGTGAAAGTCCTTGCCTTTGCTGACGATGTGATGCTGGTCACTCGAACCAAGGAGCAGATGGTACGGTTGGTCAACACAGTGAGACGGAAGGTGGAGGAGGCGGGTATGCAGCTGTCGTGGACCAAGTGTGACTACCTGTGTGGGGGTGAAGAGCAAGACGGACCTGGACCTGGGTGAGGGTCGAGTCATCAAGGTCCAGCAGAAGGGTGGGGCCATCCGGTACCTGGGAATTTGGATAGACGAGGAGATGAACATGAAGATCAACACGGAGAAGGTCATCCAGAAAATGTGTGGGAGGTTGCACAGGCTGATGGACAAGAAGGTCCCACCGAGGTTGATGGTGCAGATGATCAACGAGTGCGTGTCGACGTGCCTACAATATACGGCGAGGCAGTGCCCCATGCCGCAGAAGGACCTTGAGATTCTTCAACAGCGCTATGCGCGAGTATTTCGGGAGATTGGTGGGTGCTTGGGGAAATGCGACCCGGCGGAGGTGCTCTTCTTCCCGGAGGATGAGGGTGGGATGGGTCTCAAGGACCCGGTGGATGTGCACGACATGATGGTGCTCACGCAACTGCTGGGCAGGGTGGCAGACCAACAAGGGTGCGGCGTGATGCTCCGTGAAGAGATAGCCCTGCTGCAAAAGTTGTGGACGACGAGTGAGCCGCTGCTGGACAACCCCGGAAGTGGGTCAGACTGCACGCGAAGGAGAAGATGCCGGGGGTGGTGTCGGGGATGTTGAGGATCTTGCACAAGAAGGGGTTGGCCATCGTGAGGGATGGGAAGTATTGAAAAGGAAGCGGAATGGGGAATGCCGACAACACTGGAGGAGCTGGCAGAGCCATGCAAAATCACCAAGCGGCACAGGCAGACACTCATGAAGAGGGGCATCAGGAGTGTGGCTGACCTGATTGTGGGCGGTAGGTTTCAGTGGAAGGGCACGATGCCGCAGTACGTGGAGGCCATCAAGGAGCGGTGTGTGTGGGGGAACAAAGTGGAGACGTTAAGTTGGCGAGGAGGATCCGAGAGGAAGAAGTGGCAGAAAGAGATCGAAAGAGGGCAAGGACGGAACAGGAAAGGAGGAGCCGAGAGAGGGACGGGATGGAAGAGGAGGATGGTGGAAGGATCACGGGATCCCAGACCCGGAGGAAGATGAGACAAGCCAAGCTGATGGTGGGGCAAGGAGGAAAGCTGGTGGTCGTGGCGAAGAACAGGAAACGCCGAAGCGGGGAGCCGGGGTGGGAGGCCGCCAAGAAAGGGAAGCCCGACGAGCAAGGGGATGGCGAAACGGAGAGGATGCATGTTGAAGCCAGCGACAAGAAGAGGGGGGCGGAGAGGCACCTGGACCAGAACGGGGAAAGCAAGAAGAGCCGGATGAGGAAGCGGGAGGGGTGGACGTGGAGGCACTGGGGCGGATGGGGAGGTGGGTGGTGGTGGACAACAGAAGCGCGACCAAGAAGAAGAAGGACCGGCGAGCTGCATTGGCGGTGGTGGAGCGGCTGTCCAATGGGGCACTGGCTGTGCGGGTCGGGAGAAGGTGCACGGGAAAAGGGCAAACAAACAATGAGGCAGAGCTGGAAGCCATCCTGGAAGCCATCAGAGTGGGACAGGATGCAAACGTGGAGGTGCGCACGGACAGTAAGGTGGCAAAGGGATGGGTGGAGAGGCTGATGAAGGACGACTGGACACCGACGGACCGGTCGAGTCGAAGGGAAGGCCGGAAGGGGGGTGGAAGGGGGGTGAAGACCAGGAGACAGGGATGCTGGATGCGGAGGGAACAGATTGGCAGACAAGATTGCCGGGCAAAGCATCAAACAGGACATAGGCAAGGTGCAACAGGAACGGACCTGGGGTTTTCGGTTGGTTCACCAATGCGACGGGGAGGAGGTGGAGGGAGACTTTCGCACAAGCCTCCAGTCCTTCAGCCGCCGCGGACGCATCTCCAGGGCGGCCCGGAAACGCAAGAACGCACTGGTGGTCATCAATGCTCAGACGGGAAATGGCGGAATAAATACGCAGACCATGCGATGCGAAATGTCGGGCAGACTGGCCATGATGGCAATCTTGCAGCGGTACATCACGGCCAACATCAGATTCTACATCAATGGTGAAGGGGATGGGAAATGTTGGTGTGGGGCGAGAGACTATACGAACCATTTGGTTTTGAATGCCCGGCTATGATGGGCAGTGTCGCTGAAAGGTGGAGTGGTGCCAATGCGATCAAACTGATCGCGTGGCTGGACAAGGGGGAAGGAGCAGAAGATGCAGAACAATTGCTCCAAGAAAAATGGGTGGAGCCTATGGGTCAAAGTGTGCAGGTGAGAGGTAAGCAAATAGCGATGGACAGACTCTGGGAGCTCATCGAGCGATCGCGGGGGCGCTGGTACCGCGCCCGAACCTGGGACAGCTGCTGGGAAATGTTCACCACAGAAGTGGCGAACCTCTGCGATCGATATGTGGATGGGATGAGTACGGAGATGGCAGAAGGGCAGACCCACAAGAGCACCCTGCGAAACCAGTGGACGACCCCCCACGTGGTGTCCTCTCTGCTCAGACAAGCAGGCAGTTTGACAACGATGGCATTCTCGCATCCTGGGAATGCCGATTTGAGCTTCCCTGAATTCAGAACGCCCAGCAAGGATGACTGGTTTTTGGGTGGAAGACTGGATGGCTACGGGTTGTTTAAGGAGAATCGCGACCTCCTCATCTTTGCCAACCCTGAATACAACCCACAGGAGGAGATGGACCGGTTATTTACGGCAATTGGTGATTGGGCGGAGAGCCCAATTGGTAGAGCTGGGAAGAGAGCCTTCCGATGTATCGCGATAGTCCCGTACGGAGTGGGCAAGCCAAACCGGACGCGGCCGGTGCAGGGAATGAAGGCGCAGCATGGAGTCGGTTTGGCGCTGAGGGGGGACATGCAACTGAAGGAGCTGTTTATCATTGAGGAAGGGGGCTTCAGCTTCTGGCTGCCGAGCTTCTGGCGGACGGGGAGAAAGGTGCGGGAAGGCCCCGTTTGACGTGGGCATTCTGCTCTTCGAGAACCAGCGGGCCCGAGAGAGATTCCCGATGGACCCAGCCCCTTGTGGGCATTGGAGAACATGTTGCGAAAGGAGGCGGGAGCGCGAAGAGTGGAGGCTGACTATGAGGGGCGTCCGAAGGAGGGCGAAGTGCTCTATAACTGGAGGGGGGATTTCAGAAGGTGTGGTGAAGAAAGTTGCTGGGAGACTGCGAAGACGGTGCGGGCTTAGGGAAATCTACGCGAATGACTGCAGACTGGCAGCAGAGCTGGGGATTGTGGATGAAGAGGAGATTGGGAGCGAACTGGGTGGACTGCGGAGAACTATGCTGGTAGCGATCAAGCAACGGAAGAAGAACGAGAAGAACGAGGAAGGGATGGACGAAGGGACGTAGTCCGAGTGTCGGCGGTGACCGCCCCTTGTGGGCGCGAGCCGACCCATGGACCACTTGGGCGTTCCTTCTTGCGAGCTTGTCTCGCGGGGAGGGCGGACCGGGAGGTCTATGTTACCCGCGGGCTTCGGCCCGATAACGGACTCGGCGTAAGCCGGAAGTATCACACACACACACACACACCCAGCCACCGAACCCCCAGACGCGGACCCGAGCGGCCCGGCCGACGGCACCGACAAGCGGCGGCCCCCCGAGGCGCCAGCACCCGGCCGAGGGCCAGGCACCGGCGGAACAGCGGCCAAGGCGGCACCCGGCAGCGGCGCAGCAGGCGGGGCCAAGAGCACAGGCGACAGCAGAGCAACAGCCAAGCCAGCACCAGAGAGCAGGCCCTGCGGCACCGGCTGGGGATACCGGTGTCCCATGCTTTCCTTCTCAAACTCCACACGAAGGAGTCGCATCGCCCGGGCCTGCGGTGGGCTTGAGAGGGACTTAGAAGAGGGGTCTTCCCCGGCCTCCCCGGCCTCGCCCACGATGGCCTCGCCCACGATGGCCTCGGCCTTGAAAGGCACGTCCTTCTCTTGATCCAGCGTCACTGGCTCCACCCAGGCGAATCTTCCGTCTGGCAGCAGCTGGATGAGGCCTTGGGCGCTTCATTCTGTAACCGGCGCCGGCGTCGCTCCCCGCCTTGCCTCTTCACAGGGGCAGTCACACCTGGGGCCGTCCCGGCTGGCTGCTTCCCCGCGCGCTGAGGCTTCCTCCTCTGGGCCGGCTCACCCGCTGGGGCCACCGGGGCCATCCCTCCATCGTCCTCATCATCCAGGACTACCGGCCCAGTCGCAATCACCACAGGGTCATCATCCACCGGGGCAGCCACCACGTTCTTCGTAGAGGCACCAGCATGTCCTCTCCCGTCTCTGGCCGGCGGACCTCTGAGAGCGGCTGAGCCTGGGCCTCCCCGTGTCTCGGCTTCAACCCTGCGCGGCCTGGCCCGATCGGCATGAAGTCCGGGCGGAGGATTCGCCAACAGCCGCTTGCCGGCCTCATAGGAGAGGTCGACGAAACAAAACCGGCCTTCCAGGCCCTGCTGGCCATATCGGGTTTCCGACGGGGCCTCCGGCAGTTGGGCCAACGCCTCTTGCCAGAGGGTTTCCCCCCGACGGCGCAGGAACACGGTCATTTGCTTTTCGGCCGCCCTTCGCGGTGCCTCTTGCGCCGCCGGTCTCGAGGTCACAGCCTGCACCGGGCCAGGAGGCACAGGGACCCCAACTGCACGGGCTGGGTTCACCACTGATTCCGCGGCCGTGAAGATCACAGGGCCAGCGGGTACCGGCGCAGGGCCACCGGGGGCTGGTCCACCGGTCACCGGGGCCGACCCGCCAACCGAGGGGCCAACCGCGGGCTCATTGGAGTGTTCGGAGACGGCTCCGCTCGCAGGCCCGAAGGCGAGCAGGAGGGAACGCAAAGTCCGTGCCAGGTCAATCGGAAGGTCATCCACCGGAAGCCGCCGCAACTCCATCGCCAACGCAGCCACGGTGTCAAAGACGTCAGGGTCCTCCACCCGCGGCAGGTGGCGTCCCAGGGCCTTCAGCAGGCCGCTCACCAAACCCAGCACCTGTCCGATCACAAGCTCGACCGGCGAGGGCGCCCCCCTCGCAACTGGGCTCTTGGCCAGCCCGCGCGGCAACTCGCAGATTGGCACTGCGTACGTCACCCACGCAAATGGGGGCTGGGGAGCCAGGGCCGCAGCCCGGACCGACGGGGCAGGGACCTTGGGCTCCGCCGGGGCCCCTGAAGCAGGCGGAGGTGTAGAACCAACGGCCGGCAGAGGAGCAAGGCTCCAGGCCACAGGGGGAGGGGCAGCTCGAGAGGGCCAGCAGGCGCCGCGGTCGGCAGCGGTCGGCGCAGCGGGCGCAGCGGGCGCTACGGGCAGCGGAACGGGCACAGCAGGGCGGGGGCACGCAGTGGAGGGACCACACCCTGCCGAAACCGGGGAGGCCGAAAGGGGGGGGGGCGCAGCAGATGCGGGGGGCTCAGCAGCCCCAGGAACAGCAGAGTCTCGGAACAGCTGTGGCGAAGCAAACGGGGCCGCGGTAGCGGGAGATGCCACTGTAGCCCCGAGCTTGGGAGGAGGTGCAGGCGGAGGGCTCCGCAAAGGCGCTGCTGGCAACCCTGGCGTCGCCGGGGGGGGTGGGAGAGGACCAGAGGAGGCCAGCGGAGACGGAGCTCGCCCCACTCGGGTCGCTGCCAGGCGGGGTCTGGGGGCGGCGTGGTCATATGGCGTTCCGCCGGAGCTTGTGAGGCGAGCAGCTCCTGAAGATGTGCGCGAGTCTCCGGGGCGGCTCCGCCAGGACAGGCCCAGCGTATCACTCCAATGTGACGTCCCCAGGCGATCCCTCCAGGGCACGGGCGAGGGCGGGCACCAAAGTCTTCTTAGTCGAATCTGATGGCTCCTCCCCGAACCAATCCTCCTTGCCCAGGGAGGCAGCAAGTTGGCGCAGCTCGGGCGCTGCGAGGACATCCAACAACGGGGCCCAGTCCACAGGTCTCCCCAGGCTCTGGACCGGGAGGTCACCCGGCGGCTGCCGCGAGAGGCCGAGGCCGCACGACGGCCACAGGAGCCAACCAGAGGTTCCACCTCAGCACCCCGGTCGGTAGCTCGAGCCAGGGGGCGTCGCCGGGTCATCTTGAAGGTCGTCTGGGGCCCCAGGGAATTGCACCCCGCCCGGGCGCTCCCCCCTGTCAGGGCACCGCGCGGCGTGCCGTGGAGCAGCGACAGGAGAGTTCATCCGGGAATGGACATCACAGCCATGGGCCGAAATCGTTTCCGACGATGCGGATTGGGCGAGCGCGTGAGCAATCTCGGTGCATGTGCTCGCCGTACCAGACGGTTCAGACTCAAGCGGAGCGGGCGGGAAAGAGGCGGGTCGCGTCTGAATATCATTTTGTTCCACAAGTTCCGCCGGCGCATCCTGCGAGTCCGTAAGGCGCAAGGGCGAGTTTGGCGACGAAAAAACTTCCGTATTCATTCAATAAACGAGATGAAGAAGTGAAAAACTCAGAGAGGCTTGCGCGGATAGTCGATAGTAACCTGCCACCACGCCCCCCAGCCGCGCCTTGTCCGATTCCATCGAGACCATCCGGCCCTCCAGACCACGGTCTTCACGAAGTTAGTGAGTGATGACGGCACTTGGCAGGCGGATTGGCTTTGAGACGGACGAGCGGATTCCGCTTCATTAGTCCGCTGACCAGCTCAGCACAACCTCTTGAACATACCGGAATACAAGAAAAAAAAGAAAAAAATAAACGAAGAAACAGAAGAAGGGTCTGAAAGGGAGCGAAATATATCCGCCTCCATCACACCAGGCACAACCGGCCCCTCTCCCCCCGAAAAGGGAAGGGGGCGCTCACAAGAGAGAAACGACTCCCCTGTTTTTAAAGCAGGGTGCACGAGGAGGACTTCTTCTGGGTGCCCTGAGCGGCCCCCCCGACAACGACTTGCCCGGCCGGAGTGGCAGGGCTTGGGCTGGTGGTGGGGGTGGTGGCAGCGGGGGTCGAGGGGGTGGTCGAGGCCGGGGTGGACGCGGCGGTGGTCGGAGCAGCCGGGGCAGGGGGTGTGACCGTGGGTGGTGCCGTGGCGGGAGCGGGTTCCGGGGCGGGTGCCGGGGCAGGGGCAGGAGACGGGGCTGGGACTGGGGCAGGGGCAGGGGCAGGGGCGGGAGACGGGGCGGGTGCAGGAGCGGGAGCGGGAGCGGGTGCTGGCGCCGAGATCACGGGTGAGGGTGTCGGGGTAGGGGTATGCGCGGGCGGGGCAGGGCTTGTGGCGGGTGCGGCCGTGGTGCTCGGTGACGCGACCGCGGGGGCCTCGTGGGTGTCGGCCGGGAGGGGCCCCTGCGATTGGCGCAGGGCGCTGGGGCGGGCGGGGATGCTGCCTGGGGGCCGCATGACGGGGCTGCCCGACTCCGTGCCCGTGACGGACTCGCGAGCGGGGTGCGGCGAGGCGGCCGGGGAGATGGAACCGACGGAGGGCGGGGGGGTGGCGCCCTCGGTGCGCTTGCCGAAGGTGGTGCCCGGGCGGACCTCGCCGGGGGCGAGCGGGCGGGCGGCCGAGGGGGTCGCGTAGACCTGGGGGGGGGGGGGGGATGATGATGATGCTCTGATGATGGCTGGCTGGCTGATGATTGGCTGGCTGCATGATGATTGGATGAATGATGATTGGCTGGTGATGATTGGCCGATAATGATTCTGGTGGTGATGCTGATGATGATGGCGGCGGAGGGTGCATGTGCAGGCGAGGGGAGGGAGATTGGCGAAGAAAGTGATAGAACACAGACAGAAAGCCAGCCACACATGGATGGCGAGGGATTTGGCCTGGATATACTCCAGGAAATCATCCATGACGGTCCGATGGACAGATGGCGATGCACAGAGAGGCACAGATGACACACAGAGAGGCACAGATGACACACAGAGAGGCACAGATGACACACAGATGACACACAGATGACACACAGATGACACACAGATGACACAGAGACACACAGCGGCACAGAGACACAGAGACACACAGCGGCACAGACACAGAGACACACAGCGGCACAGAGACACACAACGGCACAGAGACATACAACGGCACAGAGACACACAGAGACACACAGAGAGACACAGAGACACACAGACCTCGATGGTGAGGGACTTGGCCTCCTGGATGTACTCGAGGAAGTCATCCGTCATGCACAGATGACGATACACACGAGACACACAGAGACAGACAGCGGCACAGCCACACACAGACGGACCTCGATGGTGAGGGACTTGGCCTGGATATACTCGAGGAAGTCATCCGTGACAGTCAGGGTGTACTGGCGGGTGAAATCCCATGTCGGGTTGACCGTCTTCTTGGTCACCGTCTGTGGGTCAGGTGAGGGGCGTGATGGGAGAGGATGGTGAGATTGGTGTGGTCGGGTTGACCGTCTTCTTGGTCACCGTCATGTGTCAGGTGTGCGGTGATTGGAGAGGGTGGTGAGATGTGGAACATGGCGCCGGTTTCTGTGCCGGTCTGTGCGAGTGGGGACGTTTTTGACGCTCTGGTCATGACCATCTCCTGGTCAGTGAAGAACGTGGTGGACTGGCTGGCAGTTGGCGCGGTTTTTTTTGTATGCCGATTTTCTGCAAAATTTGTGCCATTTTCTGCCGTCTTTGTCGCGTTTTTGTGTTGGTGTCGTTTGGTGCCGTTGAACGGACCGTGGTCTTGACAATCTCCTGGCGTGGACTTTGTGCCGATTTTTGTGGATTGGCCGATTGTGCAATTTTGTGCAATTTTATTCGATTTTGTGCGAATTTGTGCATTTGGGGAGAGTTGAACGGACCGTGGTCTTGACAATCTCCTGGTCGGTGAAGAACTTGTACTGGCAGTAGAGGTCCTGGCACAGGTGCAGCGGCAGCCCGTGGGCCCCGGTGATTTTCAACAGGAAGTCGACACGGGTGCCAGGCTGTGCGGGTGGGTAGGAGGGATGGATGGCGGAGGGAGAAAGATGGTGAGTGTGGCCGGTGGCGCGAACAAGAACCACAAAAATGATGATGAACTCGCAAAAAAATCAAACACAGACAGACACGCACAGGGAGGCATGCAAAGTGAGTCAAGGAGGCGCTTCACATCCGGGATGGCAAGGCGGAAAAACGTGGATACAATCGAAACTGCAGCGCAGATTCCCATGGCCACTCCTGCGATCGCCAGAGCGGTAAAGCCACCAAGCGCATATGCAATGAAGCTGAAGCCGAGCACGCAACCAGGCGATATTCGGAATAATCCCAATCAGGCCAATCAAGATATCGACAAGGCGAAATCCACAGGTCTCAGGGAGAGAGCATAACCATCAGGGTCGGAGGGGGGAGAGCGCGGCATGGTCTCTGCGTCCAATTAACACCATCAGTTCACCTCTCGGAGGCACTCATGGGTGGTGGGTGGTGAGCGGTGACGGACCTTGCACCAATTCTCTTCAATCTCGAGATCTTCACTGGTCACGGGGACCGAGTCATCACTGAGATCCTTGGGCGGGGAGCCATCGGGGTTGCAGGGGGCGCTGCACCGGGCCAAAAAGCAGAGAGGAGAATGAATGGAGGCACCGTGGGCGATGAATGATCAACATCAACATCATCAACATCATCACCAACATCAACAATAACATCAACAACATCATCAGCGGACATCTGAGCCGTCAGCTCACCCGCGCGCGAGTTGATAATCATCATCATCATCATCACCATCATCATCATACGGACATCATCATACGGACATCATCATCATCAACAACAACAACAACAAACATCATCATCATCATACGGACATCTGAGCCGTCAGCTCACGTTGATAATCATCACCAACACCAACATCATACGGACATCATCATCACCATCATCATCAACAACATCGCCACCACCACCAACAGCGTCATCATCATCACATCACCAACAACATCATCAGACGGACATCTGTGCCGTCAGCTCACCCGCAGGCTGCCCGCGCGAGTTGATAATCATCAAGGGCCGATCGAGCACAATCCGCTCAGCCAGGCCCTGGAAGTAGAGCAGCGCCCGGCCAACCAGCTCCGACTGGGGGGCATCGTAGAACGGGTTCTCGGCAGGGTCGGTGGGCAGTTGAATGGACCCATCGTTCTGGTACTCGAGATAGAGTTCCATCATCTGGTGCAGGCGCGAGGTGAACTTGGAAAGGTTCCACCGGCTGCTGATGCCGGTCTGGAGGGCCGTGGCCTCGACCACCACGCGGACCTGATGAGTGTTGAGAGAGAGAACGCGATAATGGTGAGGGCCACCGCTAAGGTGTCATGTGTGTCATGTGTGTCATGTGTGTCATGCGTGTCATGTGTGTCATGTGTGTCATGTGTGTCATGTGTGTCATGTGTGTCTGTGTAGGCGGGGCGTGTGTTTGTGGCGTGTGTTATGTGTCATGTGTGTCTGTGTAGGCGGGGCGAGAGTCACAGACATCCTGCTCCTTGGTGTCATGTGTCATGTGTCATGTGTGTCATGTGTGTCATGTGTGTCATGTGTGTCATGTGTCATGTGTGTAGGCGGGGCGTTTCACAGACATCCTGCTCCTTGGTGTCCGGGTCGATGAAGGGCTCGAGTTTGAGGACAAACGACCAGCCCCCGTTCAAGGCCTGTGAAACCATGTTGGCCTGGCTGATCTGCGAGGAGGCCCGCACAATTTCCTGCTCGACCAGGGCCATCCGACTGGTCTTGCGCTCCTCCTGCTCGTGCTGGTGGCGCATGTCGGCCTCCACCTGTTTTTGGACGTGGAGCAAAAGGGTGATATATATCACGATACATACCACACGATACATAGCACACGATACATAGCAACGATACATCCAGACCGCGATCCTTACCACACGATACCTACCACACGATCCATCCCGCGATACATATCACGCGATACATACCGCGACACGATACATACCACACGATCCATCCCGCGATACATATCACACGACATATACCGCGATACATACCGCGATACATACCGCCCGCGATACATACCGCGATCCATCTCGCGATACATACCACGACACATAAAACATACCACGACACACATTCACATCACCGGACCTTCTGCTTCTTCTCCTCGAGTTCGCGCGACTTGGTCTCGAGTTCCTTCTGGACACGCTCCTTCTCGGCCTGCATCTTCTCCTCCATCTCTTTGATCTTCTTCTGGTACTCGGCCTCGGCCAGCTGGGTCCGTTCCGATTCCAATTTGCGCTTCATCTCGAGGCCCTCCTGCTCGCGCAGTTCGGCCTGCCGCTGCTGTTCGGCGATGAGGGCCTGCAGGAAAGCGGGACAGACACACAAAAAACAGATGATGATGATGATGCTTGGATGATGCTTGGATGATGCTTGGATGATGCTTGGATGATGATGATGATGATGATGATGATGATGATGATGATGATGACTGGATGATGACTGGAACTGGATGATGACGATGACGATGACGATGATGATGATGATGATGATGATGATGACGATGATGAGTACAAGACATACCAGAAACGTGGGTTAACACTGCTGTTCGGCAATGAGGGCCTGCAGGAAAGCGGGAGTGCAAGACACGCACACACAGCAAACAGATGATGATGTGTGAAGCAAAGGACTGATCAATCGGACAAGCGGGGTCGATGATGATGATGAGTACAAGACAAACCAGAAATTACCACTGGCAATGGGAGCGGGAGTGCAAGACACAAAAAACAGATGATGATGGTGATGAGTACAAGACACACACACACACACACACACACACACAAAAAATCAACCATCAAAAAAGTGTGAGCTTCTGCTTCTCGAGTGCTTCAGCCTTCATGCCATCCAGACTCGAGGCCACACACAGCCACACGCATAGCCACACCGACGGACCTTCTGCTTCTCGAGTTCCCTTCATGCCACCCAGACAGCGCCACACACAGCGCCACACACAGCGCCACACACGGACCTTCTGCTTCTCAAGTTCCTCAGCCATGGCCTTCTGCTGGCGGACCAACTCGGCGGCCCGCTCCTCGGCAACCTTCTTCTCGCGCTCGATCTGGGCAAGCTCCGTGCTGTGGCGCTCCTGTGCAGTGGAATGATGATGATGATGATTGGATGATGATGATGATGATGATGATTGGGTGATGATGATGATTGGGTGATGATGATTGGGTGATGATGATTGGGTGATGATGATGCGATTGGATGATGATGATGATGATGATGATGATGATGATGATGATGATGATGATGATGAGGATGAGGATGATGATGATGATCACCCATCCTCACACGGACTTTGAGGGCCTCCTCATACTCCGAGACGGGATCGAGGGCGGGCGGCTCGGGCAGTTCGGGGTGTTCCTCACGTTCCTGAGGGGAGCCAAGAAAAGGGAGGCGAATGAATGGGCGATATCAATCATCATGCAAACAACATGCAAACATCATGCAAACAACATGCAAACATCATGCAAACAACATGCAAACAACATGCAAACATCATGCAAACATGCAATTCTCATGCAATCATGCAATTCTCATGCAATCACCATCACCATGCAATCACCATCACCATGCAATCACCATGCAATCACCATGGAATCACCATGAAATCACCATGGAATCATCATCATCCTCGCCAGACCTTCTTCAGGCGTTCGATCTCCGCGGGGTCGATGTACTTGAAGACGTGGTTATTACCCAGGATGAGCCGCATATTATGCACCAGCAGAATGGGCTCCGTCTGGGCGTGGCCTTGAATGAACACCTGGCCGAGTGAAAAAGGTGGGGGCAGTGATGTGAGTTGGATGGATGAACACCTGTGCGATGTTGGGACGAAAGGGAAAAATGAGACGGTGATGGCGAGTCGGATGTCTGTGCTGCTATGGGCATCATCACCAGATCATCATCCAATCATCATCCAATCATCATCCAATCATCATCCAATCATCATCCAATCATATCCAATCATCGTCCTCATCATCATCGTCATCATCATCATCATCATCCAATCATCATCCAATCCTCATCAACATCATCATCCAGGCATCATCATCATCATCATCATCATCATCATCATCATCCAGGCATCATCATCATCATCATCATCATCATCCAGGCATCATCATCATCATCATCATCCAGGCATCATCCTCATCATCGTCGTCATCATCATCATCCAATCATCATCCAATCATCATCCAATCATCATCCAGGCATCATCATCAACATCATCATCCAGGCATCATCATCAACATCATCATCCAGGCATCATCATCCAGGCATCATCATCAGGCATCATCATCCAGGCATCATCATCCAGGCATCATCATCATCATCATCATCCTCATCCTCATCCTCCTCATCATCATCATCATCCAGGCATCATCAGACGGCGACGCACACAAGACGGACCGAGGCGCCGGGGCATGGCAGGAGAGTCACTTGGCCATCCTGGTTCTGGAAGGAGCAGTGGTCGGGCTGGATGGACACGGCCGTGATGCGAATCTCGGGCTGATTCTCCCCGCCGGGCATCCCGCGGCCAAGACGGGTCAGACCTGTGGTGGGGAAGGAGCGGATTGATGATGATGACTGGATGATGATGATTGGATGATGATGATTGGATGATGATGATGATGATGATGATGGTGATGGTGATGATGATGGTGATGATTGGATGCTGATGATGATTGGATGATGATGATTGGATGATGATTGGATGATGATGATGATCGGATGCTGATGATTGGATGCTGATGATGATTGGATGATGATGATGATGATGATGATTGGATGATGATGATTGGATGCTGATTGGAGGATGCTGATAACGGACCAGGCTTGAGGTTGTACTTGATGATGATGATGATGATGATGATGATGATGATGATGATGATGATGATGATGATGTTGATGATGTTGATGATGCTGATGCTGATGCTGATGCTGATGCTGATATAGAACGGACCGGGCTTGAGGTTGTACTTGATGGCGCCGGCCAGCGAGGGGTCCTCGCTGAGGTTCATGATATGCGGCTGGGTCAGGTCGATCTGGACACCCACGCCGAGGGTCGCCAGGCCCACCTGCCGCTGCTGGGACTCCTCCTGGGCCTTCTGCACCTGCTGCTCAAACTCGGCACGCAGGGCCTCACGCATCTGGGGGGAGGGGAAAATTGGGATGATGATGATTGGATGATGATGGGATGGTGATGATGGTGATGGTGATGATGGGATGATGATGATTGGATGATGATGATGGGTGATGATGATGGGATGATGATGATGTGATATGATTGGGTGATGATTGGGTGATGATGATTGGGTGATGATTGGATGATGATGATGATTGATGATGATTGGATGATGATGATGATTGGAATGATGATGATGATTGGATGATGATGATGATCGGATGATGATGATCGGATGATGATGATCGGATGATGATGATCGGATGACGACTGATGATGATGATGATGATGATGATGATGATGATGATGATGCCTTGATGATGCTGACGACGACGACGACAATGATGGTGAAGGTGACGGTTACATCGGGGGGGGGGGGGGGGTGTTGACCTTCTCCTTCATCTCCTGCATCTCCTGCTCCCGATCCACGGGCGGTCCGGCAGCTAGGCAGATGAGAAACAGAAACAGGCAGAAGACAGAGGTGAGCCGACGGGCTGGCAGGCTGGTCGGGCGGCGGGGCGGGGCGGGGCGGGGCGGGGCGGGGCGGGGCGGGGCGGGCGGGGCGGGGCGGGCGGGGCGGGGCGGGCGGGGCGGGGCGGGGGCGGGGCGGGGCGGGGCGGGGCGGGGCGGGGCGGGGCGGGGCGGGGCGGGGCGGGGCGGGCCGCAGACTGAGGCCGTGGTTCTCGCCCTGCAGCTCTGCACACAGTCCCAGCAGTGCGCACAATCCCAGACAGCGACAACAGGAATGAGATCATGCTTGTTCCACAATCCCAGACAGCGACGGCTGATGAATGGGCTGATGAATGGGCTGATGAATGGGCTGATGAATGGGCTGATGAATGGGCTGATGCTGATGATGCTGATGCTCGGATGATGATGATGATGATGCTCGGATGATGATGCTGATTGAGACATGAAGCGGACCGCGGATCAGCTTGTCGTTGGGGACTCGTTAATCTCGGCCTTGGTCTTAATCTTCTTGCAGTTATCGGCCCAGCGCAGCGTGCTCAGGGTCTCCTCGTAGTTGACCGATGCTGTGGGGGGAGGAGGAGGGGACAATGGTCAAGTCATGTTCTGGTGCTGGTGATGATGATTGGATGACGATGATGATGATGATTGGATGATGCTGATGATGATTAGGTGATGATTAGGTGTGATGATTGGATGATGATGCTGATGCTGATGCTGATGATGCTGATGCTGATGATGATGCTGATGCTGATGCTGATGATGAATGGCTGATGGTGCTGATGCTGATGCTGAATAATGATGCTGACGGTGATGGAGGTGGCTGTGGGTGGTGGAGACGATGATGATGCTGCCGATGCTGATGATGCTCAGGGATGCCGATTGGATGGTGATGATGGCGGCGGTGGTAGATCGGTGAGAAGACGGGGTGGGTGGGTGGGGTGGTGGACACGGACCGGGGCTGAGGGCGGCCACCATGGCTGTCTTGGAGTTGCCCACCAGGGAGGGCTGCAGCAGGCTGGGCAGTGACACAGAACAGAGACGGGTGATGGGTGATGAAGATGATGACAATGATTAATGATGATGAATGATGATGATGATGATGATGATGATGATGATGATGATGATGATGATGATGATGATGATGATGATGATGATGATGATGATGATGATGGTGATTGGATGATGATGATGATGATGATGATGATGATGATGATGATGATGATGATGATGATGATGATGATGATGATGATGATGATGATGATGATGAATGATGAATGATGATGATGATGATGATGATGATGATGATGATGATGATGATGATGATGATGATGATGATGATGATGATGATGATGATGATGATGATGATGATGATGATGATGATGGGATGATGATGATGAGGATGATGGATGATGGATAATGACAGATGAGTTGCCGTTGGTTCCTTCCCTTCCTTCTCTCGGTTGATCTCAGCACACATGACGCATGATGATGGACACGTTCCACGGACTGGGTCAGGACGGAGTCACGGAAGTTGACGAAACCGCCACCCTTCTTGGTGGCCGCCTCGGCCAGGTTGGCAATGACCAGCCCAAGGGCAGTCAGCGACAGGTTGATACGCTTGGCTTCCTGTGGTGGGGATGAGGATGAGGATGATGATGATGATGATGATGATGATGATGATGATGATGATGATGATGATGATGATGATGATTGGATGATGATGATGATTGGATGATGATGATGATTGGATGATGATGATGATGATGTGTGGAGATGGTGATGATGGGATGATGACTGCATGATGATGATGGGATGGATGATGATGATGACCATGGTGATGGTGATTGATGATTGGGTGATGATGATGCTTGGGTGGTGATGATGATGATGATGATGATGATGATGATGATGATGATGATGCCTGTGGTTGAAACGAGACCTCGAACTGCTGGCCCGTGGTGCCCGTATCCTTCTGCTTCTCCGACCCGGCGAGGTCGACCAGCACCACGCGGGCGAGGGTATCCGTGGCCGTGGGTTCGCCATCCTTCGAGTACAGAATCGTGGTGGTCTTCACCTTGATGGTGAAGATCGAATGCGACCGAGAGCTGGTGGCGTTCATGTTGGTCTGGGCAATGGTTCGCATGGCATCACCATCGGAGAGAAGTTTTTCAATATCATCGTACGAGGCGCAGGTCACCCTGAAAAAACGTGTGCATTGAAGAAAAGCCCAAGAGGAGCAACAACAGACTCGCTGAGGTCCTCGACATAGGGGCCGGTCTTGGGATTATCGCGAACCTTCAGACGCCTCTTATCCTCACCCTTCTTGGGGACAACCAGCAGATCACGAATCTGTGGGGTGTTTGGTGGCGTGAGCGTGCCCGGGGCAGTCGAATGGAACTGACCTGTTCGTTGTAAATTTCGAGATAACTGGCGTTGACCGAGATCGTCTTGTTGGGGTCGGTGTTCTGCCGGATGTTCTCGAAGAGACCAATACAAATCCGAGGAATCAAGCCATCTCTCTTGGTCTTGGAGCCCATCATCGAATAAGACTTCCCCGAACCGGTTTGACCATACGCGAAAATAGTGGCATTGAAACCTGTGGGACGTGGCAACATGGAGTCCCGAAGATGACTTGGGGCACAGACCTCGGAGGGAATTGTCCAGCACAAAATGACCCAAATCACGGAAGACGTCCTCTTGATTATGTACAGGAGTGAAAGAATCGTAGGAGTAGTCGAAGCTGTAGCTTTTTTCCTCATTGGATTCCGGGTTGCGAATGTACTATCAAGTAGCAAACATGATTTGAGCATCGGAGAGCGAAGTTCTTTGCGGACAGTCGTATTTCGCACCATGCGAACGACACATTCGGCATTCATGCTCTTTTCACGGTCATTAAATGGCCGCACACGCACAGCAACACGAATTGCTTCCCCGTCCGACATTCTGTTTGAAAGGGCAAGAGCAAGACAAAAATGGGCGAGGAAAGGGGTAAACGGGCAACGGCTGACCGAAACCTGGTTTTAGCCGCAATGTTGACGTCAGTTCGACTTCGGCTTGACTGAGACCGTTCACTTGTTGGGCCACAGAGCTGGACCACAGGGTTTTGTTTTGGGCCACGTGTTTGCGGAACACCTCGACTTGCATTTCGAGTGCCACGAAGGCCGATGCCCGCCATCAACCCGAACCCGTGGGGACAGGCAGTTCTGCAACCGCAACCGCGTGCGGAATAGGACGACACACAATTCCACAATCGGAGCATTTGCTGGGGAGTTGAACTTCGCCTGCGCCCTCGGAAAGTTTGCGATGGGCGGGCACACCACTATCAGCGGGACACCACAATCGAAATCAAGATCATCACCATCTAGCCGTCATCATCATCATTCAATACTCACAGTCGTCATCATCATCCTCATCCTCATCGGTCGACTCGGGAATGCACAATCTCTTGCCCCGGTGACTCCATTTGCAGGTTTGTCAGGGAGGATTCTGGTCAATATATTCGAATGGTCAACCCAATCTCGAATTACTGGGTCCTGTGGTCAAGAACTTGGCACCCCGGGATCCTCGGCAACAACAGCTCGATCAACGCATGGGGGCAAAAAACGACCCGATTCCGAACAGAAGCGAGGCGCTCAGAGCGCAAGTGCCTCGCGGAGTTGCCGCCAGGCCGCCCCCATGAATGCAGGGCCCAGGTGTTGGGCTGTTCGCACGCGGCACCTGGGCGTCATCATCACCAGCGGACGGACCGGCCTGAAGGCCTCCAGTCCCTCCTCCTCCTCCTCAGCATCCTCGCCCACGGCCCCGATGTTGACGATCGCACGCAAAAGCCAGTGGGCCACATCGGGGTGTGTGACGGGGAGCTCCGGGCAGCGTGCGAGCAGCCGAACCAGCGGGAGGGCCACCCCGGCCCGACCCAAGGCGCGGGAGTTCTCGGGGTGATCGCGGGTCAGGGCAGCCACCGTCCGGAGGAGCGCGGCAGTCGTCACGGTGGGCTCCGTTGTCGTGAGCAGCAGCTTCACCAGTGAGTCGGCCACCCCGGCACGCCCAAAGGCGTCGCGGGCCTCGGCATTGGTCGCGGCCAGGTTGCTGATGATCCCCAACAGCTCTTCGAAAACAACGGGGCTGGTGGTCCCGGGGAGGCCGCTTGCGATGCTCTTCAGCAGATCGACCAGCGGGGGAACGACCCCGGCCTGCACAAATGCGCTGCGGGTCTCGGGTTGGGCGTCATCAGCGGTCAAATTGCCGATGGCCGTGAGGAGCGGCTCGGCCACTTCCGGGCAGAGGGCAGGCCCGGCGTTCTCAAGCAGTTCGACCAAAGGGGCGGCCAGCCCGGCGCAGCCCAGGGCGGTGCAACACGGCCGGTCGAATGTGAGCAGCGAGAGGACCATGAGAAGTCGGGCTGCCAGAAGCGGGTTGACCGTGGCCAGGTTGGGCTGTGCGCTTTTCAGCAGTTCGGCCAACGGGGCGGCCACCCCGGCCCGACAAAAGGCCTGGCATGCGTCGTGGTCGTAATAAGCCAGGTTGGTGATCGTGGTGAGGAGTCGCGTGGCCATCACCGGGTTGGTGGTGACGAGGCCGGGGTTGCTCTTCGTGAGGAGCGCTGCCAACGGGGCGACCACCCCGGCCTTGACAAAGGCTCGGCCGGTCGGAAGATGTCGAGTCATGTTGGCCGCGGCATGGAGGGCCCCTTGGGCCACAGCGGGGTTGCTGCTGGGGGTGGTGGTAGTGGTTGTGGCCCCCTTGAGCACCTCAACCAGCAGGTCGGCCACCCCGCTGAAGGAGCAACAGGTGGCAGGATTCTCGCAGAGACAGGCAATGGTCCGAAGGAGCCAATAGGTCACGCCGGGGTGGGTGGTGGGGAGGGTGGGGTTGCTCTTGAGCAGCCCAAGCAGCGGGGTGGCCACCCCGGCCTGGCCCAGGGCAGCTCGAGCTACGGCCGCGGGTTCGCCGGCGACCTCATCGCACAGAGTGGCGACAACCCGCAGAAGATCCGCCAGCGCAGCGGGGCGGCGGAAAATAGCAGGACACTGCAGAAGCCCCACCAAAATATCAGCGGGACAAGCAGGCCGCGGGTCGCCAGTGGTCAGCTTCGCATACCAGCCCTTCAGATGAGATATCATGATGGGCCGCGCTGCGTTGTGGTGTGGTGGAAGTGAGAGATCTAATCAAGGCAGACCAGTTCTTGTAAGACCAAGGCTGTTCCGAAGCTTCCGTTCGAGCGGGTGGGGAAGAGGGGCCACCAGAGCAATCTCGTCCTTATTCGTTGCCTGCGTTTTCCCCTGGTCCAGAGTTTGCGAAAAAACCGAGCAGCACACACAGACCTCGACAGATGGGAAGAGGGAACGCACCTGTTGGACCGAAGCCATCGAGAAAAACGATGAATGAGCCCGGGGGAGAAACAGCACGGTCCGGAAAATGTGAACGCCATCATCCCTGTCGGCGCTGATAACGGGTCCTGTCGGAGGTGATAAAAGGGTGTCTAAAGAAGTGATTTTGGTGGCGAAACCACACGACCAGCCAGAGCACCTTCACCATCAATTCCAACTGCCGGACGTTGACTATAACCCCGGGTTCTACTGCCGCTAATTATTTGTGCGCGAACGAACGATGGCAGAACCGACTCCATCTTCAGGGCCTTCTCTCCCCGTTCCACCGGTGACCCCTGTCAACCCCCCTCAACTAGCCTTCACCGTGACATCCCCAAACGCTCCTCAAACTGACGAATTCACCGGAACCATCGCGACTGACGTCCCGGCCAAAAGCATCCCCAGACCGGTTGTTCCTCCTCTTGTGTCGCCGAATTCTTTCCTTGGAGCTCTGCAGTCTCCGAACACGTGGGTCAAGGGACTTATGGAAGAGGAAAACTCCAACAACGATGACATCGATTACTCCAAATCCCTGGTTGAAGAACTTGATATTCATCCTGCAGAGATCATTCAGAAGGTAAAATGCATTATTCTTCCTTACAAGGTTCGTCGTGTCTCCAGTTGGGGTACATTTTCTCGATTGCATCTCTGGCGGCAGATCGATCCGGCAGTCTTCACCGGTGGTTCATCACAAAACGACTTTTGGGGACCCTTCTCCGTGGTTCTTCTCTATGCAGTTCTCCTCGTTTGGGGCCAGTTTAAGGTCGGGTCTTGCTTTGTTTCACCACCTTGTACTTATCACCTCGGTCTGCAGGTCCTGGGTTGGGTCATCATGCTTTGGCTTCTGGGGAGTGCCATGATCCACTTCATCGCGCGCTCACTGGGTGCCGGCCCCGAGATTTCCTACTCGCAGGTGGTTCAGGTGCTGGGTTATAGCTGCATCTCGCTGTGCTGCACCGTCTTGCTGACCGGGGTGACGTCTCTTGTGACGGGCGGTTCGGTGGTCTCGGGGAACTCGAGTGGGAATATCCTGGGGTGGGTTGTCCGCCTCGCAGGGACCGTCTGGGCCTCCATGGGTGCCGCCCGGGTGCTGTGTGTCGGCTTTGAAGGGAAGCGCTGGCTGATGCTGGCCTACCCCATTGGGCTCCTCTTCCTCTTCCTGCTGCTGCTCTACTGAAGGGATTTTTTCGGGGTTTTTTTTTTCGATTGTGTTCTTTTTGTATGTTGAAAATGTTGAGACGCATTTGCCCTGGGCTAGGCGGAGATGGGCAATAGCGGAAGGATCTCCCAGAAGGCCCCACGCGCACAGAGCCGCCATCCCCCCAGGGGCGATCACGGTGGGCCCGATGCAGCGCCGGGCCGCTCCAGCCCTCGAACAACTCGCGCAACCATCCTTCAGCATCTTCCATCATCTGATCGAGGAACTGATGGAGGGAGAGAGTGACCACGACGTGCCGCCCACCACTGCCCACCTGGCAAAGTGACCAGGGTGGCTGCCCGGGGTGCCTCTGGCACAACCCCAGTAAAGAAACTTTTGCGAAGTGGGGACAGGATGCCTATCCCCTGGGTTCCCACCGCGTCCGGGGCTTCTCATGGAACCCGTTCTTCTTCCCGACTGGGTCAAAAAAGAAAGTGCGTCCACAGGAACATGCTATTACTACAACACAAAAACCGGAACTTCCACTTGGACACCTCCAACAAGCGAATCCCATCAACACAACGTCCGTCCCGTTTTTCATGTTGAACTCTGCTCACGGCTCCGTTAGCGCCCCCCTTCTTCCGAGAGGCATGATTCCAAGGCACATGAACATCATTCCCCGGCAGCTTCTCACCGCTCTCGCTCCCATCATCATGCCTCGCAAACTCGTGACCAGGATGACTCTCATTCCTCCACAAAAGAAAAAGATTCACAAAAGCAGGTATCTGCTTCCCGGCATGAAACTTCTCGGCATGAAGCTTCTCGGCATGAAACTTCTCGGCTTGAAACTTCTCGGCATGAAACCCGCCAATCGTCTACGGAGTCGCATCGTCGTTCGCGATCACCAGCGAACAAGCACTCTTCGTCGCAACATCAAACGCCTGCCGATTCTCACCGACGGTCACAGTCTCCAAGCCAGCGGTCATCAGGGCACCATAATCAATCATCCTCTGAGATTCCGCGCCGTTCATCTCCAAGCAGCAAGCATTCTCCGCCACCACGACACCACTCACATTCGCGCGACTCTCCGCGCTCCCGCGAGCCGGCGAAGGCGGTCCGCGACCACAACCACGATCACCATCTCGCGGCAAGTACCCCGGACCATCATCAGACGGCTCCCTCGTCGACGAGCTCCCGGAGGGAAACGGATGATCATCATCACCGCGGGGAGCGCGATCACGGGGAGGCCAAAACGGATGATCGCGCCCGAACAAGGGCGTCTTCGCACGAGCGGAAGCCACATGAGGCAGCCTCGACTCGGAGGTCCGCCCACTGTTTGAAGTAGGGTTCTGGTGGTGGTTCTGGGAACGTGTTCGGAGGAGAGAGATGGGACGTGGAGTGGAGCGGCGCGCACTGATTTCACCGCCTCTCCGCTCCTCGCTCCCCGCAGTGTTGATGTGAAGCCACTCCCGCCCCAACACGAAGCCTTCGAGCGGACCCACGCCACCGCAGCCAAGCCGATTGCCCCCGTCCCCGCCGCATCGTCCTCCCGCCCCCTTCCGAGGGTGGCCTTCCCACCGCCCCGCCCACTTCCCCCGCCCCTGATGAAGACCATGGCCCCACCTCCACCGCCGCTCCTTCTTCGCCCGCCGCCTCCTGCCCTGCGTGTCCCCCCGCCAAAGCTCCCACCCCAACCGCGACCGATCCCAGCACCGAATGCAAGTTCGCGCGCTCCGCCACCTTCGGCAAACCCGCCGCCGGCGTCTGTGCGGCCTGCAACTGCTGCTGCCGGTCAGCCTTCGGAGATGGCTTTCTCGCCCGCTCCCACCCAGCAGCAGCAGCAGCAGCAGCGCACCCAGCCACCCCGGGCTCCGGCACACAGCGTCCCTGTGAGTTTCCCCGTGCTGTCCGCCAAAACGGACGGGAAGCGCCAGCAGCCGCAGCAGCGACCCCCCACGACAGCGCCCCTCCCGGTCAAGACCCAGGAGCCTCCCTCCCCCGTGCTGATCCTCTCGGAGACCATGTTGGCACAGCTTGCAACTGCCATTGGGGACCTGGAAGCTTCGGCGGGCACATCGGCGTCCACCCCCCGTGCCAGCCTCTCCCGATCCTCGATCGAGGCGCGACAGGCCTCTCTTCAGGAATTCCTTGTGACCACACCGGCTGTTTTCGGCATAGAACCCAACCTCCCTCCTCTGGCCCTGAACTCATCCTGGGCATGTCTTGTCGCCCCAGAAGAGCGAGATCATCTTTGCAAACGGCCTCGCACCTGCGGGGCCTCGAAATCCCCTCTCTGTGTGGAACCTTCCTCCACAACAGGGTGGGATGTTTCGTTTGGCGAGCTGGCTTTGTAAATCGTATTTTTCGGTTCCTTTTGAATTCAGTTTGAAATGTGCTTGAAACACCAGGGTGTTAAAATCTCTCTCTATATTTAAACCGGGCCGGATGAGCCACGAAGCTGGGCTTCCAGCAAGCTCAGGTCTTCTAGAAAACTTATCTGGGAGTCATCAAGCACTTCAGGAGGCGATTCCCCAAGGTCAAATCACGCAATCGACTTCAATGCATGTTCATTCCCCTGTAGGAGACCCCCCAGACCCACCCGCAAACGAGCACCAATCAGTCTTGGATTCTCCTTCTCTCGCGGCGCGTCTCCCCCCACGCCAACCACCACCATCCGCCCAACCCAACTATACACACCTTCCCAAAATGCCATCCTGACGTCCTTGAAGGGAGGTCGGGGCGTGAATCAACCATCAATAGGCGATCTCACGCTTTTCCGTTTCCATAGAAAATGACCTCCTCCAAAAGCAACTCGCATCACTCGCCAACAAATGTCGCGAGCAGGTCTGGTTGTGTCGTCCCGTCCCCCGGGCTCTCTTCACCAAAGCCTCCCCCGCGCAGCACCAAGAGCTCATGTCACTCCGGCAACATGCCGAGAAGGACCTGCTCTCCACCAAGCTGGAGATGCAGTCCAGACAGGTCTGCCTGCCCCACCCGGGTGATTCCCACACGCATCGTGCACATTGGTCGTATGGACGATCCTGAGGGGGGACGCCAGAAACATGCATTCAGTCGAAAAAGGCGGGGGTGGGAGCAACCCGGGGAAAGAGCCACTGATGTGGTCGATCTCCCCTCACATGCCCGCGTTTTGGGGGTGATGATGACCATCGGGCAGGCCGAGGAAGCGGCCGGCCACACCAAGGAGCTCACGGCTGCCAAAGTTGAAATTCTTCAGCTGGCCGAGGCCCACCGGGCCCTGCAGAGTGCCCTGGAGCGGTCCCAGTCCCAGAACGTGCAACTGGGCTCCTTGCTGGGGCTGAGCGTGTCCGATCTGGCCCTGACGGTGGAAGGCATGACCAGGGTACTTGACGCCTTGGAGGTCCTCCAGAAACGTCCGTCTCAATCGCCCCGCCACGCCCGACGAGTGTCTGAAGGCACACGCCGCGAAGGCATGCCTATGACACACCCACACCACACATCCACACATCCACACCACATCCACACATCCATGATGATCTTTGAGCCTGTTGGGCACACAGTGCTAAGAGGAAAAACCACACACCAGACCACACATCCACACACCAGACCACACACACCCACACACCAGACCACACATCCACACACCAGACCACACACACCCACACACCAGACCACACATCCACACACCAGACCACACACATCCACACACCAGACCACACACATCCACACACCAGACCACACACATCCACACACCAGACCACACACACCCACACACCAGACCACACACCCACACACCAGACCACACATCCACACACCAGACCACACACACCCACACACCAGACCACACATCCACACACCAGACCACACACATCCACACACCAGACCACACACACCCACACACCAGACCACACATCCACACACCAGACCACACACATCCACACACCAGACCACACATCCACACACCAGACCACACACATCCACACACCAGACCACACACATCCACACACCAGACCACACACACCCACACACCAGACCACACATCCGCGCACCACATGACACCATCCACACCACCACTCGACACACAGAGCTCCTGCCGTCGGACTCTGTGCCGCGAGGACCTCCTGCGTTGTCGCTGGCGTGGTGAGCATTGCAGCCACGCCTACACCACCGTTCCTTTTTTCACGCACCGACCCACCACCCATCCGACACTGTACAACACATACACACCACCGTTCCTTCACCTATCCACCACCCACCCGACACAGACACTGTACATACACATACACACCACTCTTTCTTCATTCTTCCTGTTTGACAGGCACCGACCCACCACCCACCCGACACATACACTGTCCAACACATACAGATCAGTCCTTTGCTTCACACATACACATCACTCTTTCTTCCTGTTTGACACGCGCCAACACACCACCCACCCGACACATACACACCACTTTCCTCTTTCACGCAGAGCTCCTGCCGTCCTTCCTGTTTGACACAGACATACGCACCACCAGACACATACACACCACTTTCCTCTTTCACACAGAGCTCCTGCCATCCTTCCGGCCGCCGGGTCGTGAGGGTCTGCTTGTCGCTGGCGCAGTGAGCATGCAGCAGGGCATCCCGGAGCCCCGACTGGTACACGAACTGACAGACCGCATCCTGCAGACCATCCAGGTCGGTGGCTGGGTGCGTGGTGTGAAAGGTCGTCGGATTCGCATTGGTTCGTGTGCTGGGACACGATTGGACAGATCGCATCCGGCAGATCATCCAGGTCGGTGGCTGGTATGTCTGATGCTGGTGCGTGCTTGGCGTCAGGATGTCAATGCGTGTGCTGCTGTGTCTGATTATGGCAGGATCGGACAGACCGCATCCTGCAGACCATCCAGATCGATGACTGGTGCTTTGTGTGTCAGGATGTCATCTTCGGATGGGTTCGTGCGATGTTCACAACGACAAATTTCTTCGTGTGTGTCTGTGTGTGGGCGTGGACGACAATGGTGGTGATGATGGCGGTGGTGGCGGCAGGTTGTCCGGATGACGGTTGATGCCAAGACGGAGACACTCATGCTGCTCTTCGTGTGTATGGATGCGTGGATGATGATGATGATGATGATGATGATGATGGTGATGATGATGATGATGATGATGATGATGATGATGATGATGATGATGATGATGATGATGATGATGATGATGACCATGATGATGATGATGATGATGATGATGATGATGATGATGATGATGATGATGATGATGATGATGATGACTGGATGGCGGTGGTGGCGGCAGGTTGTCCGGATGACGGTCGATGCCAAGACGCTACCCTGGTCCGGCAGAGGCTCAAGGAGGAGAACGAGCAGCTGCGCACCTCGCTCGATCGGTCCCAGCAGCTCCAGTCCGTGCTCAGAACATCATCATCAGCATCCAGTCATCGCCACCCAACAATCATCATCATCATCCTCATCACATCATCACATCATCATCATCATCATCATCATCATCATCATCATCATCATCATCATCATCATCATCATCATCATCATCATCATCATCATCATCATCATCATCATCATCATCAGCATCATCATCATCATCAGCATCATCATCATCATCAGCATCATCATCATCACATCATCATCATCATCATCATCATCATCATCATCATCATCATCATCATCATCATCATCATCATCATCATCCAATCATCATCATCATCACCATCATCATCATCATCATCATCATCATCATCATCATCATCATCATCATCATCATCACATCATCATCAGCATCATCATCATCATCATCATCATCATCATCATCATCAGCATCATCATCATCATCATCATCATCATCATCATCATCATCATCATCATCATCATCATCATCATCATCATCATCATCATCATCATCATCATCATCATCATCATCATCATCATCATCATCATCATCATCATCATCATCATCATCATCATCTCATTCATCATCTCATCACGACCACCAGCTTTCCTCCTTGCCCCACCGTCAGCTTGGCTTGCCTCATCTTCCTCTTCGGGTCTGGGGTCTGATCGCCAGAATTCCCGCGGCCCCCCCGGATCCGACTCCGTCAGCACCCCAAAGGCACCCAAGACCAGTTGATCGAAGGATTCCTTGAGCCACGGTTGATTCAACAATTTCTGCCATGCGAGCCACAGGGGAGGGGAAGGGGTCGCCTTCACAAGGGGGAAGACCACGGACGACCCAGGAGTCGCTCACAAGCTCGCCTCAGCGCATCGTAGTCGATGGGCTCCCTCCGGGCTGCCGCCAGGGCCTCCTTCAATGGGGGCCATTCGGCCATCATCCGCCAGAACCGAAGATACTCGGCCGTGTCCCCACGGCGTCTCCGGAGATCCTGGCACCATCGTGTCGGCATGGGGTACAGAACTTTCACCAGGGCCTCGCAGTCATCCTGCGGAGTCGCGCGGTAGGGCCCTGGCTCCCCCTGGAGCAAGCGGTCAGCGGAGTACAACAGGTCGCCCTCCCTGACTACCTCGGAGCCGGACTGCCGCGCAAAGCCGAAGTCAATCAAAAGGGGCTGGCCCTCCACGGTCTGGAGCAGGTTGCTGGGCCGCAGATCGCGATGGCACCAACCCAGGGCATGGATTCGCTGCAGGACAGCGACGAAGGATGCGACGAGTTCTTCCGGGAAGAAGCCCTCGATGAGCTTGATGCGCCTGCCCAGTGGGGCGAGCAGGAGGGCCGATGATGAGGCAGCGAGCACCACGGGCACATGGGGGGCAACGGTTTTGAGTGCATCCAGCGCTTCCTTTTCGTTGCGGACATACGAGGCGGGGAGCTTCACCTGAAAAGATCAACAGCGCAGAAGAGGCGTCAGAAGGGGAACACCAACGAGAACGCCATGGACCGTCTTCAAGACGCAGTCCCGCGATGCCACCCCGCTCGGCGCCGTCAGAATGGTGGCTGCGACGACGCGACTGTTGGAGGTCTCGGAGAGGAGCTGCAACTCGGCGAGCCGGAAGTCGCCGAAGAGGGGCAAGTTCGGGAAGAGGGCCTCTGTGCGGGGAAGCCAGAGCAATCGCACACACACAGAGGAGATGAGGGGCGCTGGCGTGGAAGGATGGGTGGGTCGTCACGGACCCGAGGTGAGCATGAAGCACAACAAGGATTTGGCAATGGGCGCGCTGAGGGGCAGCGGGTCGGAGGCAAGGTATGCAAAGGTACCGTCGCGAGGAGTCACCCGGAAGAACTGGATGGAAGCGCCGTTCGTCAAGGCAACGTAGGCCTCCGGTCGAATCGAGTTCGTCAGGAGTGCCTCACCATACTCCAAGGCCTGGAGAATGTCTGCCGGGGTGAAGTCCGCTGATTTGAGCTCAAAGACGCAGGCAATATTCCACGGGTCAGGCCGCGCACCGGGAGGCTGTGCCGCACGTCGCGTCGGTGGGGCGCGCGCCCGAACGAAATCAGGATAAAGAGAGTGGCCATGATACGTCAAGGTCGCCTGAAATCAATGGTTCGCAAACAAAACCGAAGCAAAAGGGAGAGGAAGACCGTCTTGCATACATGGACAAGAGAGCCAGAGCCCTCTGTCCGGAGAGACATGGCGCCGGTGCACCAGCCGGCCAGCGTTTCCAAAAAAAACATGTGGATAGCTTCTTCCTCCGCAGGTGGTGGTGGCGGTGGCGGCGGAGGCTCGGGAGTGTCAGGGAGGAGGGGGAAGCCTCCGAAATGTTCTCGCACATCTGCATGGGCAACAGTGCGGAATGCACCGCTCTGTCGCAATCGTTCCAAAGTCTCGGGTTCATGGGTCCGAGCAGAAGAGGGGGAGGGGGATGGGCCTGGGGAGGGACGAAACCCGAGCTTGTCGAATTCTCGAACGAGATCGCGCGCAAGGTTGGCTGAGAAGGACAAGCAATCAAGAAGACACGAGAGTGCTTGTTTGGTGATTGGTGTGGTGGTCCCGGGAGCAATCATCATCAAGGAGGCTGAAAAACAGACCCGTCGTCGGAACTGGGACGATCGCCCCAGTCGTCGCCACCCCAGAAGCCGCTCCAGTTGCCGCCGTAGTGGCAGAACCTGGGCGGAATTAAAATGTCAGCCGCTTGGCGATGAGTGTGTCACAAAACAAAAACAAAGAAATGAAATCATCCCAGTGAATCGTTGCAGTAGAAGAGAAGAACAAGCAAAGCGTGTGCGAAAAGAAGGAGAAGTTGCAATGTCTCTTTCTCCTGACAGACCACGAGGAGGGAACTTTTCATGGACGAAACGCGAGAGCCGCACGGAAGCTAGGCCACAACCGTTTTTCATGAATTCGGCCATTGCCAAGGCAAAGGAGGGGGATGTGTCCGAAAACTCCTGTAAGTCAGCCTCAAGCCAGCTGAGTAACTCCTTCTCCAACCGGGCCGCGAAGGAACAGGATTTCACAAGTGCATAAAATTGGTCAACTTCGATACAAAAAACAGTGGAAGAAAACTCGAAAAAAGGAACGGACTCCGGCTCTTTTCTTCTTCTTTTTCTTTCTCCATCGCTTGCACGACCAGGGGTGTATATACGTTGACACTTGGGTGACGAGCAAGTTTTGCGGCTGACTTTGCCACGATCGTCCGAGCGAACCGTGAGAGACACCAAACAACAGGACTCTGCTTCTACCTTGCCGAAGTTGGGTCACTTGTTCCAGCCGATCCTGCAGGACAGCATCATCAATGCTGCCTGCCCATCGAGTTGACAACGGTCATGGTAGTATCGATCATACCATTGAGAAGTTCGGAAGAGCGCTTTTTTTTGCTCTTTTTGGCATGGTTAACCTGCTTTTTTTTGCTTTTTTTTGCTTTTTAGCTTCTTTGGGGAGCTTGATCAAGCTGCTGAACCCAGCTTTTTTGGCAGAAGCAACTCGCTTTTGCCTTTGCTCCAGCTGCTTCTCGCTTGCTCCCGAAAAACCTAGGCCTTTGGAGGGGATGGTCGGCTCAACCCGGGGGGATGGCGACATCCCGAAGAATTTAAAAGAAGCAAAAAGAAGCTGCTCCTGGGAGAAGCTAAAAGAAGCAGGTGAACCTGCTTTCCGGAGGAGCGGGTTCACCTATCGAAGTGAGGCGGCCGGTGATGGGATGGGAGTCTCGGGAAAGGGCCAAACCGGGGATTGGTCGCCCGGTACCCCGCGACTTCTCTCTCGCGCTCTCCCGAAGTTTCGCGCCCCTTTCGCGCCCCTTTCGCGCCCCTTTCGCGCCCCTTTCGCGCCCCTTTCGCGCCCCTTTCGCGCCGCCCTTGCGCCTCCTCACGGCCCCGCGGCCCCTTCGCGGCCCCTTCGCGGCCCCTTCGCGGCCCCTTCGCGGCCCCTTCGCGGCCCCTTCGCGGCCCCTTCGCGGCCCCTTCGCGGCCCCTTCGCGGCCCCTTCGCGGCCCCTTCGCGGCCCCTTCGCGGCCCCTTCGCGGCCCCTTCGCGGCCCCTTCGCGGCCCCTTCGCGGCGAGCGGCCCCCGCCTTCGCGCTCCCCCTAGAGCCCTTCGTTTTCTCAGGCCTTTTTTTTTTGTGGACCTGCTTCAGCTGCTCCTCGTGTATTGCTGAACCTGCTCCCCCGAAAACCAGCTGAACCTGCTCTCCAAAAGAGCAGGTTCACCAACTTTTTCCCACGTGAGCATCCGACCGGCGGAGGAGGAGGCATGCCCGAGGAGCAGCTGCAGCAACTTTAGCTGCAGCAAGATTCAGCTTGCTTTTTCCGGGAGCAACAAATTTACCGAACTTCTCACATACGCACTGAAAGACGCCGATGTGACGTTCAGTTGGTGTTGGACACGACGACGTAGGATCCTCGATCGAGGCGCGACAGGCCTCTCTTCAGAAATTCCTTGTGACCACGCCGGCTGTTTTCGGCATAGAACCCAACCTCCCTCCTCTGGCCCTGAACTCATCCTGGGCATGTCTTGTCGCCCCAGAAGAGCGAGATCATCTTTGCAAACGGCCTCGCACCTGCGGGGCCTCGAAATCCCCTCTCTGTGTGGAACCTTCCTCCACAACAGGGTGGGATGTTTCGTTTGGCGAGCTGGCTTTGTAAATCGTATTTTTCGTTTCCTTTTGAATTCAGTTTGAAATGTGCTTGAAACACCAGGGTGCTAAAATCTCTCTCTACCTATATTTAAACCGGCGAATGAGCCACGAAGCTGGGCTTCCAGCAAGCTCAGGTCTTCTAGAAAACTTATCTGGGAGTCATCAAGCACTTCAGGAGGCGATTCCCCAAGGTCAAATCACGCAATCGACTTCAATGCATGTTCATTCCCCTGTAGGAGACCCCCCAGACCCACCCGCAAACGAGCACCAATCAGTCTTGGATTCTCCTTCTCCAGCGGCGCGTCTCCCCCCACGCCAACCACCACCATCCGCCCAACCCAACTATACACCTTCCCAAAATGCCATCCTGACGTCCTTGAAGGGAGGTCGGGGCGTGAATCAACCATCAACAGGCGATCTCACGCTTTTCCGTTTCCATAGAAAATGACCTCCTCCAAAAACAACTCGCATCACTCGCCAACAAATGTCGCGAGCAGGTCTGGTTGTGTCGACCCGTCCCCCGGGCTCTCTTCACCAAAGCCTCCCCCGCGCAGCACCAAGAGCTCATGTCACTCCGGCAACATGCCGAGAAGGACCTGCTTTCCACCAAGCTGGAGATGCAGTCCAGACAGGTCTGCCTGCCCCACCGGGGGTGATTCCCACGCATCGTGCCCGGGGCCGGGGTCGCGATCTGCTGGGTGGGGAATGGAATACCAGCCCCAATGAATCCGATCGTATTTTTTTGGCCGGGGGTGGGAGCAACCCGGGGGAATAGCCACTGATGTTGGTCGATCTCCCCCTACTTGCCTGCTTTTTGGGGTGGGTGATGATGACCATCGGATCGGACAGGCCGAGGAAGCGGCCGGCCACACCAAGGAGCTCACGGCTGCCAAGGTCGAAGTTCTTCAGCTGGCCGAGGCCCACCGGGCCCTGCAGAGTGCCCTGGAGCGGTCCCAATCCCAGAACGTGCAGCTGGGTTCCTTGCTGGGGCTGAGTGTGTCCGATCTGGCCCTCACGGTGGAAGGGATGACCAGGGTACTTGACGCCTTGGAGGTCCTCCAGAAACGTCCGTTCTCATCGCCCCGCCATGCCTGATGAGTGTCTGAATGCACACGCCGCCGCAAAGACCAGACCTGCCCATGACACATCCACGCATACACCACACGACACATCCACGCATACACCACACGACACATCCACACGACACACGACACATCCTTCTTTACTCGACACATCCACACGACACACGACACATCCACACGACACACGACACATCCTTCTTTACTCGACACATCCACACGCCACACGACACATCCACACCACTCGACACACAGACCTCCTGCCATCCTTCCGGCCTCCGTGCCGCGAGGACCTCCTTGTCGCTGGCGTGGTGAGCATTGCAGCCACGCCTACACACCACCGTTCCTTCTTACCCACCACCCACCCGACACATTCACTGTACAACACATCCGCACCACCGTTCCTTCATTCTTCCTGTTTGACACGCACCGACCCACCACCCACCCGACACATACACTGTCCAACACATACACATCACTCTTTCTTCCTGTTTGACACGCGCCAACACACCACCCACCCGACACATACACACCACTTCCGCCACACACAGAGCTCCTGCCCTCCTTCCGGCCGCCGGGCCGTGAGGGTCTGCTTGTCGCTGGCGCGGTGAGCATGCAGCAGGGCATCCCCGAGCCCCGACTGGTACACGAACTGACAGACCGCATCCTGCAGACCATCCAGGTCGGTGGAAGTGTGTCTGGTGCCATATTCGCATTGATTCGTGTTGTGCCTGATTGGTACACGAACTGACCGACCGCATCCCTGCAGACCATCCAGGTCGGTGACGTGTGCCTGTCTGCTGCTGTATAAGGATGTCATATTCGCATTGATTCGTGTGCTGCTGGTGCCTGATTGGGTCCACGAACTGAACTGACAGACCGCATCCTGGAGACCATCCAGCTCGGTGGCTGGGTGCGTGGTGTGAAAGGTCGTCGGATTCGCATTGGTTCGTGTGCTGGGACACGATTGGACAGATCGCATCCGGCAGATCATCCAGGTCGGTGGCTGGTATGTCTGATGCTGGTGCGTGCTTGGTGTCAGGATGTCAATGCGTGTGCTGCTGTGTCTGATTATGGCAGGATCGGACAGACCGCATCCTGCAGACCATCCAGATCGATGACTGGTGCGTGGTGTGTCAGGGTGTCACCTTCGGATGGGTTCGTGCGATGTTCACAACGACAAATTTCTTCATGTGTGTCTGTGTGGGCGTGGACGCAATGGTGGTGATGATGGCGGTGGTGGCGGCAGGTTGTCCGGATGACGGTTGATGCCAAGACGGAGACACTCACCCTGGTCCGGCAGAGGCTCAGGCAGCTCAAGCAGAGTCCGTGCTCAGAACATCATCATCAGCATCCAGTTATCGCCACCCAATCATCATCATCATCCTCTAATCATCATCATCCAGCCATCATCATCATCATCATCATCATCATCATCATCATCATCATCATCATCATCATCATCATCATCATCATCATCATCATCATCATCATCATCATCATCATCATCATCATCATCATCATCATCATCATCATCATCATCATCCAATCATCATCATCAGCATCAGCATCATCAGCATCATCATCAGCATCATCATCAGCATCATCATCATCATCATCATCATCATCATCATCATCAGCATCATCATCATCCAGTCATCATCATCACATCCAATCATCCAATCATCCAATCATCATCCCGTGCATGTGACTCCCCCGCGCGGCTGCAGGCACTCGGAAGACCAGCGGCTCACCCGACAGGAGGAGCAGGTGCGCAGTGAACGCGAATCCCTCCGCGGCCAAGTCGAGCAGCTTCAATCCCTGTACAGCAAGCAGATCGAGTCCCTCAGGACCCAGGTCACTACTACCACCGCACACACTATTTTCCGTTAACTTCTCCCTTCCTGTTTGACACAGACACAGAAACACAGAACCACACAGAAACACACAGACGCACACAGACACGCATAGACACGCATAGACACACAGAGGCACACAGAGGCACACAGAGGCACACAGAGACACATAGACACACAGACACGCACAGAGACACAGAGACACACATAGACACACAGACACGCACAGAGACACACAGAGACACACATAGACACACAGACACGCACAGAGACACACAGAGACACACAGAGACACACAGAGACACACATAGACACACATAGACACACAGACACGCACAGAGACACACAGAGACACACAGAGACACACAGAGACACACAGAGGCATACAGAGGCACACAGAGACACGCAGAGGCACACAGAGACACACAGAGACACACAGAGGCACACAGAGGCACACAGACACACAGACACACACAGAGGCACACAGAGACACATAGAGACACGCAGAGACACACAGAGACACACAGAGGCACACAGAGACACACAGCGACACACAGAGACACACAGAGGCACACAGAGGCACACAGAGACACACAGAGGCACACAGAGACACACAGAGACACACAGAGGCACACAGAGACACACAGACACACACAGAGGCACACAGAGACACATAGAGACACGCAGAGACACACAGAGACACACAGAGACACACAGAGACACACAGAGACACACAGAGACACACAGAGACACACAGACACATAGAGACACGCAGAGACACACAGAGACACACAGAGACACACAGAGACACACAGAGACACACAGAGACACACAGAGGCACACAGAGACACACAGAGGCACACAGAGACACACAGAGGCACACAGAGACACACAGAGACACACAGAGGCACACAGAGACACACAGACACACACAGAGGCACACAGAGACACATAGAGACACGCAGAGACACACAGAGACACACAGAGACACACAGAGACACACAGAGACACACAGAGACACACAGAGACACACAGAGACACACAGAGACACAGAGACACACAGAGACACACAGAGACACACAGAGACACACAGAGACACACAGAGACACACAGAGACACACAGAGACACACAGAGACACACAGAGACACACAGAGACACACAGAGACACACAGAGGCACACAGAGACACACAGAGACACACATAGACACACAGACACGCACAGAGACACAGAGACACAGAGACACACATAGACACACACAGAGACACGCAGAGACACAGAGACACACATAGACACACAGACACGCACAGACACATTGGCACCCTTCCCGCACATTTGCGTGAATCGGCCTCGGATGCGCACAGGTCATTCTATCCTGCCATGCCTGCAGTACACGAGGGGGACCATCGACCCCCTCGGTGTTGTCCGTGTCTGCAGAAGTACACGAATCTCGACCCCTTTAGGTCGCCCTGCAGCACAGGAGGAAGCATCGATCCCCCATTCGCAGCAACAAAACAGCAGATGATGATGATGAGATGATGATGATGATGATGATGATGATGATGATGATGATGATGATGATGATTGCATGATGATTGCATGATGAATGATGATGATGATGATGATGATGATGATGATGATGATGATGATGATTGGATGATGATGATGACTGGATGATGATAATGACTGGATGGTGATGATGACTGGATGATGATGATGCCTGGATGATGATGATGCCTGGATGATGTGTTGATGATGATGTTGATGAGGTGATGTTGATGTTGATGTTGATGGTGCTCTCTCCGATTCCCGGGCGCAGCTCAAAGCGCATGAGAACCGTTTTGCCCAGGCGGAGCGTTCCAGCGAGGACGCGACTGCTGCCATGGAGCAGCTCAGGCACGAGCGGGACGCCCTCGAGGCGGCCCTGGCCGAGGCCAACGAACAGGTCTGCTTATATGTGTGTGTCTGCCTGTCTCTGTGTCTGGGCAGTGGAATTGTGCCTGTTTCTGTGTCGAGCGGGTTGAAAAGACCCGCCTTTGGTTGTCAGTGTGCCTCAAATGTGCCACATCGACGGTGCGCACAGCATCTGTCAATTGACCTTAATCTTTTCAATGTTTTTGTATTTTTCTATTGCGGTTATATAGATGGAACCACAAAAGAAAGTCATCTTTACTGACAGAATCTCTCTCGCTAACACTTTTGGTTACGATAGAGTAGCTGTCGAAACTCAGAATGAAAATCCTCTTGAACTTAGATGTGATGCTGCGCTATGTGTGTGGTGTTCGCGGCAGGACGGCGCCCATGGGTGTGGGTATGGGCCCATTTTGTTGTTTGAAGTGAAGGTTGATGATGATGATCATGATCATGTTGATGATGATGATGATGATTGGAATGATGATGATGATCATAATAATATTCCGTGGGAGGCTGCGATCCTTGCCGCGTCGCCGTGTAACTCTGGTTTTCTGATGTCACGGGGTGGCTTGCCGCAGGCGGCTGCGGACGAGACCTCGCGGGCACGGTTGGTGGCTGACTTGGCACAGCAGAAGAAGGCTACCGTTGCCCTGCAGGCAGAGCTGGAGGCGCTGAAACTCACCCAGAAGTTCCTGGGGCATAGCGGTCTGTGGGCGGTGGTGATGATGTTGATGTTGATGTTGATGTTGATGATGAGGATTGGATGATGAAGATGAAGATGAAGATGAAGATGAAGATTGGATGGTGATGATGGTGGTTGTGATGAGGAGGAGAAGGGTGATGATGATGATGATGAGCAGGAGCAGGAGCAGGAGCAGGAGCAGGAGCAGGAGCAGGAGCAGGAGCAGGAGCAGGAGCAGGAGCAGGAGCAGGAGCAGGAGCAGGAGGAGGATTGGACGATGATTGGATGATGATGATGATGCTGATGATGTTGATGATGCTGATGATGATTGGATGGATGATGATGCTCATCATCCCCTTTTTCTTTCCCCATTCTTTGTACCGTCCCCTCGCACCCGCGTTTTCCGCCCGCTGCTCGCATTCTGATCAGGACGGGTGAGCCAGGACAAGATGGACCTGATGAAGGTGACCAACGATGTGCTCGCACAGGTCATTATTGCCCCTGGTCGCTATTGCCCCTGGTCGCTATTGCCCCTGGTCGCTATTGCCCCTGGTCGCTATTGCCCCTGGTCGCTATTGCCCCTGGTCGCTATTGCCCCTGGTCGCTATTGCCCCTGGTCGCTATTGCCCCTGGTCGCTATTGCCCCTGGTCGCTATTGCCCCTGGTCGCTATTGCCCCTGGTCGCTATTGCCCCTGGTCGCTATTGCCCCTGGTCGCTATTGCCCCTGGTCGCTATTGCCCCTGGTCGCTATTGCCCCTGGTCGCTATTGCCCCTGGTCACTTGAATCCGGTTCGAAGTAACAGAGGTCTCCACTGTTGTGTTTTTGATGGGGTGCGAGGATAGCTTTCCGCGGTCCGGGACGAGAAGGCCGCCCTGGAGCAGGAGGTCAAGGCCCTGCGCTTCGCCAACTTGCAGGGACGCGTCCAGGTCCCCAACTCTCCCAACACCACTTCCCGTCCACAGCCAGCACATCCTGCCCAACTCACACACGAACACGTGATGCCACCGGCCCCCAAGTTCGCTCAAGCTGTGTGCGTCATTTCATTATCATTTTTTTTTTTTGACACGGGTGGGGACCTCATTTGATCAATCGCGCTCATTTTTTTTTTTTTTGGTTTTTGTTTTTGCTCGCCACCCCAGGAGACCATCCGCCCGCGCGAGGTGGCCATGGTGGCGGAGGACCGGCTGAGCGATGCCGACCTGACGGCCAAACTGCTTCGCCGCAATCTGCAGCAGCTCACGGCCACCACCCTGGTCCCGGCCCCCGGTTCCGCGTCGTTCCTGGCATCCGCCTCCTCCGCCCGCCCGTCATCGACATCACCCCCATCCACCACATCGGTTCACGCGGTGGCTTCAACTGGGGGGCTAGCCCCGCCCACCCCAGCGACGCTTCTCGGACGGCCCGCGGAAAAGCTCGCCGCCACCCCGCTGCGGGCCGGGGTCGGGGCTGGGGCCACCTCGACTGTTGCCGCCACAAATGCGCTGATTGACTCGCTGTTGACAAGCCAGATGCTTCCTCCACCACCCCCTCAGCTATCACAACCCCTGCAGCAACGACAGCAGTCACCAGCCATCCTCCCATCGACAGAAGGCACAACCACCACGCCCGCCTCGGCACTCGAACGGCTCGCGGCCGTGCTGGGCGGGAACGCATCGACCCTGGGGCTGGCTTTTGCGGGTGGCGGTCCCACAGGTCTGATTCACAGTGCCAGCGTTGCGCTGCTCACATTTTTTCCTTTTGGTGGTTCGTTAGAGGCCTCGCCTGCTCCGCTCGGTTCCCGAACGCTGACGCCCTTGACGCGAAGCCAACTGGGGTGGTAGCGCCATTTTGTATCAACAAGCTCCCGACTTGGTCCAGCCTGGTGGGCGGTGGGTGGGGGTTGGCCGAGACCATACACTGATGGCTGAGATGGGAGTTCAACCTTTTGAAAAATCAGAGTTATGATCGAATTCCATGATGGTGGGTCTGCTGAACGCAAGACCCCAGAGCTTTCATACGATTTGATGATGGTTCAAATCTTCGCCGATAGCCTATCAATGCAACAGCCAAAAGTTAGTTTCCCGCGCGGGCCAACCCTTTTTCCTTCTCGCCACCCAAGAGGCCGCCGCAGAGATGGGGATTCGGTGGATCCACGACGCCCCGCCCCAACTCCTCCGCCTGCCCTCCCCCCAACGCCTCGTCGCCCTGACCCGGGCCGACGGGTCTCCTGTCCCCCCTTTTCTTGTGCCCTCCCCGCGAACCGGGGGGAAGGGGATAACGAATCAACACGAAAAGAACAAAATGACTCCGTGGCCGACGCTGTCGCCACCCATTTCCGCCCAGTTTTTGAGTTCACCCCCCATGACCCCCAGGCCCTCGACTCCCTCCTCTCCCATCATTTTCCTCGTCCCCCTCTCCACCCACCCGCCCCCGTCACCATCGACACGATTGCCGCTGCCATCCGGGCCGGGAGGGACATGTCCGCCCCCGGCCCCGATCTGTTTCCTTACTGGGCCTGGAAGGTCACTCCCGATCTGTCCGCCCAATTGTTGTTCGATTTATTTTCTTTCATTTCCACACCCGGCAACCGGCTTCCCCCGGCGATGCTGGAAGCTTGCCTCCATGTATTCTCTAAGAAGCCACCGTCGACTTCTATTCTTGACCTGCGTCCAATCTCAATCCCGAACACGGCCGTTCGCATTCTGTCTTCCGCCGTCAAGACGGCCCTTCTCCCCTTTGCCGAGGTCCTTCACCCAGCGCAACACGGGTTCATCCCGGAACGCGATATTGGTGATCCCATCCGGGAAGTGGCCGACCGCATTTACTCCCATCACCGATCCTCCCAACCCCTCATTTCTCTTTTTATCGATATGCGCAAAGCATATGATTCCGTTAATCGTTTTTCTTTGATCACGATCCTTCACCATTTCCACATCCCCGACCCCATCCTTTTCGCCGTATCCAATCTCCTTCAACCCACATTTTGCACCACTGCCCTCCAACCGCCGACCCGGGTCCCCGTCGAAAGGGGGGTCCCACAGGGATCCCCCCTCAGCCCCCTCCTTTTTGTGTTTATGTACGACATCCTCATCTCTAATCTATCCCACCTCTCGCCCGCCGCCTTTGCCGACGATTTGTATCTGGCCTCCCCCACCCCCGGCCCCCTGGATGACGCGTATCGATCATTTACCACGTTCGAAGCCGCTACCGGGCTCGCGCTAAATCGCGCAAAATGCGTCGTGCTTCCCGTCGGCAACCCCCCTCCCTTCGATACCTCCTCCCCCTGGGCCACCGTCCCGGTGGAGAACTCCTTCCGATATCTCGGGATACTCATTGGCCCATCTCTCTCATTCCCCGCCCTCCTGAAGACACCCACTGAGCGCATCATTGAGCGGATTGGCCAACTCAAGGCCCTGAAGCTCACCTTCTCTCAACGGCTCCGCGCCGCCAACACCTTCCTGTCACCCATCCTCTCCTACCTCTTCCGTTTCATCTGGTTCCCCCCCGACTCTCTCCACCCCATCGCTCGACTCATCTCCGAGTATGTGTCCCCCATCCCCAACGCCCTACCCCCCGAGTTGATCTCCCTCCCCACCTCCAGGGGAGGGATGGCCCCCCCCCTACGCCATCTCCCATCGCTGAACCTCGCCACTCTCCTCTCCATTCCCCCAACCCCACCCCCCCTGACTCAACCCCAACACCCCTCCTTCGATCTCCAAGATCTTTTGGCTGAACCCCCCCAACCCCGCCCGACCCCCACCCCCTGAACCCGCTCTCCTGCCTCGCCCGGGCCCACGCCCGGGAACCGGCGGCCTCCGGGCTCCCACAAGCCAGAGCATACCAACTCGTCAATGAGGCAAGACCTCCTTCCCGCGAGCTGGCCAAGAAGCTGGCACGTTGGGGCCCCGGCCCCCACCACCTTATCCCCAACCTCCAAAGTCTCCCATCCAAGACCCCCCCCGGTTGGAGGAACACAACCCTGTTGGTGGTATTCCATGCCATGCCCACACGGCACAGATTCTCCCTCATCCGGAGGGACCCCTCCATCGACCGATGCCGGATCTGCCGGGCACACAACGAGCAGACCGACCACCTCTTCCTTCACTGCCCCGGCATCCAACCCCTCCTTCAGTACGCCCACGACCACCTGTGGTTCTTCCCAATTCCCGCGTCACTGCCCGAATTCATCCTGGTTGCCAAGCCCCTGACCCCCCTCGAGGCCCTGACGAACATCCTCGTTCTCCACTGCCTATGGGCGGTGATCTCCCAATCCCACCTCTTCCCACCAGCTCATACCCCCTCGAACCTTTTTTCTCTTTTCCGCTTCACTCTAAGGGCCTGCCGCGCCCGCTTCCCTCAACTTTTCCGAAACCACCCCCTCCGCCACCCCAAATAGAACGACCACCCCCCCCCCCCCCCTCTCCTCGGCGCACCCGACGGTAACCTCTCCCGTTTTCCCTGTCCCAGTTTCTTGAGTTTTCTTCGCTGAAATGAACATTCGACAGCTCCTCTGCGATATCAATCAAAGAGCCACCGAGACCCAATTTTATGGCTGGTCCCCGAAAGGGAACTCTTTCATGGAAATGGCAGATGCGATGGCAACGAACTTTAGAGGGAAAGTCACCGGAATCACGAGCTACGACTCTTACATTGGTTTCCGAGTCGCCACGGCCGAGATCGCACAAGGCTTTCCCGATTTCCTCAATCACCGAAATGTCGAAATCAGATTCTCGAGACACCTCCCCGACATCTGGAAAGTTCGCCTATTCCACCTCCCTCTCGACCTCACGGAAAAAGAGCTGGCGGATATTGCTTCGTGCCTGGCGGAAGGAGAAGCCAAAGTTCTCTTGACCAAGCCTTGCACTTTCCTCCGCGACTCGAACATCCGAACGGGATCATATGACGTATGCTACGACCGCTTCCCCAGAAGCTTTCGGGATACTCCTCATGTAAACAACATCGTGAAGGATGGAATGCTCTTCCGCTTTCTCCCCGCTCTCCAAGCCGAATGCCAGTGCTGCCACCGGCGCGGTCATACGGCCAAGCAATGCGGCACCCACCAACCCCTCGGACCCTCACGGCCCACCCCAAAAGGAGCGCTCCTCCCGGACCGCGTCCTTCGGGACCCGTCCCAACTGGCCCAACCGGAGCCCTCCCCGGCCCCCATTCCTGCTCCCCAACCGGCCCAGCCGGAGCCCTCCCCGGCCCCCATCCCTGTTGCCCCCCAAGCCCCCACACCCGAACCCGCACTCACTAACCGCCCCCCCACACACCCTCCGCAGGACCCTGCCGAAACGGTGAAGGCCGAAGCGGCAGAGCAGCAGGAGAAGGAGAAGGGCAGCGAGGCGACGGAACAGGCCCAAGAGGGCCTGCCCTCACCAGCACCCCCCGCACCTTCAGAGGCGCCCCCCTCGGAAGCGCCCCCCTCACCCGCACTCTCACCCGCACCACCAAGCCCAACACAAGACCTCAACCCACACGACACCCGCCGCAATGTTCCGAAACCAGATTACAGAGGGAAGCCCGGCAGGCACCATCGGTAAATTAGCTGATGGACAGATTAAAGATTCTCTCTTGGAACATTTGCGGCATGACAAATACACCACTACACCCTCAAAAACTCCAAACAATCCACGCCACAGTACAAACCATCCACCCCGACATCGTCTGCCTCCAAGAAACACACCTTACCCCAACAGACATTCACCGCGCACTCTCGATCTTTCCCCCGACCGAATTCTCTCTCGTCCATTCCTTCGCCAGCGATGGGAAGCACCATATAGGTGTCACCACTGCGATAAGGCTCTCAATTCCCGCCCTCACGCACACAGAAATTGTCCCAGGGAGGATCCTCGCCTCCCGACTCCACCCCCCTGGACTCCCCCCTTTCACTCTTATCAATGCCCACCTTCCCGACAAAGAAGCCGAGAGAAGCCAGACACTCGCAACCCTCTCGGGGACACACCTCGACGCCCCATGTATCCTGGGGGGCGACACAAATGTCAATTGGCCAAAAGCCGGTGTCGCTCTAGAGGAACTGCTCGACTCTTTCCACTCTCTGAACATGCTCGCCCTCCCACCCCCAGTCCCCACCTGGTCCAAAGGGAATAATCTGGGTTTCCTGGACTATTTCGCCTGGCCAGGTGGAGGACTGGGTTCCCTTGTCCCACACCTCGACGTCCTCGCATGCCCGAGTAGCGATCACTTCCCAGTGATCCTCAATGCACTCCCGGCAACCCCTGCCCCGGAAAAGCGCCCCCGCAACAACACGCCACACTTCACGACGAGAATGAAAGACGACCCATCCTTCAAGAAAATTCTCGATTCGCTCACCGAGGATCTTTGCCTCACCTCAGACCCCTTTACAAATCTCCAAAGGTTGCAATCAACCTTTGTGAAAGCAGCCAAACAATACAGAAGAGGAGCAACAACACCTCCCACTCCTCCCACGGCAAAAGACCTCTCCACCATTCAGGCCCTTCACGTCGCTCTCACGCTCCCACGGAAAAAGAGGAAATCCTTCCTTGCACGTCACGCGCCGGATATTTCAGAGACAGACGATAAGAATGAGATCATCGTCCGCCTCTATGAAGCGAGCTCGGCGGCAGGCATGAAGTGGATCTTCCAGAACCCTCCACACGCACTCGCCCTTCCCAGGAATCCCCCACTCACTGCCATCACGGTCGACGGCGAAACAATCGCCGAACCAGACCGAGTAGCCAACCAAATTGCCGGACACTTCTCACGCCTCTTCACCGCCCCACCGCAACAGGAATCGAACAGCCAAGACCAGACCCAGCTGCTCGAGAACTACCACCCGCCCCTGACCCCAGCCCTACCGGACATCACAGACGACCAAGCCAAGGAAGCCCTATCGGCGGCACGACCCCTATCGTCGCCCGGCCCAGACGGCTTCCCGGTCTGGTTGTACCAACTCACCCCCCTGGTCTCCATTCCCACAATCGCTGATTTGGCACGAGCGATGACTTGCCCCCTCACCCCCCCACCGAAAGATTTCTTCGCAGCGAAACTCGTCCCGATCCCGAAGAAAATCCTGTCAACCACCCTTGACAACTTGAGACCGATCTCGATCCCTAATGCATGCACCAGACTGATCTCCAAAGTCCTGGTCCTGGTCCTGGACCCTCTCCTGCAAACGCTGGAAGGGCAGCATGCATTCATCCAGGGCCGCTCGATCATGTCCCCCATCCTGAAACTCTGCAACGCCTTTTACTCGCACCTTCGCCCCTTACAAACGCCCCTTCATGCTGCCACACACCCCAAACCTTCGTCGAACGGCTACTCGCCCCCACCCCAGTCCACGTCTCCTTCCATGACTCTAACACGATTTCCTTTGAAGCCACGGCAGGTGTCCCTCAAGGGAACCCGGTATCCCCGGCCTCTTCGCTCTCGCCTCTGCTCCGACCCCAGAGGCCTTCGCGGATGATGTCGCCCTTACCGCGGAGAGCTACGACTCCATCGAGAAAACGGCGCCCCTCTTCCAACGATACGGAAGGGTCTCCAATTTGCACCTCTCCCAGCCCAAATGCGCCCTGCTCCCCGCTAACACTTCCTTCTCCATCCCAGACGGGAGCCAATGGCACGTTCCCGTCACCCGAGAATTCACCTATCTGGGAGTCCCACTGGGCCACGTCAAGATCGAGACCGTCCTCAAGAAGATTGACGGGAAACTCCAATCACGAATTGCCCAACTCAGGGACATGCACCTCCACTTCGCCCTCCGACTCCGCGCTGCCCGGACCTTCCTCATTCCTCTCTTCGCGTACCTCTTCAAGTTCTTCCTTTTCCCTCCGAAGCTCCTCAAACCCCTCGAATGGCGCATTGCAAATTACGTCTCCTCCATTCCATATGCCACCCCGCTTGATCTACTTGCACTACCAGCTTCAGAAGGGGGTTTCTCGGCGCCACTCCTCCGCCTCCCCCTCCTCAACCAAGCTTCCCTGGCCTCCATTCACGCGCTCTTGGAACCACCAACGACCCCCATTGCCCAACACCCACTCAACCCACTCAACGCCATTACTGCCCAACCTGCATCCCACAAAACTGTCTCCAAAGCATACCAATCCCTCCGCTCGGCCCTGCCCTCACCGGACTTCCTCGCCTCGAATCGCGTCAGATGGGGCGACCCACGCCCCCTCCTCAGCAATATCACCTCCTGCAAAGGCATCCCTCCCCGCGCTCGAAACATCCTCCTCGAACTTGCCGTCGAATCAATCCCAGTCGGACATCGAAGAGCCCTCATCCACCGGGACCCAACCATGGACAGATGTCGTCATTGCTGGGCCCACACCCAAGCAAACGAGACGATCCTCCACCTCTTCCGCGACTGCCCGACAACCAAAGCCCTCTGCTCAGACCCTCACATTGCCAAGATCACCGGCATCCAACCCAACACCCCCTTCCCCGAGATGATTTGTCTGGTCCCCCTCGAACCGGAGAAGACCCTGGCGCGGGGCCTCCTCATGGCCGCTCTCTGGGCCACCCACTCGCAGACTCACAAGATCCCAACCAACAACATCCCGGCTTTCTTCCGAGACACATTCTACGCATCCATTCGCCCATACCCTGCCTTGAGGAAGCCAAGATAACTACACCTCGGCGCCAACCCTTCTCATCCCATCCCTGACATCTCCTCGCGCATTTTCTTCCTTCTATTTGTGATATTTTTCCTCTCCTTCCTACTCATCCCGATCCCGACAACACGACGCATCCCACTCAAAAAAAAAAAAAAAAAAAAAAAAAAAAAAAAAAAAAAAAAAAAAAGGGCCAACCCTTTTCCGGCTATCATCGCTAGTTCCCAGGGCCAACACGGTTCTCTCAAAAAAAATAAAGCCAAGTGCGTTGCACCCTGTGATGATGGATTGATGGAAATCGGAAATTTCGCAGAATTGTTGCAGAGGTACCCGAGTGTCCAAATTGACGCCCAGGATGCGTTCATTATTACTTTCCCTGACCACTCTAGCGCTTTTGTTGAGTGGCAGCGTATTTGTTCGCCTTTTTGTGTCATCAATGTCTGAAATTCATATGGATGCTGCTAATGTCACCATCTTCGCTTCCAGCCCGGGAACCAAAGCCAGCTTGTTATCAGAAATGTGGTCCAGGTCGTTTTCCAGCGTATCTTCGCGCGGTTCGGTCCCATGAATGTGCAGCCTGGTCAAAATGGTTCCTATACCGTTGTATTTCAAAACGCGGATGATGCATCTCGCGCATGCACCGATCCCATTATCTCTCAGTGTTGTTCTTGTGGCCTCGAGAGTGCCGACCCGAAGACTCTTGCCGTAATGCCCCTGAATGTCGACGGGTTGTTAGCAGTGCTCCGGCAGTCTGGGCCTCCGGGCGGAAATATGCCCGTCTCCACTCCCCCGCCGCCAGCCCCCCGGGTTCTGCGGGCCGGTTCCACGGGACTCCCGCCGGCCACCAGGTCTGCTCCACATCACCCTGGGTCATTCACACTGCTCACTTTGTTCTTCCGTCGCTGCTTCCTGGGTGGCGGCCTCCATGTCTGGGCTGCTGTTCCCGTGTCCGTTTCCGGTTTGTCATCAGCCCCCCGAGTTCGCCGCTGGCACTGTCGCCTGCCGGCCCCGGCATTCTTGGCGCTGCCCCATCGCCACCGGCGGACTTTCAATGGGAATGGAAAGACGACGCAGACGGGTTTACAGTCTGTGAGACGGACACCCCCAACAACCACACAGACCCCACGCACCAAATGGCGATGCCAACAGCTTTTGCTCAAGCTGTGGCGTCATGTGAGACTCCTGCCTGTCCGATTGATCAAGTCCCTTTGCTCCAACACACACACCCCCAAGTGAAATGTTTTTCCCCTGTGCGATGCACACAACCAACCAACCAAATGAATCATCCCCTCATCCCTCCTTCCCATGCAGTCAGACTCGGTGTCTGTCAGCCGCTTCATCGAGGACGGCTACCTGCGGTGGCTGCACGACCGTCGCGGAGCCCCTCACCCCATCGCTCTTTCCCTGACCAGCGATCCCAACTTGGCCCCGTATGTGGTCCGTGCCCCCCCCCCCCAGCCCTCCCGACCATCAGCTTGAGCACCGCCCTCCTTTTACCCACGCCTATTCCCCATTCCCCCTTTCACATTCCATTTTCATGCCCCATTCCTCATCCCCACCACCCCCCCCACGCCCACATCCCCCACGCCCACATCCCCCCACGCCCACATCCCCCCCACGCCCACATCCCCCCCACGCCCACATCCCCCAAACCACTTCGGATCTACAGATCGACTTCCGCGCGATGCACCAATACAACCACACGACCGGTCGGGCGCGCGAAATCCGCCGAACTCCGCCCCTTGTCGGCACCCCCCCGGCCCTCCACCCGCCCAAGATCGCCCTTCCCACGGGTGCAACCTCCAGCCCGCCGTACCAGCAGCCCCACGTCCAATCACCACCACCCGCGCCTGCTGCTGGTGGTGGTTGGGGTGTCTCCGACACGCTGCCCCAGTATCATCCTCTTTATGTCGCCCGTACCCCAGTCGCCTCACCACCGCCACCCCAATCGCCAGTCGGTCCTCCCAGTCTCTTCGCCTCAACACCCTCTCCCTCCGGCGGCTATGATTCGCCCACCGCCACCACAGCAGGCAGTCGCTTTGTCTCGACCCCATCCGGCAATTACTCGCCCACCACAACAACAGCAGGTCCCGCGGCAACGGCGGTGTCTCATGACTACCCTTACGTGCCCAGTCCCTCTATCACACCCTATGCCGCCGGGTCCATGCCCATGCCCATGCCTATGTTGATGCCCGGTACCAGCCGCGAGACCCCGATGGAACCGCTTGGGACCATGATGTTGGTTCCCGATAACAGCACGCCCCACACCACCGCGCCATCGCCACCCCCCGGACGACGCTCGCCAACAGCCGCCGCCGCCGCCGCAGCAGCAGCAGCAGCCCCGGGATGGGCATCACGCAGGTCCCCGGCCGAGACTTCCGCCCTGGACGGTCTCGACACTTACACTTACCCGATGCCCTCGCCCGGCGTCCCGATGTCGCCTTCGTGGTCCCCGCAATCTTCCCCGCAATCTTCCCCCAGATTGGATCGGTCCCCGCAGCAGCAGCAGCAGCAGCAGCAGCAGCAACAACAACAACAACAACAACAACAACAACAACAACAACAACAACAACAACAACAACAACAACAACAACAACAACAACAACAACAACAACAACAACAACAACAACAACAACAACAACAACAACAACAACAACAACAACAACAACAACAACAACAACAACAACAACAACAACAACAACAACAACAACAACAACAACAACAACAACAACAACAACAACAGCTGTATCATCATCAGCAGCAGCAGCAGTGGCAGCGCCAGCAGCCGGCAGTCGATGACCCGTTCCCGTCTTGCGAGGGCCTTAAGATGGGTGGCAAAGCGGGGTTGGTGGCGGCCGAGATTCGTGAGGCCCTGCGTGAAATGCTGGCGCGCAGCCGGGCCTGCGCGAGCCGCGGCCCGGATGACCGCCTGATCGTTCACACGTCAATCTCCATGAGTACCGAGATGTCTGATGCCTTCTTGACGCTGCTGCAGTGCTGCTTCCCGAACGACACCATGGGAAGTCTAACGGGCGACCAGTGTCAGGCATTCTTCCAACTGGCACCCTCCTGCGGGTGCCACGGTGGCCGCCCCCGCCCCAAGTTGGAGTGGCATTGCGTAGCCCACCACGGGGACTCGGCCCTTGTGATTCTGCCCGCCGAGACCCCATCCCGCTTTGCCCCCAGCCGTGTACGTGCCAATCGGAACACGCTCCTGCCGGACCTGCCGGAGAGCGGGGTGCCCTCGCTGTGTTTTTGCTGTTTGGTGGACGGCGTCCCCTTGGAAGACCATCGCACACTGCCCACATTACGATGCAGCAAGTGCCGGAAACCGATGCAGGCCACCCTGCTCGCTGGGACTACCCTTCCAAGAATCAAGGTACGCCGCCCGCGCGCACCTGTTTTCCCAATCATCTCAGCATCAGCATCCAATCATCAGCATCCAATCATCATCAGCATCAATCGTCAGCATCCAATCGCCGCCGCCGCCACCACCACCACCACCATCAATATCAATATCAACATCATCCCCCCCCCCCCCCCCCTGCCAATCATCATACATCATCATCCAATCATCCAGTCATCATCATCATCATCGAATGTGCTTTCATGAGGTGAGTTCCATCCTCTTCATCCAATCATCATCCAATCATCATCCAATCATCATCATCATCATCATCATCATCATCATCATCATCATCATCATCATCAATCATCATCACCATCCAATCATCATCATCATCATCATCATCATCATCACCATCATCAGCATCAGCATCAGCATCAGCATCAGCATCAGCATCAGCATCAGCATCAGCATCAGCATCATCGTCATCGTCATCGTCATCGTCATCATCCATCATCATCATCAATCATCATCATCATCATCATCATCAATATCATCCAATCATCCAATCATCCAATCATCATCATCACCATCATCAACATCCAATCATCATCCAATCATCATCCAATATCATCATCATCATCACCATCATCAGCATCTAATCTTATCATTTCCGCTTTTTTCGCTGCCCCGTCTTGTTGCATTCTATCGCACCTTAGTCCGGTAACTACCTCCCGCTTTCGATGCTGCATCCTGCGCCTGCCGAGCCCACACCGGCCCGCCTCACCATGTGCGTCGCCACAGCAAACCCGTATGGCACACGAATTTTGCCGGAAAGTGTCCCCACATTGGATGAGTTCGGCGGCCGGGACGACAAGGAGCTGGTCTGCTGCTGCCCTCTCTTGCCCCACCCCCACCCAAATAGGGCACAACTGGTGATGATTGGATGATGATTGGATGATGATTGGATGATGATTGGATGATGATATTGGATGATGATGATTGGATGATGATTGGATGATGATATTGGATGATGATGATTGGATGATGATGATGATGATGATTGATGATGATGATGATGATGATGATGATGATGATGATGATGATGATGATGATGATGATGATGATGATGATGATGATGATGATGATGATGATGATGATGATGATGATGATGATGATGATGATGATGATGATGATGATGATGATGATGATGGATGATGATGATGATGATTGGATGATGATGATGATTGGATGATGATGATTGGATGATGATGATTGGATGATGATGATGATTGGATGATGATGATTGGATGATGATGATGATGATGATTGGATGATTGGATGATTGGATGATGATGATGATGATGATGATGATGATGATGATGATGATGATGATGACTGGATCGGATGATGGACGATGATGATGATGGTGGTGGTGGTGGTGGTGGTGGTGGTGGTGGGTGGTGGGTGGTGGGTGGTGGGTGGTGGGTGGTGGGTGGTGGGTGGTGGTGGGTGGTGGGTGGTGGTGGTGGTGGTGGATGACGAGGTGATGATGATGATGATTGGGAGGGATGATGCCTCAGCGCCTCACTCCCTTCCTCCCCTTGCAGCGCATGAGGGTCATTCGTGTGACCAAGGCCACCAGGCACAGTCTGCAAAGTCTGTTCCGCTTAAGCCGAATTGAAAAGAAAAGATTTACACGTTTTGCTGCACGATCTACGAACGCGCCAGGGCACAATCACATATCACGGAAACACAAAGAACCACGGGGGCACAATCATCACAATAATATCACGTCAGCACAAGACAATATTTCGCGTTTTCTCGCATGATTTTAAGAGCGAAGACGACCGCATTGGGGCACAATCACAATCTCACGTAAGCATGCGTGTCATCGTGCTTTCCAAAATTGCTTCAAAAGTTCCGCCACCTGCCACGCTCCCGTCTGATGGTGTGCCGTGCCTTCCTTTGATCATGGTGGTTGTTGACGCGCCCATTCATCACATTCTTCGTTTCCTGCCATCGTATCCCCAGGGGCCTTCCAGGAACACCATCCTGATGTATTGGTCTTCGCATGTCACGGCATGTGGAGCCATCTGTTGTTTCACAACCCCGCCACTGGCTCCACGGATGAAGTCACTGCGAATGACCTGCTCGCGCTTGTTGGGCCCGACCATCCCCTCCGGCTCGGGGTCCTCTGCGCATGCGAAAGCGGGCTGATTGGAATGCATCTGCACGACCAAGGCGGCGTCCCACGGGTGATCGGCACCAATGCGCTCTTCGATGACGGCGAGGCGGCCAAATTCATGTCACTCTTCGTCTTTCCGCTGGCCCAGGCCGGCCTCTCGGACGATCCGGCCGTGATTGACGCGTGCTACCGGCGGGCCGTGCAACAGACCCATGCCGAATTGTACCCACCTCACGGAATCCACCCGGAGGGTAAGTACAGCAGCTGTCCGCTGACCCTGCTCCCCGAGGACTATTGGCGGGTCCTTCAGGGGTTCACCGCCCAGTCGGCTCCCCTGCCGCGGCACCGCAAATCCGCTGATGATGGTGATTCACGCGCCAACTCGTGCGCGCTGTTGCTGGCGCAGACGTCGTTCACATACGGCGATCCCAAGTCACGCCTCGTGGAATCGATGAAGGACCTCACCATGTCCGGATCCCCATCGTTCTCGCCTCCGCCGCCGACGCCCCCACGCCCGTCTCCGTCCCTCATGTCTCCTCCACCCAACCCATCAACCGCCGCCGCCCAGCCAGGCAGAGGAGATGGTGTGGTTTCACCGACCCTTATGCGCTCCGATTTTTTCAACCGCTTCCGGCCGCCACCTCCTCCAGCCCAACCACCACCGCAGTCGGGGCCGGTTCCCAACGGCCTCTCCGCCCCCAGGTGACCCGCGTCCGGGTGATGATTCACCTTTTGTTTTTTCACAGAGAGAAGGAAGAATTTAATCGCATCGGGTGGTTGGTTTTTTTGCGCGCCGTCTCACCCCGGGGTGAGAGATCGCGCCGCGCGTCCACAACATGCAGACGGGGACAGCATGAGAGTCAGGCTCGGGGGGCAACGTTGCGTTGGTACTGGGCGGGGGGGGCGCGGGGGTGGAATGGATGGGAGATTGACAGGCGAGACTGACTGACTGGCTTGACAAGGACGAGCAGCTTCAACGTGGCGCTCTCATCGTTCTTCCCAGAAAATCTCTTTGATGAATTCTGTCGCCGCAAGTGACCTTTCCGAACTTGTCTGTGACAGTTCTTGTATTCCGCGGAAATTGTTCATGCACAAATGAGTAGGAAACTGCCTATCAGTCATTTCGAAAAAACGCCAATGAAGTCGAATTGGATCTCCGTGGAAGCAGGAAGGTCGTCGACCATCAAAGCGCCGAACACTTCACGGTTTATTTGCACGCCACAGAAAGCAGCCGAAATAAAGAAACCGCTCCGGTACATGAAAACTACAGTTCCTCGAGTCGTTGCGTGGCAAACTCCCCACAGGCGACGGCCGCGTGACGAGTTGGAAAGAGGTTTGCCTTTTCCCCAACTGTACGCATTTCACATTGAATTCCTCCTCCAGAAAATCGATCAGATGGAGGCCATGCTTCACAGGCTGACCGAACGGGTCCAGCAGTATGAGGCTGCCACACGCTCCGGCGCTACCGGTGTTCGTGACAGTGCCTTGGGTGATGGTGCCACCTCGACCGGGGGTTCTGTCTGCTGTCTGCTGTGCTGCCTGCTTCTCTCGTTCGCTCTGCTGACCATTCCGCTCTGCTTCGCAGCGGCGACCGACCCGGGTTATATTCCCGACTCGGCCAAACTCGCCGCAGGTCGGAACCTCGTTTCGGTCTGTGGATATTCCCCCGCGGTTCTATCCACCCACCCATCCGGCTTTAGCGATCGGAACAATCGCTGCAGAACTCGCTGAGGATGATCGACGAGGCCAGTCGGATTGGTGACCAGGCGGCCGACCAGCTGGAGCACCAGACCGGACAGATGGAGCGCATCGCATAGGCGAGACGGGGTGCTACAGGCCGTTTGGGCGGTGGAGAGGCGGTGGTAGGTTGATGGTCCACCCCCCCCCCCCGCGTCGTCGTCATCGTGGCTCCAACCCATGCATTATCCTTTCGTGCGTTGGTTGTTTTTTCTTTTGGCGGCTCCAACATCAGCAATCTGGTGATCGCGCCTGGGCAATATACACACAGCTCCCTCACCCTTCCCCTTTTCCCCCGGAATTCGCAATCTGGTGATGATCGCGCCTGGGCAATATACACACAGCTCCCCTCTTCTTCGACCCTTCCCCCTTTTCCCCCGTCATTCGCGTGCGATTGGGGGGGCACTGGGGACCTGTGAGCTCGACCCTGTGTCGACCCGGTTTCACTCAGCCCCCCCCCCCCAAAAAAAAAAAAAAAAAAAAGGAGGAGGGGCGGGGCGGGGGGGGGGGGGGGGGGGATTGGAAATTGGAAACGAGAGATCACACCCCAAACCCACACAGCCCACACATCCACACATACCCCCGTCCCCACCCCCCTCAATCCACATCCCCAGCACCCGGGTCGGCGGGCCCCTGGCCACGGCGCGCGGGCGGGCACCTCGGGGCTTTTGAACATTTGGCACGGGCGCGGGGCTTGAGGGAGACATGGAGGGCCTTTCTCTTTATTTTTTCATTTCTCCTTCAAACCCATCCCACCAGCAGAAAATTACTGGACTTCTGCTGATTCTGCTTCGGTTCCAGCCGCCGCCCCGGTTGGATTCTCGGCCGAATCGTCATCATCCACCGCTGCCCTTCGGTTGCTGTTGCTGTTGCTGCCGTTACTGCTTCTGCTCCTCCTCTTCCTCCACCTCGCCCACCTCGTCCGCCTCCTTGTCCCCGTCTTCATCTCCAAGCTGCTGCTGCTGCTGCTGCTGCTGCTGCTGCTGCTGCTGCTGCTGCTGCTGCTGCTGCTGTTGCTGTTGCTGCTGTTGCTGTGGCACGGGGTCTTCCGAGCCAATATGGGGTCTCGCCTGCTCGCAGGCAGAGCGCACGAGTCGCTTGACCCAGTACTTGTCATGCGCCCGCGTGATGGGCCCCCCATCGCAGACTCCCTTCGGCCACGCAATTCGGTGGTTGATGAAGGGCGGGTAGCATGCGTTGTTGTTGTTGCGCCCGGCCCAGTCGTAGTCGATGATGCCGATATGCGGGGCGGGCGAGGCGTCAATGAGACCCACATTGCATCTGCGCAGGTCACCGTGGACATAGCCCGCTTCATGGAGCATGCGCACCGCCTGCCGGAGCGCCGGCTCCTGGGCTTGCTGCTGCTCGGGGGACAGTTGGGACCAGGGCGTGAAGGGCACATCGGCCATGATGACCACCAAGTAGTCGGCCACGGGGTCTTCGGCCTCGGCCGGCTTGCCGCTCGGAAGCAAGAGCGATGCCATTTCGGGGAGCCGGTAGCAGGCGAGCAGGGGCGGGGCAAACCCTTGGCGCATGGCAAAAATGTGGGCGTGCAGGCCGTACCGCCCACGGGCGATTTTCAGAATCACGGGGGTGGCCGGGGGAGCGGCCGGGGAGACCTACCCCAATGAACAAAAACAACAACATGAGTCACACAGATGCGAGACGCAACAACAGACGGAGCCAAGGAGGGCCCGGAAACAGAGGGTCTCATAGATCTGGGTGTGGATCTGGACGGGGATGTCCTGACACAGCGAAAACGGGAAGGCAAGGTGGGTGCCGCCACAATGGCGCCTGGCCAGCGATTGCAGTGACTCGGTCAGGATGGGCAGCGCTTTTCTGAGGGCCCCGAACAGCCTGAATGCGGGCCGGAAGCAGGCCGGATCGGCGTAGAGAAGAATACCCACTGCGGGGGTCAGCTCTTCAAGGATGATTCCCTGTAAAAACCGCAAAAAAAATCAAATAAAATAAAATAAAATGAGGTTTGTTGGGGGGCCATGAAAATGAGAGAACGAGCTCGCCCGGACCTTCGCGGTCGTGATGGCACAGGACAAGGAGACGTGCCCACCGCACACCTGCATGAGAAAGCTCGGGCAGGCCCCGCGGGCTTTGGCGGCCCAGAGCGCGACGTAGTACGCCGCCAGTTGATAGGCGGCGCCCCCTTCCAACTCGGGCTTGACGATAACGATCAACGCGGGCATCTCATCGGTGTCCTCATCGGGCACGGCGTAGACAAGATCGGCCAGGCTGTCCCCCCAGGTCTCCGGGATGGACTTAATCTCCAGCCGAACTTGCAGCAGCTTCGCCAAAATCCCGCGGATAGCGTACCTGAAGTCATTTTCCGGGTCCCGGCTGTCCTGGGCGGCAGCCGCCGATGCGACCTCCGCGTACTTGCCGATCAGCCGGCAGAGACTGTAATCGGGCGGGGCGTCGCTGGCCCACTCGGAACAAAAGGCAAGGAAGGCGGGTTCCACCAATTGGGGCGGGAACGGGGCGCGTCCGTGGGCGGTTATGTGGAATTGGAAGGGACCCGTTTGGGCACGACGCAGAAAGACATCCCGCTTGTCCGGATTGTTACATAAGGCGATGGGGTGCGGCATATCGGCGAAGAAGTGGCGCAACACGAGGCCAGCTAGAGGAAAGAAGAAGAAGAAGGGGAAGAAGATGAAGAAGGGGAAGAAGAAGGGGAAGAAGAAGGGAAGAAGAAGGGGGAAGAAGAAGGGAAGAAGAAGGGGGAAGAAGAAGGAAGAAGAAGGGAAGAAGAAGGGGAAGAAGAAGGGGGAAGAAGATGAAGAAGGGGAAGAAGAAGGGGAAGAAGAAGAAGAAGAAGGGGAAGAAGAAGAAGAAGAAGAAGAAGGGGAAGAAGAAGGGGAAGAAGATGAAGAAGGGAAGAAGAAGAAGAAGAAGAAGAAGAAGAAGAAGAAGAAGAAGAAGAAGAAAGAAGAAGAAAGAAGAAGAAGGGGAAGAAGATGAAGAAGGGGAAGAAGAAGAAGAAGAAGAAGAAAGAAGAAGAAGAAGAAAGAAGAAGAAGGGGAAGAAGAAGGGGGAAGAAGATGAAGAAGGGGAAGAAGAAGGGGAAGAAGAAGGGGAAGAAGATGAAGAAGGGGAAGAAGAAGAAGAAGGGGAAGAAGAAGGGGGAAGAAGATGAAGAAGGGGAAAGGGGAAGAAGAAGAAGGGAAGAAGAAGAAGAAGAAGAAGAAGAAGAAGAAGAAGGGGAAGAAGATGAAGAAGGGGAAGAAGAAGAAGAAGAAGAAGAAGAAGAAGAAAGAAGAAGAAGGGGAAGAAGAAGAAGGGGAAGAAGAAGAAGGGGAAGAAGAAGAAGAGAAGAAGAAGAAGAAGAAGAAGAAGGGGAAGAAGAAGAGAAGAAGAAGAAGAAGAAGAAGAAGAAGGGAAGAAGAAGAAGAAGAAGAAGAAGAAGAAGAAGAAGGGGATGAAGGGGAAGAAGAAGAAGAAGGGGAAGAAGAAGGGGAAGAAGAAGGGGAAGAAGAAGGGAGCAGTGGAGTGGGTGACAAACCTGATGAAGGAAGTTGAACGGCAGCCCCGGCGCTGACTGGCTGCGCGGCGGGTGCGACGGCGGGTGCTGTATCATCAAAGGCACAAGGTCGAGAGCAGCGTGCGTGAGAGTGTGTTCTTCTTGAAGTTTTATTTTTCTTCTCGTTCGCAGCATCGCGGAGTGCATGGGCCCAGAGTCGAAGGCAAAGAAGAGAGGAATGCGGAGGAAAGTGCTTGTGAATGAAGATGGCGATTCTGAGTGAACCGCAACAATGGATGGTGGCGCGATGATGAAAAGTGAATGTGGGCTGTGCTTGCGGTTTGGTGGCGTAGCAGAGGGGTGCACATGTGCACCACAGACCCGGAGGAAAGTTTGTGTGGATGAAACGGGCGAGCGGGATGCTGCCGGGACCGCAGCCATAGCTCATCAGCACTGGAAAAAAAATGTAAATCAGCCTCCTGGAATTTGAGAAACGCTATCTCGTATTCGGCTTCGAGCATCGAATTCCTCACCGGTTCCGGAATCTTCCACTGTGGCAGGGAAGCATTAAAAGGAAACACAAAAGCCACAAGAGACAGACAGATTGACGTGGTGACAGCTGCGGATTCCATCTGTTCGAAAGTCTGAAAGAGCTGATCCTATCCCCCGGGCCAACACGGTGAGCATCAATGAATTCCGCCTCGTTTGACATTGCCGATCTTGTCTGGTTATTCTATTGGTGGAAAGCGGTCATACGTGAAGTAGGAATCCACATTTCGGACCTTCCGAAAAAACGCCACGGAAGTCGAATTGATTCTCAACGAAAGCAGGAAGGTCGTTTGACTATCTCTTGGTGCTTCACGGGTTCCTCGCATCATCGTGGCATAGAAAGCAGCCGAAATCAAGAGACCACTCCGCCACATGAAAAACGCGGTTTTTATGATGCGGAGCCTCCTGATGAACTGGACAAAGGTTCGCCTTTTCCCCAACTGCACGCATCATGGATTGCTCCTCCAGAAAATCGATCAGTCGGAGGCCATCCTTCACACGCTGACCGAACGGGTCCAGCAGTATGAGGCTTCTACGCGCCCTGCCGGTGTTCGTGACGGTGCCATTGTCACCCGACGAGCAGATGGGGGCCTGACCACAACCGCAGGTGATGGTGCCGCCACCTCAACCACCGTGGGGGGAGTTGACCTCTTCCTGTTCCGTCTGGTCAATGACGGCATTCGTCCCTGCAGTCTGTGTTCTATGGTTTCTCTTTCTGACCCCTGGGCTTCCCGCAGCCACGGATTCCGATGGGAACAGCGTGATTTCGGTCTGTGGATGGTCCCCCGGCGGTCACAACCTCACCCCCTCCCTCATGGCACAGCGCTCGCCGCGTCTGATCTCGCTCTAGATGGTTTGACGAGGCCGACCAGCCGGGGGCACCGACTGCGCCAATGGGGTAAGGGCGAGACGTGATGGAGTGACGCAGGCAATGTCCCACCGGTTGGCGGGGGCGGAGATGTGTCTGTGTGTGTGGGGGGAGGGGGGGGAGAGAGATCACATCATGCGGGGGCTCTTTGTATCGTCCGTTGGTGGTGGTGATGTTGATGATGTTGATGTTGATCAATGGATGTTGTTTGATGAATACACAAACAAATTCACCGCCTGCTGGGCGCGCGCTGCAGACTGGTTGATGCCGGTTGCGGTTGGGGGGCCGCACCCTCTGGGCGGGGGACCGTCATCATTAACTCAACATGGCACCACTTTGGCCTTCTTCCAGAGTCGTGAGTCCCCTGGTTTTTCAGGGTCGATGATCGGCAGGCAGGTATGAATTCTGAGCAGACGCCGCCCATGGCCACCGTCCTGCTGTCAAAATCAACGAAAATGGTTCGTTTGAGGCGGGGGAAGGGAAAGGGAGGCTAGGTGCCTCGCACCCGTTTGGTCTCCTCACGCCGTGCTCCTTCATGTAGGCGGAAACCCGGCGCAATCCTCGTACCGGGTCCAGGTGGGAAAGGGGTGTGTTCCCACTGGATGAGGAACGTAGATGCCTGGAGTTGATGGACGGTTGGAATGGGTGGGTGGGGTGGGGAAAAAACCTTTTGAGATTCTCCTCTTGTAATTTTCAGTTCGCCTCCCACGAGGCTGCACTAACACGAGAAAGAAAGAAAGGCAACAAAACAGATATGCATATGCCGGCTCTGAAACAGGCGGCAGTGGGGCCCTCCTTCGACTCCTCTTCCCCGGATTCAAGGCGCCCCATCCTTGATCGTCGGCACCCTGGCCACTCGGGAAGCCACGTGGCCATTCAGAAGGGAGCCACGTGGCCATTCAGAAGGGAGCCACGCCGTCCCCGCCTTGGGGGGACAATCACCTAGCACCCACCTCTTTCCCGAGATTTTTTTTACAGAGGGATCATAGTCAGCGGGATTTATTGGGTGGGACGCGACTTGGGAATCATCGCCATAAGCATTTACTCATCATCGAACAATGGACAATGGTTTGTCTGGGCCGCCTCAGCCACTCAGTCAGACCTGTGCCAGTTAGCCACACGCGAGACTGCATTAAACACGAAACTGACTTGAGGGAGAACACGCGCACGCTATCCTGCTGACTGTCAACCTGTCCCAACAAATTAGTGCCGGGGAGCGTCCCCCTGTCATCTCGTCTCGCCTCAGCTTTTGCTTCTGCTGTTCCCTGAGGACCTAGTTTCGGCCAAAATCAGCCTGTATATCAGATGTTTACACAATTGCCACCCGAACTCCTGGGTTCCATGATCAACCACCAAGACACGACGACCTCCCTCCGTTTGTACATTCTTCTCCTGGGACTCTCGCACGCCATACGTCAGGCCGTTCGCGGCACTCTGCGGCAATTTTTGCTCGATGACTCAGAGTGGCTTTCACCCGATGACACGCCCGATCCCGAGCTCGACAGTCTGCCCACACCGACGGCCGATGCCCTGGCTGCCTTGGTTGGCCCCTGCAAAGGCCTCGTGAAGCTGACTCTACCCTCTCGTGACACGTGCCTGTGGGGGTGCCGCGCCCAGGGCGACAACGCCTGGGTTGATGAGGCGTTCGCCGGCCACACCCAGCTGGCCGTGCTGCGCTTACCCCTGGCCACATCCGTTATGCCTGCCATCGAGCGCATCCTGGGACACCTGCCTGGCCTGGAGGACTTCCACTTGACCAACCGTGAGGTCTTTGATCCGGCCGCCCTGGCGGCCACTCTGGTGCGGTGCTGCCCCCGGCTTGAGGCTCTGCATCTTGGCGTAGAAACGCACTGGGCCCTGTTCGACCCGACCCCGCTGCGCCCGCTGTGCGGCCGGCTCAAGCGTCTCTCTCTCTCGGATGTGCCAACCTCCCCCCGGTTCGAGGCCTTTCTGGAGTCCCTGACCTGCGTCGAGCAGCTCAGCCTGTATCAGTGCACGCCCGGCCTGGCCCAGGCCGCACCCCGACTGACCCACCTTTGGCTGTTGATGGACTCGCTGGATGGCCTGCCCAAGATGGGTCTCCACCGCCTGGAATCTCTCGAGGTCCATTCCAGCACCAGGTATACTGGCCCCGTCCTTGCCCAAGTCTTGGCCGCCAACCGCGCCACCATCCGTTCGCTGTCCCTCTGGCCCCGCGAGGTCCCCCGGTCCCTGTTTCAGCTGCTGGGCACCTGCCCGCACTTGGCCCACCTGAATCTGCATCTGCGTGATGCCGAGGGTGATGTAGATTTGGCCGATCTGCCCCCGGAGCTGCTTCACCGGCTGGTCTCACTCCGCCTCAGCCTGGGTCGTGAGGACCCGTACCCGCGTCCCATCTCCATTGCCAGCGCCACCCTGCGCACGTTGGATCTGCAGCAATTGAGTCTGATCTCTCCTCTGACACTGGATTGCCCTGCGCTTGAATCGCTCACCCTTCCCGAGGCCGTCAACCCCTCCGCCCCGTATCCGCTCGTCATGCGCTGTCCGGAGTTGCGCCAAATCACGGGGCTCGGCGAACACGGGCTGGCGGAGTGCCAGCACATGTCGCGCCTGACCCGTGTCGACTACTCCCTGGGTCATATGACCTCTGCCCAACAGCTCCCGTCTCGTGACGCCCTGGATGCCCTGCTGGCCGGCTCGCCAGCGCTGTCCCGACTCTCGGGCCTGCGGTTCGCACACCCGCGAGGCCTTGCCGAGCTCTGCCAGGCCGCGCCGTGCCTATCCGACCTCTGGGCCACCCTCATGCACGTTGTCGTTCCGGCGCCCGTTCCCGGCCGGTCCCACCAGTCCCCACGGCTGACGCTGAGCCTGCCCGGCCATGTCAGGATGCTCAACATGACCCTATCTCTGGCCGCCGAGACTGAGGGAGACCCTGTGGATCTGTGTGTCGAGGCCCCCGGACTGTGCAGCCTCACCCTGTACGAATTGGGGCCCGAGTCGCTCTTCCAGGCCGCCGTCCGCTCGCTGACCATCCTGCGCTGCCCCGCCCTGGCCAATCTGCACATTGGGTGGATGTCGGGCCTGACTGAATTCACCCTCGCTGGGTCCCTTCGCAGCCTGCATCTCGATCGATGCCACGTCCTGCAGCCGGCTAGCCTGCTCGCCTGTCTGGGGGGGCAGCACGGGGCCTGCCTGGGTCAGGTCACTCTTGCGGGCACCCCAGCACCCTGCCGCCCGGCCTGGCCACAGCTGGCCGCCGCCCTGGGTGCGCTGCCCCGCCTGGTCACCTTGGAGCTGGGCGATCATCCCACGGCCGACCTGGCCCTGTCCTGCCCGGCCCTCCGCTGTCTGCGGCTTCCCCGCCACTCGGAGACCACGAACTTGGGCCCGGATTCCGATGCCACGGCCCCCCACACGACCCGGCTGCGTTCGTTGGTGCTCGACTGTCCGCTGCTTGAGGAACTACGCGCTCCCGTGGGCCCCCACCTGGCGCGGCTGGAGGTGGCCGGGTCGGGGACTGCCTTGCGCCGGGTGGAGTACACGACCCAGGCCTGGGCGAAGCGGCTGGAGGGACGCTGGCCCTGGGCCAGGATTGTTGCAGTCCCCTGGGATTTCTAAGTTCCAACTCCCCCCACCACCCTTCACGTGTCTTCTCGCTCTCCTCTTTCAAAAGAATCATCCTCGACTCAACCACACAGACCGGGGTCGACTCAACCACATACTCCGGGGGACCATTGCCGCCCAGGGGTATCCCCCTTCCGCCCCTCCACACAAGAGTGTCGAAGTTTGTGTGCCACTGCAACCTGCTTTTGGTTGTTGTTCTTGTTGGTGTTGTTGAGGGGCCTGCCCAGGGGTGCCCCCAAGGGGACACCGCCCCCTCCAAGGGGACGGATCCGCCAAAGGGGCATACCAGACTGGGGACCAGAATAGGAAGGGGAGGAGTGGAGGCGGGGCGGGGCAGTCCCCGAACCACCGCAGCAAGAGAGAGAAAGGGGCGGGGGGACGCGGAAAAGGACGAGAGAAAGAGAAAAAAGACAAAAAGGACAAAGGAGAGACCCAAGACTGTGCATCGAGAAGAGGGGGGAAGTGAGAGGACCTCCCCCCCGGGGGAAGAGAGAGCGGGAGAGAGTGCCCACAAATCGTGTGTGTGCGCGCGCGCGTGAAAAAAAAAAAATAAAATCACATCGTCTGCCCTTCACTGATCCTTGTTGGGAAGGTCGGCGAAGTAGGGATGGTTCAGGGCGGATTTGGCCGAGATGCGCCGTGCGGGGTCGTACTGGCACAGTTGCCGGAGCAGGTCAATGCCCTGGGCGTCCAGCTGGGGAACAATCTCCTCGAGGGGCTTGGGCCGGAAGTTGGGCAGGGTCGTCTTCCAGTCGGGCAGTTTGGTCACGTGGGGCCAGACTTCCTCCGTCGGGGTACCAAAGACGTGGAAGATCTTGAAGAGCTGGTCGATCTCGGAGTCACCCGGGCACAGGGGGTAGCCACCACGGGCCTGTGGGATGGGGCATGAAGGGGAGAGGGGGGGAGAGTGAGACCACGGTTTTCAAATTTGAACAAAAAAAAAAATGAACGAGAGGAGAGACGACGGACCATCTCGCCAAAAATGAGACCCACACTCCACATATCAAGCGGGGTCGAGTAGGCCTTCGAGCCGAGCAGAACCTCGGGTGCGCGATACCAGAGGGTCACCACATCGTGGGTGTACTTGGGAGGGATGGGAATGCCAAAGGCACGTGCCAGCCCAAAGTCGGCCAGTTTCAGCTGGCCGGCGCTGTTCACCAGAAGGTTCTGGGGCTTCAGGTCACGATGAATGATGCGATGGCCTAGGATTGCAGGTGCCCAAAAATCAGGATTGGAAAAGAATTGAGCCACGTCAAAAAAAGGGTGAGCACACCGAAATTGCGGAAGTCCATTCCAGACCATGGCAAAAAGCGATACCCTTCAGGAGCTGGTAGGTGTAATACTTCACCAGCATGGGGTCGACAGGACCACGAGTGGCCAGAGACTCCATCCGCTTTTTCAAATCTTGGTCAAGGTACTCGAAGACAAGAGTGAGCTTGTTGGGAGAGTGGATAACGTCGATCAGGCGCACGACGTTGGGATGGCGGAGTTCGCGAAGAACAGCGACCTCCCGAATTGTGGTCCGAGGAACTCCTTCCTCGTCCATATCGAGCCGGATTTTTTTCAGGGCCACAATCCGGTTGGTAATGAGGTCCTTGGCCTTGAAGACGATGCCGTAGGTGCCTTCGCCAAGCTTTTCGAGTTGGCGATAGCTAATTGAAACAAATGAAAAGAAATAAGTCGGCTGCAAGAAAGAAGCAATTCATGGGTGATTAGGGCAAGAACCGGATGCAGGAGAGCGGAAAAAGGGCGGGCGTAAAAGCACTGCGGACCGCTCAAGACCGGTAGGAGTTGCTGGGGCCGCAGCAGGCTGCACGAGTGCCATTTTGTTGGATGGAAAGAGAGGAACCGGAGCCCGATTCGAACTTTAAAACCGGGCTGGGAAGGCCGAGGTGATAAAGATTATGTCGGGCACCTCGCTCGGCCTCCTTGCCGCGGTCCTCTACGGGATTATCGGGTTTTTACTCTTGAATAACATCCCTATCTTATCCGACACGAAAAAATGGATTTTGAGCCTCCCAATTTCAAAGAACTCAAATTGATCGAGGAGAGTCGCTGTTTCGTGGGGTTTTTCTCCCTCTCTTTTTCTCTTCGGTCTGTTCGCGAGCGGCGGAAGCGCCTTTCGAACCTTGTTTCAGATGGGTCAAGCCGCTGTTGGACGGATCATTTCTGTTGGCCAGTGGCCTCATCTGAGAATCGCCAAGTTACTCGGCGAAGGTGGCTATAGCTACGTTTATCTGGTTCGTGATATGGACAGTAGCCAGCAGTTCGCCATGAAGCGTATGCTTGCTCAAAGTCGCGAGGCTGTACAAAATTGCGACAATGAAATCGCCATTATGGTCTGTCGGACCGCCCACTTGTATCTCCTCACCTCTACCGACTCTCAATAGCGCGCTCTGAACCACAAGAATATCACTCGTTTGTATCATGTTGAACGAGTACAAAACAACCCTCGTGAGATCGAATATCTCTTATTGATGGAATTCTGTCCCAGTCCGTCTGATCTCCTCTCCCGCACTCCAATCCGCTGCGCTTTCGTCCACAGTTGGCCTGATTGGAGAAATGAATTCCATCCCCTCCCGGCGCATTCCCGAAGAACGGATCTACTCGATCTTCTACGACATCACCATGGCCTTGGTGTATCTGCACAGCCTCAACCCACCTGTTTTCCATCGGGATATCAAGGTCTGGTATCCTTCAAGCACGGTGATGAACTGTTTTTTTTTTTGTTTTCCCGCACGTCTGTATCCCCCCAGGTGGAAAACGTCCTGCACGGCGAGGACGGCCACTACAAGCTCTGCGACTTTGGCAGCGCGACCCGGGACCCGCCCCTCAAGCTGAAGACCACACAGGTGTGTCATCCTCACCCCTGGTTCTACATACACACACACGAACGCAGGAAATTGTGCGCTGGGAGGAGATCATCCAGCGGAAGCTCACCGCCTCACACACGGCACCCACACACACACACCCGCACCCACACCCACAATCAGGAAATTGTGCGCTGGGAGGAGATCATCCAGCGGAAGACCACCGCCTGCTACCGGTCACCCGAGATGGTTGACCTGTACCGGCGCAAGGAGATCGGCACCAAGGCCGACGTGTGGGTCTGCCTCCCGGGGGGATAGCCACGGGCCACAAAAAGTGGGGGGGGGGAAGGAGATCGGCACCAAGGCCGACGTGTGGGTCTGCCTCCCGGGGGGATAGCCACGGGCCACAAACAGTGGGGGATAGCCACACACGGTGCATACGTCACACAGGTGGGGGGATACCCACGTCACCACCCACTCTCCATACATGGGGGGAGAGCCACAGGCCACCACTCATGTGGGGATAGCCACACGGCCACTTGCACCGTGGGGATAGCCGCTCGCCACATGGTGGGGTGAGCCACGGGGCCACTTGCACCCATCTCCACATCACGCATCCACCCACGCCATGCTGTTCGGTCCTCTCCCTCACACCTGCTCCGCGACGACTCTCCTCGGCAGGCCCTGGGCTGCATCCTGTTCACGCTGGCCTTCTACGAGACCCCCTTCGAGGGCCAGGGCGGGACCGACCTGCAGATTCTCAACGTGCAGTATCGCATCCCCGAGCGGCACCCGTACTCGGAGAAGCTCATTGGCCTCATCAGTCCGTCCCTGCTTCTGCTGCGTCAGCATGAGCATCGTCACCCGTCACCACCACCACCACCATCTTCATCATCACCATCAGCAGCAGCAGGAGCAGCATCCAATCATCATCCAATCATCCAATCATCCAATCATCATCATCATCATCATCATCATCATCATCATCATCATCATCATCATCATCATCATCATCATCATCATCATCATCATCATCATCATCATCATCATCATCATCATCTTTGCTCCGCTGGTGGGGATGGTGCAGCCTGCATGTTTGAACCCGACCCCGATCTGCGGCCCACCGCCGGCGAGGTCCTGGTGCGGCTGTGCCAGGCCATGGGCCGTCAGGCGCCCCCCGAAGTGGTGGTCCGTCCCGTCCCCTGCCGTCCCGTGCCCTGGCCTTTGGCTGGTGGTGGGGCGTTTTGGTATGGGGTTTGTGTTTTGAATGTCCCGCCCTCCCCATGTCTCTGACCGCACCCCACCGTCCCGTCCCGTGCCCTGGCCTTTGGCTGGTGGGGCATGCGTTGTTGGATTTGTTGTATGGGGGAGGAGGAGGGCCGTTGGTTTTCCTGTTTGTGTTCTGGGGATGTCCCCGTCCTCCCTTTTTATATGTTTCCTTCCATCCACTTCCTCCAACCAAGGAGACCCATCATCCAATCATCATCACCATCCATTCATCATCACCATCCATTCATCATCACCATCCATTCATCATCACCATCCATTCATCATCACCATCCATTCATCATCATCATCCATTCATCATCATCATCCATTCATCATCACCATCCATTCATCATCACCATCCATTCATCATCATCATCCATTCATCATCATCCAATCGTCATCCTCTTCTCCATCCTCATCCTCACCACGCCGTCCCATCCCCCATCCCCCTCGCCAGGCCGCCCTGCCTCCGCCCCGCCAGCCCAAGGCGCCTGCTGCCGCTGCTGCCCCGGCCCCAGCGGCCAAGGCGCCCGCGGCCCCGGCACCCGCCCGCGCCGCCGCCCCACTTGCCGCGGCACCCGCCCTGCCGGTCCGTGCGCCTTGTGTCCCTGTCTGCCTGTGCGGCTGCCTGTGCGGCTGCCTGTGCGGCTGCCTGTGCGGCTGCCTGTGCGGCTGCCTGTGCGGCTGCCTGTGCGGCTGCCTGTGCGGCTGCCTGTGCGGCTGCCTGTGCGGCTGCCTGTGCGGCTGCCTGTGCGGCTGCCTGTGCGGCTGCCTGTGCGGCTGCCTGTGCGGCTGCCTGTGCGGCTGCCTGTGCGGCTGCCTGCCTGGCTGTCTCTCTGGCTGGCTGTCTCTCTGGCTGGCTGTCTCTCTGGCTGGCTGTCTCTCTGGCTGGCTGTCTCTCTGCCTGGCTGTCTCTGCCTGGCTGTCTCTGACTGGCTATCTCTGGCTGGTCTGTCCCGTTGCCCATTCCCCTGTGCGTTCGGCCTGTGTGATGATCATCATCTCCATCGGTCCCCTTCCGTCCTCCTCTCATCATCCCTCTTGTACCTCCTTTCGCCCCCAACCTCCCCCCAAACAGGACCGCTCCCCTCCCCGGCCAACCCACCGTCCGACCCCCTCGGCCGGCGCGGTCCTCTTTGGCCTCGAGTGGCAACAACCTCAGCAGCACCCGGCCTCGGCCCCACCCCCTCCCGCAGACGTCTACGGGGCACCCTCACCCGCCCTCTTCGCCGCCCCAGCCCCGCCCCCGCCGCCACCCCGGACGTGTTCGGCTTCGGCCCGAGCCCACCGCCCGCAACCGCCAGTGCCCCGCCGCCCACCACCACCGGCGCCGTGGCGCCCACCAACCCGCGCATGTCGCTGTTCGGGTCGGAACCCCCGGTGGCCGCAGGGAGCAGCTCGCCAATGTCCTCAACTGCTGCCCGCCGGCCCGCCCCGCTCTCCACCACGGCAGCCCGCACATCCCTGTTCGGGGGCCCGCCCGCCCCGCCCCCGTCCCCGCCCCCGCCGCCCCGGCCGCCAACACCCTCGCCACCTCCGCCTCCTCGCCCCATCTTTCTATGGGCGGGCGATCTGCCGGCGTCCCGCGCGTTGCCCCCGGCACCAGCACCACCTCACCCCAGTTTGGCACCGCCCGGCCTCGCGTGGTTCCGCCCGTGCCTGCGGCCGCTCCCCCGCCGGCCGCCGCTGCTGCTGCCCCTGCTCCTGCCGCCCGACCCACTCTAATGGACGCCACCTCAGCCTCACTGATGGAAGCCTTCACGCGCCCGACGGCTGCCGCCCCCGCCGCCCCCGCCATCGGGGGCACGGCCTCTCTGTTCGATAACCTGCTCGGCCACCTGCCCGCACCCTCGGCCTCGCCGCCTCCCGCGACGAGCCCGGCGCTGTTCGGGATGGGGTTGGCCTCGCCCCCCATGCCCTCGGCCCCTGCTCCTGCTCCTGCCCTCGCGGTCACTGTGGTCCCCTCGGCCCCACACGCCAACACCATGACGTCGCTCTTCGCCACCCCATCGGCCTCATCTGCCTCGTCGGCCACGACCCTGGGTGGCTCCACAGGCCTCAGTAACACCACCAGTAACAGCAACAGCAGCCTCGTGGCCCCAACCACCCTGTCCCCGGCCCCCTCGTTGTCCCTCTTCGCCAAGCCGGCCGCCGCCGCCCCTGCGCCCGCTGCCCCGTCGGGACCGCTGGATGACCTGCCGGCCTCGCTTCTCGGCTCCCTGGCCCTGCCCGCCTCCCCCACCACACCCGCCAGTCCTCCACCAGCAGCGCCGGCAGCGGCAGCGCCAGCATGGGCCGGTACCCCTCGCCGTACCCCCCCGTGCCTGGGTCTCTTGTCATGCCGACCCCACAGCAGCCCCAGCAGCAACAGCAGCAGCAGCAGCCTGGCGGTGGCCCTTTTGCGATGTGGAGCGACAGGCAGAGCGCGGGGGCGGCGGCGGCAACATCCCCGGCGACCCCCAAGTGGAGCCCCTTTGCCTGAGCGCTCCCCGACCGCACCCACAGACAGACGGTCCGCCTGGGGATGGGCTGGCTGGCTGGCTGGCTGGCTGGTGCTGGCTGGTTGGCTGGGTTGGCTGGCTGGCTGGCTGGGTTGGCTGGCTGGCTGGCTGGGTTGGCTGGGTTGGCTGCCTGGCTGGCTGGGCTGGCTTGGCTGGCTGGTTGGCTGGGCTGGCTGCCTGGATGGATGGCTGGATGGATGGCTGGCTGGGCTGGCTGGGCTGGCTGGGCTGGTTGGCTGGCTTGCCTGTCATGTCTCGCCGTGTTTGTCAGGGCTGTCGTTTTGTGACTTGTCCGACCTCCGCTGTCTCCCCCCCCCCCCCCCCCCCCCCCATCAGAACCGCGCTCCCTTCATCACCACCACCACTTCTCTCCCTCTCCCTTTCGCCCCCCTCATCCCCAGGCCCCGTCTCGGCGCTCACTAGCCTCCTGACCCAACCCACCCACAGCCCACCCTCCCACCGGTACAGCGCCTCCTATGCCCTGTCCCCGTCACCCCACCTCCCATCGCCCAACCGCAGCAGCAACAGCAACAGCAACAGCCATTACGATCACCCGGGTTCCTGGGTCGAAGCAGTTCCATGCATATCCCATCCAAAGCTGCCTTTCTGGCGGTGACCACCACCACCCATCAGGATCCACACAGGCGTATGAATCCTCTGCCCACCCAACCACCACAATCACAACCACCACCACCACCACCACCACCACCACCACCACAGACCCACAGCCCGCCCTGGTGCGCCGCCGGGGGACGATTGGACATCCACAGTCGTACCGACCCGGCCACCAACAACAACAACAACAACAAGGCCGGGGGGATAGCCACCACCCCGACCCCCCCATCAGAATCCGAGGATAGTGACGAGTCAGGAGCCGCGGCGACCCCAACGACCCCCCTGCACGCCCTGCACCCGCCAGCCGACCTGTTGGCGTTCACGCCGCCCACGCCACTCCTGGCGACCCCGCGCCACACCCGCTCGCGGTCATACACCGACGGGCTGGCGGCCCACTTGAACGCCCTCGTGGCAAACCCCGAAACCACCACCACTATCACCACCACCACCACCACAACCACCAGTGTCTCGACCGCCCTCCCGGCCCCCATCCCACTCCCCAGTCTGCAGCGGACCCGGGAATGCGACGCGGCGGCAGTCAAACTGTCCACCTCGGCACCGTCCACCCCAACCCCGAACCATCCCCGTCTGGGCACCAGCCCGTTCTCGCCCGTCCTGGGCCCGCACTCGCCCCTGTCCTCACCCTCGTCCAACTCCCTGACCACCGGCCTCACCCCGCCTCCCGCCGCCGCCGCCGCCACCCACGCCCTCACGGAGCCCGCGAGTTCGCTCACCCCGCGTTCGTCCGAGGGCAGCCCGCGGTCGAAGGCTGGCACCACCCCGCCCCAGCCGCTGGCCCGCGGGCTGACCGGAGGGACGGCCCCGCTCACCTCCGCCTCGCCTCGCGTGGGCAGCTGTCCCACACTGACCCCACATCTTGACCGTCGACCCGGCCCGGCGGCCTCCACGGCCGCCCGTTGGGAGCCTGATGGCGGCGGCGGGGAAGACAGCGGAGAGGACGAAGATCAGGATGATGACTCGATGGAGGTGACGGCGGTGGGCGGGCCGCGCCGTGGGTCGGCCGCCGGGGTGCTGGGGCATGGCGGTGAGGGTGACATGGCGCCGAGGGTCAACCTTGGTCATGCCCTACAAGGGGTTGGCGCTTACGTCTGTCTTCCCCTCCTCCTCCTCTTCCATCCTCCTCCTCCTCTTCCATCATCCTCCTCCTCCTCCTCCCCCTCCTCCTCTTCCTCTTCCTCCCCTATTCGGTTGGCTGTCTGTATCTGTCTGTGTCGGCTGCCTGGCTGGCTGGCTGGCTGGCTGGCTGTGCTGGCTGGCTGTGCTGGCTGGCTGGCTGGCTGGCTGGCTGGCTGGCTGGCTGGCTGGCTGGCTGGCTGACTGGCTGGCTGGCTGACTGGCTGACTGGCTGACTGGCTGACTGGCTGACTGGCTGACTGGCTGACTGGCTGACTGGCTGACTGGCTGACTGGCTGACTGGCTGGCTGGCTGGCTGGCTTGCTGGCTGGCTGGGTGCCGTGCATGCCGTAGTGTGTCCGCATCCCTCATCACCCACCCCGCCATCCCACCTCGGTTCGAATCCCAGCGGCCCCCGATCCCTTCGGCCCTGACGGACGTGCGCGATTTGGCGGCCTGCATGGCGGCCGGCGGGCCGTACGGCAAGTGGGTCGTCAAGGTCCGCCACCACCCACCACCACCCACCACCCACCACCCACCACCCACCACCCACCACCCACCACCCACCACCCACCACCAACCCTCCCCACGCCCCGCCCCGCCCAGGCGACCTCACGCCGGCTGATGCCCGTCATGCCCAAACACATGCGGGCCATCGTGGCGGCCGCCTGGTCGGAGCCCAGCATCGAACCGCTCTTCCAGGTGCTCGTCCGACGGCCCCTGATGCACGACGCGGCCGTGGCTCTCAAGGTCCCCCCCCCCCCCCGTGTGCTGGCTGGGCTGGGCTGTCCTGGGCTGTGGGCCTGGCTGGCCACGGGACCCTCTTGGGACGGATCTGCCAGTTGGGCTGAGGGGGCCAAGCCATCTCTCGCGGGTTCCCTTGCTTGGCACTGTCCTCGCACGGGCACTGTCCGTCATCAGCATCAGCATCATCATCAGCATCATCCAATCATCATCATCATCATCATCATCATCATCATCATCATCATCCAATCATCATCATCATCATCATCATCATCATCCAATCATCATCATCATCATCATCATCATCCAATCATCATCATCATCATCATCATCATCCAATCATCCAATCATCCAATCATCCAATCATCATCATCATCATCATCATCATCATCATCATCATCATCATCATCATCATCATCATCATCATAATCATAATCATAATCATAATCATCATCCCGTTTCATCCTGAACTCCCCACGACGCACACACCGCCCTCAACCACGCAAGGCCGTTGCCGTGCTGCATCGGCTGCTGCAACTGGGGCCGCACACGGCTCACCTGCTGGACGCCTACCGGGCCCGGGTGCCCCTCCTAGAGGAGATGCTGAACAACTGGATCAACAAACGCGCCCAGGATCCGTCCGTTTTTGGGGTGGTTTTATGTGACACGATGAATATATTTTTGATCTTATTTTAGGATTGATTTTTGATGTACATAAAAAATTAAGGGGGGGGTCAAAAATTTCAATGGCAATGGTAAATTTAGTAAATTTCGCTAAATTTAGCTAAATTTATTTATTTTTTTTCAATATGATTTTTTTTTTATTTTTTGGACACACGGGGTGGGACCTCGCGTCGTTGTCGAGTTGAACAACGGGATCAAAGGACCCGTCCGTTTTGGGTGGTTTTATGTGACACGGGGTGGGGTGGGGGGGGGGGTGGGGGGGGGGGGTACTCATGTTGTTTGACCAAACACATCATAGTTTTAAATTTGGCACGTGATCGAACGCACTCGGAAATTGGGATGGCGGAAAAACGAGGGGTGGGGGGCTTGCTGGGTGGGGGTGGGGGCTGGTTTTGTACAGAACAACTGATTTCATCTGCCTCATGTCTGATCTCCCGCCACCACACACACACCCCATCACCACCACCAGCATCCTGACCCCACTGCTCTGCCGGTACCTGAGCTATCTGATGAGCAAACTGGCCTTCCACAGCCTGCATCCGGCCCTGGAGGGCTCGTTTGCCGTCATCCCGGCGACCCTGCGCGCCCCGTCGCCCCCGGGTGCCCACGGGGGGCCCAGCGGGGCGGCCAGTCAGCAACTGCAGACGAGCGGGCCGCTGACACCGCGCAGGCATGAGGCCCAGCTGGCGATGGTCGAGCGGGAACTGGCCGAGGCGTTTGTGGGCCGGTCGGCGAGTGAGGTCTGTGGTGATGATGATCGGATTGATGATGATGATCGGATGATGATGATGAAGACGACGACTGGATGACGATGATTTGGATGATGATTGGATGATGATGATTGAATGATGGTGGTGGTGGTGGTGGCGATGGTGACTGGATGATGGTGATTGGATGACGATGACCGGATGTGACGATGACCGGATGACGATGATTGGATGTGTGTGTGGAGCAAAGGGACTGATCAATCGGACGGGCCAACACCCTGTGCAGCTGAATGGTTGATTGGTATGTGTGGCAAGCGGCAGACTGCATCCTCACCACACGGCACCCAACCCAAACTCAATAATCTCTGCTCCGCCCCCCCGCGCGCACACCGCAGCTCTCCTCAATCACCACGACCTCGACGGCCCCCCCGACCAGCCCCGTGGCCTCCATCCATCCGGATACCCACCTGGCCCCGATGCTTGAGAACCCCACGGCCTTTCTCGACTCGCTCCTGGTTCCGCCCGCGCCTCCTGCCCCGCCCGCCCCCGCGCCTGCCGCCGCCGCTCAGCCCGAACTGCAAATTCCGGCTGGCCG